>OX424573.1:17366978-17966978 GCA_949152435.1 Gastracanthus pulcherrimus
TTAAGTGATTAGCTGTGAAATAGACGTTGTGTGCATAGGCAAGGTGAAATTGTGGACAAATTAAAAGTTTTTTTTCTATTACATTATATTAATTAGAAAATACTGTAATTAGAAGAAAATGTTCTATAAACATTATATTGGCGCCAGTCGTTCGGAGATAGAATTATTAAAATTAAAGCGCCTTCGTTATCTAGAAACAAAAAATTCTCGATTAGATACGAAGATGTATAACTAACTTTTCTAAAAAAAAGTAATCTCATGTTTTAATTACAATAATTATATTTATAGCTAGTTGCATATGTACATATCAGCTATACTTTAAATATTGCGTATGCCGAAAAATGTAGTAGACAATACATTTAAAAATACATAAAGTGTGCTCAAATATACTTAGGGTGTTTTTTGGATGCAGCAATAGATGAGACAAATCAGTGAATTTTGACTGTAAAAAAATAATATAGTTAATACAGTTGCATCAACAAATAAATAAATATATCAGAAAATAAAAAGTGCAGAGAAAGAAAGAATTTTACAGTACAACCTACAGAGCAAGGAAGACATGGAAAATGTCGACGACATGTGCAGTGACTATACTGCTGCAAAAAAGAACACAATTTAATGGAAGTGCTAATGGAAAGAGAATTGCACGGTCGATGAAATAGAGTGATTAAAGAATGCGCGACAGACGAGAGAATGAGAGTGCTGCATAAAGAGAATAGTATAGAAGCGGAAGGGTAAATGATGTAAAATAAAGTAAGTAGTTCGCAAATTTTATGTATCTGCGACAGTGTAGGTAGCGGTATATTACGCAAGTCCATAAAAAACTTAAAAGAACGACCCGGATAAAGGCTACTGTTTTTTAACGTAGTCTCGGATTTCACCGAATCGTTCTCAACTTTTTCGCTTTGTAACAAATTGTGAATTGATCAAATAGCATGAAAAACAATAAAAAATATTGGGTTTTCAATTTAGCCCGAAAATATTGCTGTAATAATGTTGATATTGCTTTTTATATAATACTGAACTGTTAAATGAAAATAGGTGCTTATAGATATAAAGTTGCATCAAGCGAGGACGTGACCGGAACCAGCAATATGTACGCTACGCATCATATATTCTACAATAGAATAGAGTGGGCGTTTGGTCGCTGTATAAAAAGGCAGTGAATATGTATGTAGCTCTTATATATACAGGTATATGAAAGATTATATTTGCAGGCAAGATTACGTGGTTTGATCATCTTCAATAAACGTCAGGAATGGAATGAACATTTTCGTAGAGATTTGAATGATTATAATAAATATATAACTATAAATTGTTTTAGTAGCAAATATACAAAATATCAATATACAAAATAAACTATGATTCATGTATATGTATAATAATGTTGAATGTTTTTTTAAACAAATAATTTCTTCTCCAAATTAAACAAAAAATACAATTTCTTATTAACTGATTTAAATGTATAGTAATATTTTAAATGCAGGTCTAAATAACTTAATTTTAGATGGAAATTCGCTTCATACGAATATGCATGTGGGTTGTTCTTTGCTTTAGCTGGAACACAGAATTGACGTCATCATTTGAAGTTACAATAGCAATCTTATTTTTACATTACTATTTCCTTGTAAGATAATTTTAAAAAATGCTGAAATATAACGAATCTATTTAGCTATTTTACAGAATATACATATATAGATACTGATATTTAGTAAAATATTATTGAATTCATTTTAATATAACAATAGATCTATAAGTATATATATATATATATATATATATATATATATATATATATATATATATATATATATATATATATATATATATATATATATATATATATATCAATTGAGTTATCTATAAATTGAAACGTGTAGAAATTATTTTAGATGAGTTTAAAGATCACATTGCATTTGTTATTATTTTCTATAATTAATTTGTAATTATGAAAAAATGTATTTGGAGAAACAACATTGAAACTGAAAAAGTCTTCCTGCGCAAGTATTTTTTTAATGCTTTAAAAACTGTGCACATTTCATATTTGTGATATTTCGATGGAAATTATGTGACATTGAGAGAAATGGTATAACTCAGAGTTAATAGATTTGATCATTGATGAAAAGAACGCATTGTGCTTGGACATGTAGTCTTTCTCTAATCGTATGATACTCGGTTTTTATACTCTACAAAATTAAACCTCTAACAAAAGCAATAATGAAATCGTAAAACTGGTTTAACAGTTTCGTAAAAATCGCCCCTATGTTTTTCTCTAGATATATAAAATAACTAAATATTTATTAAAATTGGTGCAGGTGTTCTTACTTAATTAAGTAAGAAACAAATAAACAAATAGACAAAAAAATTTCACATTTGTGTAATCATGAAGAATAGTAAGTATGTACACTCGAAGTTATATCTGGTTGAATTTATTTGATTTTTTTCTAAAAGTTGCAACTTCATTGGATCAAATGCTTATTCTCGCTAAATCTCATTAAAAAATTCAAACAAATTTAACCAGATATTTTTAACACACATACATACATACATACATACATACATACAAACATACATATATACAGATAGACATGAAAGAAAATCGATTTTTCTGACTCAGAAACGCTCAGAAATCTCGAAAACATAAAATTTATCAAAATCTCCTTTTTGAAAATTTTCATCCTTCATAAATCCTCCTTAATATCCATAACTTTGTCAACGGGAAAGTAACTTCTTGTGCGAGGATGAATCATCAATTTTTCATCATACGCTTTTAGAATTTCCGCACAAAAATATTTAGCTTTCCAAATTAAAACGTCTACGCGCGCGCCGTTCCCTTGAACGGCAATTCCTCCGAAATCGTTCAAGCACGTTCAACGCCGCTGTTCAGTTCATTCCCCTCCCATGCGGTGATCATAAAACTTCACCGCCGCATCGTCTTCACGCCAAAACCCACCGCCCCATCTGCAATTCAACGTCATCGCCCTTATCAACTGTACGTACATTACACACGCGTCGCGCACTCCTCGCATCCTCGGTGCGCGCATCGCCAAATCGAGCGCGCAACATTGTCGTCGTCGCGGCTGCATGCCCTGAGATCGTTGAACCTGAAGCTATATATGGGAGGGCGGGGCAAAATGAGCAGTTTTTACGAGGCAAAATGAACGTTTCAAATTAAAAGAATTAGGAGATCTCAGTTTGAATAAAAGTAATTTTCAGATAAATATTTTATAATGTTTAATGAGTGATTAGTGTGGCATCGAATCAATTATGACTGGTAAAAATACGAAAGATTATCAATTTAAAAAGGGTATCTAGAAGCTTTTACTCTAACCTCGTCTGCAAAAGTATTAGTAAAGCAAATGGAACTCGTATATAAAACCTGCATTAGAAGGTAAGGCAAAGTTAACAGTGATCTGCGAGGTAAAATGGGTAGCTTTTTATATTTAATAAACTGTTATATACTGTAATTAATATAGTTTACTATGTTTTATTAAATGAGATCATTGCAGTTCGGTTCTGTAACTATAAGATGATGCTAAACCCACCCGTTACGGACAATTATGAGGACCCATTTTTTTCACTTAGCACTCAGAGAAATAAGTTCTTACATCAAACGAAATTCTTCTTAAATATGCGCCAAGATGAAAATCTGTTTGCTGCATACCTATTTGCTTAAAAAGATTCCATTTGATTGAAAACGACTCCTCTCAAAGATAAAAATGTCACTTTTTTCGACTCAATAAGATTCTTTTTAAACCAAATGAATTGTTTTTAATCATAGAGGAATCATTTACAATTAAGTGGATTTTCATTTTGGCGCATATTTAAGAAGAATTCCTCTTAATGTAAAAACTTGTTTTTCTAAGTGAATTTTCAACTTTGAGTAAATATCTTTCTGGAACATTGTTGTCCCAATTAAAAACAACAAGAGAGATATGTTCTTAAAATTGAAAAATAAATGAAAAAGTGGTTTCCCGTATTTGTCGATAACATATACTTAAATAAAGATTAAAAATAATGCTCTGGTTTTCTTATAATGGTTATTTATCTTAGGTAATTTTTATATAATGCTAGGTGCTATTGCATTCAATTTATGCATTGTTAATCCGGGAAGAAAAATAAAAAATGGGACTTAAACGTTATCTGATCATATCGCGCGGAAAATGCGCAACTTTTATGATTTTTACATAAATGTATGCAATACAAGGTAAAAACAGTTTTGATTTTACTAAAATTAAAAAGTTAATCGTGATTTTTTAATTTAATTCTTATGTACTTCTGTCTTTGTTATATGTCACACTTTACGTTGCTATAAAAATAAAAGCCCTGTACTCTCGACATCAGAACTCTAGATAGGAATATATAAAATCAATAACCAAAAAAATTCTTCAATTTCGTATGGATGGCTCCGTCCTGAACCACTTTTATTGTTAAAACAAATTGATGTTAATTGTCATATATTAGAGCCAGAAGATCCCAAACATTGGCACTTTTCTCGTTTAAATGCCCATAAAAAAATTGAGCGTTTAAATAATATACTTTATATTTGAGGTTTAAGTCGGTATCAGTGAAACTACGGAAAAGAACCGTATTTGAATTTTTGAATTGGTTAATAATTGCCATAGTTACAAAAAATGTATTTCAGGGATAATATGTGTGCTCGGACTTTAGCCCACTTACTTCCCTATTCCGTTAAAAAGAATATTAATTTTTAAAAAATTATTGTCCGGAAAATGTTTTTAAAGATACTAAGAGCTGCACGCGGATCTTGGTTCACTTACCTGTTTATAAAATCTATATCATTAAAAATTTCTTTCTAAAATTTAACCTAGTCAACCTTAAGCTAACTTGCGATAGAACCACGCAAAAAAAAATGTTTAAATTTAATTAAAAAAAGAAATTTAAATTTATCAAAAATAATCAAAAAGCGCTCTTATTCTCTTTGAAAAACATACCATTCACCTACAAAACCAAGTTTTCAAGTCTCCCCAATGCACCGCGTCCATCACCCGCCCCACCCTCCCCAAAACTCGCACTCCCAACCACTCGCTTAAAACGCTTCGCACCAGCGATAACGAGTATTACACACCGCCTCTGCGCGCGTCATTATACATCTGCGGAGAGACTTTCAAGGAGCGCGCTCGCGCGCGTCTTCCGGCTAACGGGCCCCCGCGGGCCGCGCGATGCACCGCACACATCCCATTGTACACGACGCGCACGCATACACATACGTGCCCTGCGTTCGACGCATCCGCGATGCTCGTCGTCGCCGAGGGTTTCCTCGCTCGCTCGCCCGATCGCCCGGAATCGTTCACGAAAACGAGAGACGAGTGTATCGCGCCTATGGGGATCTCGGCGGGTGCCGTTATTCAATCGGTGCATGTGCAGGGGGGTACACGTGCCGCGGAGGTGTAATTGGTGCAGGCCGTCGGCCTGGTTCTTTTGGGGGGGAAGGATGAAGTTTCAGACGTGTCGGGAAGTTTAGGAGTGAGGGGGAGATAGAGCAGTGGGCGTGGTGAGAAGTTGCGCGAGGAATTTTAAGATTTGGGAGGTGAGATTGGCTGTGGGAATTCGGAGTTTTGAGGGGAGGAGAATTGGGTGCTTGGGGAGATTAGCGGAGGAGGTTTGAAGAGTGTTCTTGGGATTTGTATTCGGGGGAATTTATAGATTATATTAGTTTGGTTAAGGGGGTTCCCTATCATTTTTCCTAAAATTGCTCCTTGCTTGTGATTTTTTATTAATTTTCACTTATATTTATATTACCAAAAATGAAAGTTTTTTTGAAAAAGTTCTGCGCATTTTTCCGTATGTATTGATATACAACGAAAAATTCCTACTTACTTGTCATTCCATTTTGAAAATAGTTGTGCATTCTCATCAACATCGAATACAATTAACCATAATTAAAAATGAGAGCATTTTATTTAAATAAAAGACAGTGTTTTTACGTAATTTATAGCCTTTTTCATAAATAATTATTTTTCATTTGATCTAGATCAAAACGCAGCACCTTGGCGAAGCACAAATTTATTCATAATGCTAAAAAAATATATCAAATTAATTTCAAAAGGTTTCGACAAAAGCTAATGCACCTGGAATGTTTCGAATAAAGAAAAACGGAAACTGCAGAAAAAGCTGTTTTTGTTAAAAAAAGTATATTTGCCTTAATGTATAATCGAACTTTAAAATGCCATTTTCAAACGGAAAATTTGATGAAAATAAGAAATGCGATGCGTTTCTGTGTTAAGAAAGGTTTAAAGAATCGAAAACAGAAATAAAAAGAATCGATTTTTTGGCCAAAAAATAGTAGGGATACCCTTAGGGTTAACCGTGCAGTGAGACATTGAAAGGCAATGTCGAAAACGGGTTGATAGTAGATGATTTTTGGAAACTGTCTTTTTCAACTGAGATAAGGACTTTTTCTGCCAATCTTACAAATGAACAAAAATCTTTAAATCCTCACTATAGTAGACTTTTTCCTTTGAAACTAAAATTTGTTAGGCAGGTGGTCTTTACCGTAGCCAGGAGGACGAGCTATATCGTCCTGACATTTTTGGCCATAACTTTTGACTGGTATACTTTTAGAGTACCTACGATCACGTAAATTAAAGCTGATAACTTACTATTTATGATAAGCATGGTTCGACTTTCGATTTTTGTACGACCCTGAAAAGATAAAGATAGATGTTAACCAATTTCCGAACATATAAAAAAGAAATATGCATTCGGGAACGGAAAAGTCGGATAAAACGCTTACGCATGGAGGTTAATGAGTGTTTAAAAATGTTATTAGGGCGATAATCTCATGTAGGCTGCTCACAATTGTCTGAAATGTGAAAATTAACAGAATTGCATCGATGTTCACTTGCCACGCATTTTTGGAATCCGTTTTTAACAAATCGATCTGAAACTTCCAGAGAACGTTTATTAAATGTATGCCCTTAGACTGATCGATAACAATTTTAAAATATTAATCATAGGTCGAAATAACAGCCGTAAAAGTACACCAATATTCCATTTTACTTTATTTAGACTTGAACTTAATATTTTAAAATATTTTAAAATATATTAAAATTTTTCTATATCAGTCTGAGGTACATATATAAAATAAATATTTTCTACATGCTTCAAATTAATTTGTTAAACATTAGTATTATAAAAGCATGGTAAATGAACGTCGTTCTTAAATCTTTTATTTTGTAATTCAGCTGATTGCGAATGATACACTGGATATAATTAAATTTTTATATAATCACATATTTTGCCTAAAAAGAAATTTTGAGTGTCTAACATCAATAGAAAATTTCTAGTCAGGCCTTAAATATTTATGTCCATTTTCAAGATTTAACACAGTCTTGACCTTTTGAGGCATCCAGCCTGCGTTAAGTCTTGAAAGTGAACATAAATGTTTAAATTCTCAGTAGAATTATATATTTTACAAGCTAAGCATTCAAATTTTTTATGGCAAAATATAACATCTCATGAATATTAAAATTTAGTAAAGCCAATTATCTCGTATAAATAATAAGCTTACAATTTTCTGAATTAAGGTGGATCCCTACCATCTTTCTTAAAATTGTCCCTTACTTATAATTTTTTTTAAATTTCACATATGTTTAGTATATAACCAAAAATGAAAGTTTTTTGAAAAATATCTGCATATAATTTGCCTTATATATATTGATATACAATGAAAAGTTCATGATTTTTTTAGTATAAGAATGAGGTCGATTGCCAATGTTACTGGTACACACATAATTTTTTATACGGTCTAGGAAAGTTTCTAATTACTTTTTATACCATTTTGAAAATATTTGAGCATATTTGTCAAAACTGAATACAAGTAACCATAAGTAAAAATTAGATCATCTTATTTAAATAAAAAAACAATGTTTTTGACCTTCAGATTCAATTACCGCGTGTTTTTGGACCTAATTATTAACCAATCGAAACGAAATTATTACCTTGGAATTATCTAGCAAAATTTCAAAATATTATAAGTTTTAATTAATCATAAGTTTACATTGGTAAGTCAATTTGATATCAATCCTTATAAAACTCTAAAAATTTTCAGATTGGCCGGTTATTCACCAAACATGCGAGATAATTAGTTTATAGAATCGAGTTAGATTTATTGGAAAATTTACTACTTAATAAATTTGAATAATAAATTTAAGTGGTGTAGAACCTATTATAATTTATATCTTATATAAGGTTAGCAAAGATTATCTATTTAGGATATATTATTAATTTTTTAGTTAATTTTTAGTTAATTTTACTACATATAGGCAATTAGAAATTGCTCTACTTATTCAAAATTAACGTCCTGCATTCATATGGAAACTAATGCATTGAAAAGTAGATTCCCGAAACCGGTAGCGATTTGGTCTGTTGATTTCCTTGGAATCTTACGCACAATGGACATGGAGCTCAAACATAAATTTCGTTCTGTTTTCAGATGCACAGAGAAGAATACTGATATTTATTTAACAGTACACTTTTGCAGATCATGGTACAGTTCTGTGGCGAACCGGAAAAACAACTTGAGTCCACTTTCTTTGAAAATTGAGTTTTGAGCGATATTAGTATCCTGACATAGTATATTTTCAGATAAAACTGCGAAAAATCAAGAAAGTATAAAAATAAGTGACTATGAACTATTTATGAATTTGTTGAACATTAGTTTAAATGGAAATTAAAAACTTTAAACCTTAATATCTCAATAACATAAAAAGTGGACTTAAGTCGTTTTCCCAGTAACCCACAGAGTTTCTTCGTAAACTTTCAGAATTTTTACAATACCTTAAAATCTTAAGAAGATATAAGCTAAACATTAAAAGTGATGTAACGTCAATCAAAGGACTTTTGATAACGTTAGTAAATTTAATTTTCTTTTCAAAATACAAAAAGAAATACACATTGGCTTAGGCTCTTTACACGAATATCGATTAAAAAATAATTTTTTTTATTATTTTCTATTTTGCGTATAAGTAAGCCTAACACCTCTTCAATTAAAGGTAAATATTTTATTTTAGAATAGACAAATTTCTGAGAATATGCAAATAAGTTTAAAATTAAATTGTTTAAAAATCAATGGAAATGTGTGACGCCCATTTAAATACCTGCACAATATACAATTACCTTAATAGAATAATATTTGCACTTTCATTTAATATTTTGAAATTTTTTCCATCCAATTTTAAGTACCATATATCCTACAGATTCTCTAAAGAAAAGACAATTGATTATACTAAATTTTAAAACGCTCATATCATATTATAATTTACCTAACAATTTATTGAGTATATATAGCTCCAAAACAACCATCCCCACCAATCTATAATTCATCTACCCTCACCCCAGCAACAAAACCAACGAGAAACCCCCGCGCAAACAAAACGACCCAACTCCGTTTACCAAAAATAGCCCGAGCTCCTCGAGTCCACGTACCCTTTCCGCACCGCGCGTCAATCGCTCTTCGCCCATATAGGTACCCCTCGGCACTTCGTCAAGCACGCTTCGACGTATAATAATACGAAGAGCGTTAATGCTTGATTTATTGCAACGGCCGCGCGTCGCTGGCGTTTTGTGGAGTCGGCGCACGCGGAGAACCTCGAAGTGCGCTCTCGTCCTCTCTTTTTACCTGCCGAGGTGATAGAATGTGCGCGACGGCGTGCGTTTCGACTATTGAAACACACGATGCGTTCGCGCGCGCGCACGCTTAGCTACGACTTTTCCCGTAAGGCAATCAACCTAGAGGTTTTTTTTTCTTTAACGGTTAATCATACGCGGGGGACTGGTGCAGCGGTGATGGTTTTATATGTACGATTTTGGCCTGGATAGGGAAGGAAGCTTGCGTGGACGGATTTTGAGTTTTAAGTAGAGGAGAAGTGGCTGCAGGGTGGAATATTTTAGTTACTTCTAATATCTATAGTAAGTAAGAAATTTTAAGGAAGGTATCATTAACTTTATTGTGCAAAAAGTATAGTTGAAAATTAAATTTAAGACTTTTTATGTACCTTTATATAAAGGTACATAAAAAGTCTTAAATTTAATTTTCAACTACCTTTATATAAAGGTACATAAAAAGTCTTAAATTTAATTTTCAACTACATATAAAATCAAAGTCTTTAATTGCAGATGCATTATATATTACCTGCATTTAATTCAGGTATAAGTATTATGTAATAATTTTTAAAACTGTCGGAGACCTAATATTTTCGATAACGTATTCGAACCTTTATATAATGTTTAATATTCATCCAGTTTTTAGTTAATATCTGGTTTTTATGTAAGCAATAATTATATGTTAAAGTGCTTTAGAAAATGATTGTCCCATAAACTAGGTCTAAAGTTTTGGGGGCTAAAATGCTGTGTACTTACTTATGTGACTTTTACTTATACTTGATTTTTTCTACATTTTAACTGGAGCCATGATACTTTTAAATCTTGAAAATTTATTATATTAAACTCAAACCGTTCAAAACTTTCAGATTCGTCGTACCCTTTGATAGTCTCGCTGTGGGCTGGATGGATATTTAAAATTAACCGAGGGAGCGTCAGCGACCGAGGTTTTGTTGCTAGTGAACATAAAAATCTTCACTAGAATTATTTATGTAAAAGTAGTCATTCAATTTTGTGTGTAGGCAATATAAGATACCTTATTAATATTTTAAAATTTAGTAGTAGTTATCTTAATTAGTTAACTAATAATTCTGATTTGATCTAAAACTTTTAAAGAATCTGCAATCTACTTAATATGTATTATTATTATAATATTACGGTTGCTTACTCGTATTATAAAGAAATATACACTTAATCTTAATATTTTTAAAATATTCTTAATCAAATTGAGGTACTACTAATTGTAAAAATTGTAGGGTGTTTTTCAATAGATATGTTCATCTTCATTTTTAATTTTTAACCTTTAGAGGGCCGAATAGCCGACATATCGGCTCGACGCATGATGGGAGCTTTGTACATAGTAAACTCATGATATAAGTTTGGGTATATTCAAGGGAAGTTTTTTTATGAAAATTCGATTTATACCAGAACTTCTTATACACTCTTTAAGTTTTACTTTTCTCATATAAAATGATTGAGGCTGAATCTTGAACGTACATATGTAAAACATATGTTTTAAAAAACAAAACTAATTTCAGTTTTTTACAGACCCGGGTAACATTATTGTCATTAAAATGAGAAACGATTGTTTTCTTTTTTAAATATATCTTAAAACAGAATGTAGTTCTAACAATAAAATGTAATACACTAGTTAATAAACACAACTTTCAGAGACCTTCATATAAGCGATACAAAATATCGATAAAAATATCTATAAAAATTAATTTTGAGGTAAAAATGACCGCAGATGAAATGTTTTCTTATATTAGGGTTAGAGATTATTAAGATAAATATTGTCATCTGAGCATACATTCTCAAATTTAACGAAAAATAAACCTGGAATTTTTATCCCCTTTAAAAATTATTAAATAATTGTAATCGAACACACCACAAAGGATAAGGTTAAATTATTCAGCTAAAAATACTCAAAAAAAATCAACGGCAATAAATGCCATCATCTGTCGAAATACTAATAAACTACAAATTAATATTTCAACCAGGCACAAAGACATAAAAAGAAAATGCAGCTCGATTCATCTGATTATGTACTCTTACACCATATCTCGACGCTAAAAGTATTTACACTCGCGTACGCTCGCTCCCAGCCAAACCATGGCCAACCTTGACCAAAGTGGGACAATAATCGCCATCACCAAGAACACCACCAAACGCCATAATCGATTCGCGCACACAGGTGGAAGATAATGTACAACGCATGCATACCATCATCCTCGAGATCGGTATCGCTGTACACATACACACGCGCTGAATTCGTATCATCCTCGCAGCCGCGCGAGCACAGCAATTAATGCCCGATCTTCGAGCGAACCGCCCGCTGCCATTTAAAACACGCTTCCACGCAGAACCGAAATTGCAGTCCGCGGTGCAGTGAGCGCGTGCACGTGTGCGTGTGTAGCCTTTCTCCGGGTTTTGCGGCGGTCCGGACTTGACACCGATTCGCGATCCCTCGATTGCAAAGGCCGACGGGAGACGACTTCTTTTTGTCAATTCTGCAGGGCCGCGAGCGCGCGACAGCGACGAACGAGCTGCCGAAATGAGCAGACAGAGAGGTGGGCCTTTTGTCGGAATGTTTGCGATTGTGTCGATTTTCGTGAGACCAAATTTTGGAATAAGAATTGTGGGTTTTGAGTTGTTTTCGGAACTCGTCGTATTTGTCAGTTTGTCTATTGAGGAGTTTTTTTATGATTGGTTTGATGAGTAAGGTTTTTAATAAAATAATGTTTATTTCGTGGATGTTTCATAGTAGTTTAATAACTATTTCATACTAACTGTTTCCAGTAGTTTATAATTTTCAGAACTTATTATACTGTGTAGCGTTATTTATTACGACCGTTTAATTACGTCGTAGTATCGCACAATATTGCTGTAATAAATCATGCTACACAATATGTTTTGATTTGTGTACAATTTCGAAGCGTTTCATTTTAATATGAACCCATTATAAGGGAGTAATTGCGATTATAATCATGTCGAAGTATATTGATTTGAAAGGTACTTATTCTTTATTTACTTACATTAGTTGAGTATTATTTTACTTTACGTTTAGTTATAAAATATTTTTATTAAATCTTATATCACTCACTCTACGGTAAAGAACGCAAAGTTTGATTAGATTTTAATTTTAAATTTTTGGGTTGTTTCTTTATTCATGTCATATAATTTTAATATTTTTTGAGGTAGCGTCTACCTGTTTGTCTGTTTGTTTATTCCAACCAATCTTGAAAACTTTTTTCTAGACGATGGTCATTGATTTGTATAAGTCGAAATCATCTCGGCGAAACTAGGCAATATCTAGTATAAGCATAAACTGCAAAGAAAACATTTTCAATCAGATAAGATACAAGGATAAATATTTTGTAAAGAATTATCAAGTTTTATCATAGTATAAAAGAAACTTAGCAGTGCATAATATATTTGTCTATCAATCGAAAACCTATAATCCAAAATCCATAGACTAGACATTAGCAAACTTTCACGACCCATTAAGAGTGTAATGTTCGCAAAGTAATGTTCCGGCACACTATATACGGCATTTGACCAAACAAAAACTAACTACCAAAAGAGATAATTAAATTCGCGTGCGCATGATGGCCGCAGTGCCGTGCCGCTCGCGCAAGTTCAAAGCGAGTCATTTGCAAAATTGAATAGCCATTTAATGACTCATTCGAAAATGAGCCGAGCCGATCATTTAAATAATAACCCTTGAGGCTAACTTTTCTCCCAGCGCTGCTCGCGCTATGGCGAGTACGTGTGTGTAACCCTCGCGCCCATGGCTTTAACAAAGACATTCCTCCGGCCGGCCAACAACAACGCGCGTTTATTTCCTTTTCCTTTCGCAAAGCGCGCGTGTGTATCCATGGGTGTGCGCGGGCATGGGTTTCCGAGTTCGCGTGCAGTGGATGGACGTTGAAAAGGCCAAGGCGTTCTTTATTTCTCGTATTTTTTAATGGTTTAGTCGGAAATCGATCATTTTTTCATTTTATGGATGTGGGTAAAAGTGATCGCATTTCAATCGTCGTGAATATGAGTGATTTTCGTGGAGCTATTAGATTTTTATTCATAAAACTGTATAAATGACGCCGTGTACTTCGTATGTACCAAAAGTAATTAATATCTATCTGACTTTTCAAAACTGAATATTTCACTTTTATCTGTGCAAAGGCTAAAGTATTTCGATCAATAATGCATGCTATGCAGGCGACATTTTAACAGAAGACGGACTTTGACGCAAATATAAAACGGACTGATACATCAGAATTCTATCGACTGCAGAAATGATTTATATACTTTAAAACTTTAAATAACGAATTATTTTTGTTGATATTGTGTTATTTGCTCATGGCAGCGCGAAATGATGAGGACGCCATGGAGGTGACGAGTCATAGAGGTGACATATTTAATGTTTTTTTTTTATATAATTTATAATAATTAGAATACTTCCTTTACTTAACTTATAACTTTTAGAAAAAGATAAAACTTTACGAATCCACGTAATATGCATTGAATTACAATACATTACGTATAGCTTGTAATTACGAAGATTATAAAAGAAAAACATTAATTTTTAATAAATTATAAAAAGAAACACTACCTTTTTAGTATTTTTGAACGAAAGAAACACGATGATGCAGTGAAATATCGAGTACATATTATTTGTATGAGTCAACTGGTGAATATTATATATAATTAAATTGCAATCACAATATTTGAGAAAGAATATTTTCCATAAATTCACTTTTCAGTAAATTAGTATATTTGAAAACTTTCAAACTCATATGTGCCTTATTGATTTATTTCAAAATTTACTTGAAAGACATGTTAAATATTATTTGACTTCAATTTTAAAAACTGCCACTTACCTCATCACACACGAAGCTACACGATTATAAGTAACTTAATCCCTCTTGATTTACGTTCATTTGCTCATCTCCTTTCTCTCTCGAAACTTCGACAACTTTTTGAAGATATAATACTGCCGCATATCCGACATTAAAATTCATCTCGCGCATCCTCACGTAAGTTGAATTCGACCGTTTTTTCTTCTTTGTATTTTTACGCAAGAGACACGCCAGACCAGTAAAAGTAAAAGCGGATCTGGCCGGAGGCGAATCATCATCGTCGTCGTCTTCGTCGTCGGCGTCAGCTGTGCAGGAAGAGTTAAGAGCGCGGCGTCTTTTCCCTTTTTCTTTTCCTTTTTTTACGTCCTCTTCCTCGCAGACATCGCCGAAGGTTATTATACCTTGTTGTGTTCTGTCGTGTCTCTCGTATGCGTATGCGATATTCCGGCTTAAAGCGGACGAGCGATTGCGAAATGAATTCGAATGCTCGAGTATAGATGTACTAATTGCTTGTTTGTAATTGAGTATGGGTAATGAGGAAAACGACATATAAGAAGGATATAATCGTCTACGTATTTTGTCGATGTGACGAAATAAAAGAAACTATATTATACGTGGCTGCATGGCTGACTCGGTAGCTTTTTTATGAATGAATGAATTATGTGGATGTTATTTGAGTGCTTCATTATTGAATAAATTTAAAATAAGTGTATAGAGCTTCAAAGTAAGAAGTAATGTGATTTCTTTCCAAAATTTAATATTACATGTTAGCTGTTTTGTTTTAGTAAAAAAGATGCAGTATTGGTTTGGAAATATAATTACGATCAAGATAGTAATGACAGTGTCACAAAAGATGAGGTACTCGTGTATCTGAGAAGATAATAATGTGAACGCCGAGGCAAATATAACTTGGGCACCGAAAAACCTGAAATTTAAATCTTCAGACTCTGAAAAGAAACAAATATTATAAAATAATAAATGAAAAATTGTTTCCCGTTTGATAGCATTCTTTAAAATAAGTCAGCTATCTGTATTACAGATATAGATGAAAGTGTGAATGTATAGCCGCCTATGCCATCTAATATAGAATAAATTTGTTTTAACCTGAATTATACGAATTCTAGTACCGTGAAAAATCAATCAATTAAAACGTATTCAAATTTCAACTAATATATATTTGTTTTTTTGTTGGAGTAAATAGATTAAAGATATTATGATTATGGAGCATCTTTAGATATTAATAATAATAATTTCGGGATAGTATTTGTTTACCTTTGAAGTGCGATGGCATCACAGGTTACTGCCACACATACAAAATCGACCACCAATTATTAGTTTTGTAAAAATTTCTCATATTTTTCTGGAAATAATTTTTAAAACTCTAAAACCTTGAGTGAAACAAAAATAATGTTATAAATGTTCCTTATATTACTTTTATTTTAAAAAAAGTTAGTTTTGTTAGTAATTATAGTACTAGAATTCATTTGTTAGAGGATGGATGATTTCGATGTAATTAACTGGTGATTGATAATAAATACGCTTAAATAATAAAAACGTGATTGTTTTGACATATTAAATTAGCGAAAGATTATTATTTGAACGCAAAATAGAATTTTTAACAAAAGTGCTGATAAACTACGTAGAAAACGCGCTACATCTTTTATGAGGAATGCTACAAAAAATCTCCATTTAGACGGTTAAAAAAGTAGAGGCACACCTCTACATCTATTTCTTTTCTCGTTCTGTAGGTTATACAATACACTTAAAAAATTTCCAACATGCAAAAAAGATCTTGTCAACTCTTTTACAGGTATATCAGGAAATTATGGATTTAAAATAGTCATCATTGGTATATAAATTACTTGTCTTTTAAGGGTGCAAAAAATGTTTCTAATAAAGAATATAAAAAAAGATTGACAATATCAAAAGTTATGGATGATATAAAGTTAGCGAATAAACACGAAAATACATGAAAAAATTATCAAAAGTGAAAAATCATGAAATTTAGCGATTTAAAGAGGTATTTAATATGGCCCTTGTTAATTTAAGGACACTAGAAGAGTATCATACTTCTAGATCACGAATTTTGACGAGGCTTTGAAATATGTCTTCTGATACATAGAAATTACAACTTTGACTAGAAAGACTGATTCACTAGGTCCCAATCTTGAGATACATCTAAAAACATTAATATCGTTTATATATGCAATGCCAAAAATATCTTAAATGCAGATATACTATCATTGATAATGTTTTTTAGCTACATTTTAAGATTAGGGCCTCGTTAGTCACCCTTATTAGTGATTAGTAAATAAGTCGTTATTTCTACATAACAGAAGACACATCTCAAAGTCTCATCAAAATCCGTGATCCGAAGATATGATATTCTCCTAGTAAAATGTATTCATAATTAACACTAAAAATAGTTCTCTCCATCAACCTATGATATATAACAACGTACAGAAAAATTAAAGCGTAAGAATTTTTTTCTCCTGTTTTATTAAAAAAGTAATTCAACTTAATTCAGTGATATATACCATAATTTATTACAGATTAAATAATTCATTATTCCATATTAATTTATTCGGAGAGCAATTTTTTTAAATCCAGTTTATTTTATATTCTCTAATGCTCATACAGTAATAAAACTACTCAAAAACTATACCGTAAGATATCAAAGCATTATATTGTCCATCATTGCACACTGCTCAATTAGTTTCTCTAATTCTTTCTACAAGAATATAGTTGTCCTAACACAACATCTGCTCTCTAAGCAGAATCAATTGAATTCTCTCAACTCCCCATACCCAAACACGATCGACCCGACTAATCGCTCTCTACAATCAATCACTCTCATCCATCCACCTACAGCAGCGCCCACTCGCCCAACTCACGAAAGAAAAACTGGATCACCAGCTGAAAAGAAAAGGAAGAAGAAGCGCGCGTCACTCCCCAGTCACTCGACACGCACGCGCGCGCGCGCGTAGCTTTCATCGGCTCGCCACGAGGCGCATGCAAATACACAGCGTCCCGTCGTCTCCGCGCGCGTCGCACTTGGCGCGCACGTGCGATTTCACGCTCTCCAAGGTTCATTGAAGTCTCTCTCCTTTACACTCCTGTCTCGCGGCTCCGTCTTCCGCGCGAGAGTTCGAATTATTCGAGAAACTGGACGACGACGACGCGCGAGAAAGTTGCGGAGCGCGCCCAGCGATTTACCTTCTCTCCGGCCTTGCCGATATCGCGCGGAGTCCGATGCCGATGGCGGGTGTGGATTGTGCGCTGCGCGCTTGGGTCGGGATTGAAATGAGAAAAAATCGGGATGCGTGCGAGGTGTGTATTGTGCGCGCCTTGACCCTTCGGGAGACGCGAGTTTTTCTTTTTCAGAGGGGAGGGGTGTATGGTGTAATGTGGGGTGTAATTACGAATTACGGTGTTTTTTTGCGTTTATGGCAGGATGCGAGGAGCTGAGGTCGGGATTGTTATACGCGTCTGATGCAATATCGATTATTCCGGTGTTTTTGTGCGTATGCTATTCATTGTTTGTTTTTCTCTTAATTTGGGAGATAATGAGATGTGTTTTTATTATTGATTTTGGAATGTGAGAGATCGAAAGTTTTGTTTTCTGGTGAATTGTAAATTTTATGGCTCCTTATTCTTTCATAATGAATTGTATTGGATACGATGATTTGACCAGGTAAAACTATATAATAAAAATGCAAAATTATAGTAAGGTAATTGTCCCAGTTCTTGGTAGCTTAGTAACAGACTCAACTTATTTCGCTATAAAATATTCTATAATTTAAAAAAATTGAAATTATTTAACAAATAAGCCGAATAAACAAAATTTTAAGGTACTCGTAATATTTACTTCTAAATTCAATAAACCAAAAAAATCCAGGGGAATAGTAGTCGATAACCATTTTATGCGTCGGAGTTCTAGTTTCTAGATTATGTCAAAACTTGATTGAATAACATACACATTTTGATTATTATAATTACATAATTATTAATTAAAAATACTGCTTAAGTACTTTTAAGCATTGAAATAATATTTTGCGTATATTATCTGACTATCGACAACTGGGTACGTACGCGTAACTAAGACGGAGTTGTCGATATATGAATTAAAATAGTTAAAAGTAAATAAAACAAAATTTAACTTTTTGTTTTCGCTTATTTTGTTGAATTTAAAGCGAATCTTGGATTTACAGTTTTTTAAAACGTTTAATTGATTACAAAAATGTGATTTTAAAGTGTGGTTTTTGTTACGGTCGTAGTTCAGAAATCGTCGAGAAACGCATCAAATTGCCAAGATGTATAAATTTTTATTTAACAAGTAGCGCTAACTGAGTTTTAATAATTCAAAATATTTGTTCAGTAATAGACTCTTAATATAGAAATAAATTTTCGTACCAAAAAATTGTTCAAAATATGTCTAAAATCGTATTATTCCTTCGAGTTATCAACAACTTGGTACCTATCGAGAACCGGGTCCACTTCCTTCGAAAGTCTTTATTCGTAAATACTATATGGATAATATAGTATTAGGGTATGTCAACTTAAAAAATAATTTGTGCCTTATTCAAATTAACTGGTTCATTAGTAACCTTAAACATGCAATCTCCTGAGCCTTTTTAAACATGTAATCTCCGAAGCCTATTCAAATATTTCAGTATACTGCATTAAAAAATAATTTGTGCCTTATTCAAATTAACTTGTTCATTAGTAACCTTAAACATGTAATCTCCTGAGGCTTTTTAAACATGTAATCTCCGAAGCCTATTTAAATATTTCAGTTTACTGCATTTCGAAATGGGTTAAAATTTATTTTTTCAAATAGTAATATCTTCTTAATACATAGGTATGTACATTTTTAAATTCTTTAACGCCCAGACGCCCATATATTATGGACGCCTATGTCGGTAAATCCACCAATAATCATTATCGATAAAAAAGGTTTCTGAAATATGTGAATGCTTTGTTTGTATGAAGAGTAATCTGATGATATCGATATAATAATAACAGAACTCAATTGCCTGCCGCAAAATTAAAAATGGTGATGGCAGAACAACACAGCAATACGTATGAGAAAAAATCAATTCGTATGGCGCTACAGATTTTTCCATAAAAATACATCAAAAATATATCTTTTGGTAATTATTTTGGTGGATGCTGATATAATAACTCTCAAACTAACGATCTACCACGTTAGTTATTCAAATTTAATTAATTTAAGACCAGGAGGACTTATATTTGTTTCTAAAGGCCACCTCTAAAAATCATATTTAGAGCTTAGTTTTACTTAAATAAACTGTTGGAATCTACGTTTGAGACCATTCTAAGCATAACTAAATGCAAAAAAATCTTTTTCCTGCCTTTTAAAATACTCTGAGTCTTAAAGGGTTAAAATTCAAAAAGGAGTGTTTTTTCTGAAGAATTACCAATTTACATGCATAATGTTATATATCGTCAAATTCTCACAATTATACAATTCATATTTTAAATCACAAATCATAATCATTTTTATAGTTCGGTTACCGTTAAGAACCGCAACTCAGTGACGAAAAAACTGAAGAAATTAAGTAATGTACCTATTATTTATACATTTCATTATATAAACAATTCTTATTTAACTCACTCGATTAATTTTAATTTCTCCTTATTATTCGCATATATTTATAAAAAATAATATCCCGAGTAGCATTTCATGCCATGTGCAAAACTCATAAAAAGTCGGGTATTTTTAAACATCACAATTCCATTCACCAGAGTATCCCCGTATTTATTAACATAACGACACCAAAATCGCACGTCATATTTCACAATCCAACGACCAGCACCATGCACATTTCCATAATACACTCAACCCTTCGCGATACACTGTGAATCGATTCGCCGCTTGACACATATGCACACACGGCGTGTGTAACACTGTAACTTGTGCAGCGAAACTGTGACTTCGCGTCCGCGTAAATTCTTAAACATACCTGCATGTATAACCAATTTTCTGTATGTGGAGCAGCGCGCCGCGCTACATTATAACCCGGCAATTTGTATAGTGTGTCTCGTCTCTGTATCGTCTCGTCGAACCGGTCGTCGCTGCCGTTGAGCGGTTAAATACTGTACAGCTTTTATATTGTAATTGTAATGCCGAGAAATAAATTGTACTGACTTTTTTTGTTCCTTTTTTCTTAAATGTAATAAGTTTAAGAGTTGGAAAATTCGTTTAGGTTTAAAATGAAAAAATTGACTTTTTCTCAGAAAATTGAAATTTTATAATTTTTGAAAAAAAGTGCTGCACTTAAGGAGGATCTCTACCACTATTTTATAAAAAATATCGATTTTTGTTTTATTTAGGTTTTTTTTTATTTAAATCTTTCTTAACACAGAAACGCATCACATTATTGATTTTTACAGTATGACTAGACACGATTATGACGCGCTCCGCACGCCATGTATATCTTCACGAACGTTCATTTTCTTTGCAAATCAAAATATCGAAATTAGAAATCGAAAATTCGACATTCGATATGGATTTTAATATAAGGGATTATTCATTAAGATAAATGTGCTTGTCTTTTAACAAAAACAGCTTTTTCTGCAGTTTATGTTTTTCTTTATTCGAAACATTCCAGATGCATTAGCTTTTGTCGATACTTTTTGAAATTAATTGGACATATTCTTTTTAGCATTATGAAGAAATTTGTGCTTCGACAACGTGCTGTGTGTTGATCTAGGTAGATCAAATGAAAAATAATTATTTATACTAGAGAAGATGATGGCGTGCTACGCGCGCCGAGGTTATTTTCCCATACGTTCAATGTTTTTTTGTTAATCAAAATATCGATATTAGAAATCGAAAATTTGATACATCTTTCTAGACTCGTATCTCACGCTGAATTTTAATATACAGGAGAAAATATTTCATTTTTCGTTATATAAACATATTTGAAAATTTAAAAGATAATTGAAAATAAGAGGAAATTTTAAGAAAAATGGTAGGTTTCTCCCTTAATCAAGGAAAGAACATATTTTAAGTATGCTCTAACAATTAAAATGGAAGGAAAAAAATTGTATTTGTCAATATAATGATTACGCCTACAATACTAACTAAATGCGATTATTGAAGTGCTGAGAATATGATAA
Source organism: Gastracanthus pulcherrimus (assembly GCA_949152435.1). NCBI lineage: Eukaryota > Metazoa > Arthropoda > Insecta > Hymenoptera > Pteromalidae > Gastracanthus > Gastracanthus pulcherrimus. The sequence goes on from OX424573.1 coordinate 17,388,608, forward strand.
AACCTACGACAAAATGAGATTAAATTATGTCATAATTTTGTCATATTGTTATTGTCATATTATTGTTTTCTCATAATAGTGTTTTTTAATATTCATCATGCTTAAGCGCATCAGGATTTTTTCTAATCTTTCAAAAATTGTGCGATGAGTATTGTCAACTATTACAGGACATCAAATATGTTGTTGAGTTTACTTTTTAAAAAAATAACGTTAAACAAATTTGTTTAACCTAATTTACAATAAAAATATACAAAACACATGCAGGTTTGTGAATTTTTTGTCTAAACCAGTAATTGTTTGCACAGACAGGGCTCTAGAGAGCAGAGATACTACAATAGTGGCTACAAGTTTAGAGCTCCCAGATATTTTTATATTTAAATACATATATTTTATTTTGTATTTTAAAACATTAATAATAAAAAAAATATTTTGGCGGCTTTTTAAAGAGAATAACATTTACTTACTGTATAGTTTTTAATCAATTGTTAATATTAGTTAGTATTTATTTCAAATTATTGATAAAAAGAGCAAAAATGACCTAACATTGTTTTATATGTTAGTTTTGTGGTTATAAACTAGGGATACAAATTTCAGAGTGATTAATAAATCTCCTGAGTTTTCCAGTGTTTAGAAGAAGACTGTCGCCTGAAAGATATTCTGACATTTTCACGTGAATTAGTTGATAATTCGATTTGTAATCCTACGGCAAGTGAATTTTAACTGAGACGCACTCTGTCTTATTCTTTGAACAGTCCCTAAGTGTTTGCTGGGTAGATTATATTAAAAAAATCTTAAACTATTGAATTTTTAAAAATCTTTTTGTAAGTATTTATACAATTTGTCTCTCGGTATTACATCTACAATTTAAAACTTGAACAGCATTTAGTAATGTTCACATTTTTAGGGCTTATATAGCGCCGGTTTGTCCCCGTAATAGGATTATCGCGAATTACGCTACGGGATAGAGTCGTCGCCATCGTCTTCGTGCTCCTCGATTAATTATTTTCTTGCGAAATATTCGCGGGTCTCTTTTCTCCTGTGCGCGAACGCGTCAGGCCGACGATTACGTAAGACGATTATACATGTAACTTTTGTTTCGAGCGGCACCGACGGTTGTGATTATATTCCGAAGATCGAAAGTCCCTTTTTTTGGTTTTGTTCTCTTTTTTTGAGAGAGGACGGATGAACCTTTTGGCGGTGTATAGACGCTCGCGTGAGAATAATCGTTGACCTAGTTCTTAAGTTTGTCAGTGTGGTGAGACGTTAAATCATTTATTGGAGGATATTTAAATGCGTCGTATTACTCTAGAAATATACGTTATCGTTTTGTAATACTCCTGTACCGTTTTATAATAGTCCTGGTAAAAGTATGCAAGATACGATGTGAATGAATGGCGATTGAAATTTGTGAATTCAAGTGAATTGAGCTCGTCGAATTTTTTTTATCTCCGACTTGTTTTTTATTTAACTCGAGTCAAAGCCAATTCGTATAATAACTCAGAGTTATGACGTAATTTTGAAAATCGACGCTTTATCGCGATAATCGATGTAGGTTACAAATTCAGATCGTTCTTGAATCGATAATTAGTACCTATGGCATTTTGTGAAATTTGAAATAATAATTCACCGATTTGGCCTAGCGCTGATGCAAGGCTAGCGCGGCAAGTAGTCTAATTGAATGCTTGTCAATCTGTCAAAATTTGAAGTCTCACCTTAACCGACATATGAGTGCTGGGCCATCGACCTTGACAGGAAAATATATATCACAGCCAAAATTATTGCAAGGAGGTATGCCAGGATCGTCTCGATCTTGGCGGATTTCTATGTTTAATGCAGTTCGTCGATTGATGGGTGTCTTCTTCTTTGTATGCTGACATTTTTAAATTATTATCCGTGCCCTTCATTTGGTTGTCCCGCTGTGAATAATTCATTCGATCATAAAGCAACGAAAACATATTACTTATACTTTTATGAAAATTTGCAACCTTATTTATATCATTTTAAAATGATGATGAGCATAAACAAAATGTCCAGACTTAAACTTTCTTATTTATTTTTCTCGTCGACATAATTAAACTCAAATATTATCGCTGTAATTAATATATTTTTGCATTAAGGATCATTAATATTATACATGCATGAATATGTAGATAATTAAAAATTATTATTATTATGCAAGAATAATTTAGAAACTTAAAATTAAAAATTCGTTAATTGATCAAAAAAGCGCACTGTCACTAATGTAAAAAGTAAATATGCTATAATTCACCTTTTTGTACCTATCTATGCCAGAAAAATTGTCGTAGTTCCAGGAATTACGCTGTAACTGGAATTGTAAGATATAAATGTCCAATTGTAGCTATGACAGCTACAATCAAGAATTCGTATAGAAAATGAATGAACAAAACGAATCAAAGCCATAAAAGAGGTGTGATTTACAAATAAATTCTGAGAAACAACAAAAACATTCTATGACCTATATATAAATACATCCAGTGTACGCACAAGGATCATAAGAGATACCTATTGTAACAACAACTAAACCCTTCATCCATACAATACATTTCTCTGTAAACGTTCACTTATATAAAGAAATAAAGAAGATGCCTGGACTGGACATTATAGCAAGCATATGAAGCATATTATATCAATTTCGTTTATAAATAAAACATAAGCTTAACACTTTTTTGTATAGTTTTTACTAATATATTTTATTTTTAATTAATAATATGCAGATAAAATACATTGAAATCTTGATGATTGGTTGTGTCTAATCAGATGTATGTGTTTTACGATTAATTGTATTTACTTAATTAACTTAACAAATAAACAACAGCTCACACTTAAATTTTACTATCATAAGCGACTCTTTGAGTGTCCTACAAAGCTTAAAGTCTGTTAAAATTAATATCAAGGTAAATTATCATATTCTAAAAACCAAACAAATTTATAATCAAATATTAGAACAAAATCCTACAAAATCTATTAACCTTTTATGGGTTCCGTCGCATAGTGGGATTAATGATAACGAAGCAGCTGACGTACTAGCCAAAACTTATACATTAAAAAAGTCATCAATTTCAACGGTTATTCCTTACACTGATTTTTTTGAGAATTTTAAAAAAACATCATACATAAATACAAATAAATTTTGTTTAGAAACAGGTATAGTTAAAGGAAAAAAATATTTTCAACTCTTTTTTAAAAATTCATCTAAAACATGGTTCCATAAGTCCAGTCAACCAAGAAGTATCATAACTACTTTAAATAGATGTAGAGCCGACCACTACAATTTGGCTGCTTCGTTAGCTAAAGTCAATATAGTAGAAAGTCCAATATGCGCTCAATGCGGAGTATACGACGAAGATCTTAATCATGTTCTATGGCAATGTTCACTTTATGATACAGAGAGGCTTATATTGTTGAATAAGATAAAAAAATTAAAAACTACTCTGCCTGTAAATGTCGACAATTTATAATGTAATCCAAAAATACAAATTTGTTCTCTTATTGTGCAGTATCTAGAACTTTGTAAAAAAAATGTATAACTTTGTATAATATTGTAATTTTACATTTATGATCAATAAACTTTGCCGAAATAAGACTCATATTGAGTCTTGAAAGGCGTAATAATAAAAAAAAAAAAAATTGTATTTACTTCGATTATTCAATTAATTTAAGCCTTCACGGATTCTTAGACCAAAACAAAATGTCCATGTATATAATGGCTTAGGTATCCGGAATGTACAGGGACATCCCCTAACTCGATTATGAGGCTGAATGAAAAGGTCTTATTCTCGCTTGTGGTAGCAACTAGGTATTACAAAATTACCCATGAGATTATCAAAATAGCATTTTTATGTACCTCAATAAGCTCTGCTTTGGAGTTACGTCACTATGGATTAATCAAATTGATTGGATATCTCTAAAATGGTCCCTCTGGCTATATCGAATAATTTCTTTCTGAAAAAAAAGGTTTTAACTATACGTCATGTTGCTGTTAAATTTATAAAATTTTAATAACTAACCTAGTAACACGCTAGTTCGCTAGTCTTTGTTGTATCAAATCCTTTGATGATAGTGTGTTTGCTACATTCATTTTCAGATAAAACTTACCTGATATTATTTGAAAATTAAAAGTAAAGCAAGTTAATTTCCTAGATTCTAGTTCCACAGCGGATCAAATTGTACAAAATAAATGATCCCGGCAATACGGCTACAGCACCACCAATTTCCCTTCCAAATAATTAAAAAAATTTTGTTCATACTTTCGAAGACTTGCTTATCCGTATAAATGAAACATTATAATTACACTCCATTAATTTTCCTTCCACGACCTCAAAAATCACCCATTATTATTGAGGCCATATCGACGTCCCTTACGAAAACTATCACATTTCAGATTTCTTAAAAAATACTAGTTCTAGTCAGGAATCTCCTACAAAAATTAACAATTATCAAAATTTTAGACACAATCTATAATTTACTCACCGGATCAAAGAAAGTGTTATTATTAATCAAAAAATCTAAAAAGTGCCAGTTTTGTATAAGAGACTTCTAAAAAAACTAGCTATTCTTTAGAAATCTGAAACATATGCTAGTTTTCGTATAATAGTCGTCGATGTCATCTTGCACTCAGCACTCACCTACACGCCATCATACACCTACCCAAATCGTCCCATAACACTTCAAGACGCATCTCGCCGCGGCTTTATAAGGCAGGCGGCGCACGCGCGCGATTTAACCGATGAAACGAAAAAGAAACGAGAGACAGGCCACCTCGTATCGCGCGCCCGTTATTCAATGCGCCCGCCGAGCGCTACAAATTCGAGGAAGGCGTCCTTTTGGTTTTCGGGCCGCTACCAGTCGCCGCCCGGCCGTCCTCACCTGCATAGCAATGCGATTATACGTGCGCGCGCGCTTGCGTCATCTCGACCGATGCCCGCCGATGAGTCTGGCCGAGCGCGATATATATTCGATCGGTCGCCGAAGGTGTATTACTTATACGGCGGAGTTGATAACAGGTTTTTTTCTCTTTTTGGCGGGGTGTAGTAGGATGACGCGTGTTGAGGAGTTATCTTTTATTGATGGTTGAGAGGTGGGTAGGTTGGAGATTCTTGGGTTTGGAGTATGATGTGATTTGGTGTACGTGGTGGAGAATGAGAAAAATAGGAATTTGTGGTTTTTAGTACGATGGGAGGGGAATAAATAGCTGCAGCATTTGGTGCCGAAATATAGTAGTAGATTTGTTAGTACTTTGTCGGTGGATAATTACGTGTTTTCAGGATCAGGTGCTAAGAAACTTTGGGCTACGTTAAAATACATTATTTACTATTTCCTTAACGAAAGCTTACACTTTAAAATATTTTGCCTTGAAAAGTATTGATTTGCTAAAATTGTAAATTTAAGTACTATTTTATTGTATTGAATACTGTATAAATGTTTTTAGTAAAGCTATAGAATTTATTCTATAAAACCCCAAAAATTATATAATAAATTGTATTTTACTGAGTGTTTATTGTAATTATCATCAATCGCTGTATTCTTCTTTTTTATATGAACTATAAATAATTTTTTTAAACCTGCCAATTTTTATTTTACATTAATTAACTTTTATTTAAATATTTTTCTAATTTATACGTTTCTTAATCTCTTTTGAAGTGGAATCCGTTAAAAAAGCTACACATTAGTGATGGAAACCACCTACAGTCATTTGCATCTTCTTTTAAGCATTCGATTCATGGTTGAGAATGCTCTGTTCAAAAATTCGAATAGACATGCTTCTGTTCATGCTTCTGTATAGATAATTAGACTTGAAAATTGTGAGTACCGTCACGTGAAACATGTTCTTCTTAAACCGTTTAACGTTATATTTCAGTCAGGTAAAATTCTTTTTAATTTGCCATCGTACAGGTCATTTGGTGAATGCGCGTGCAGTAGTTAAAGTCAGAACCTGGCAAGACACATGATATATTTTATATTCCTTTGCTAATTCCCTATGTAATTCTAATCAATCAATACCTATACTATAATTGAATCAAACGATTTAATACACAAAGAATACGATATCGTAAAACATTACAATATTAATGCCGTACAAAAATTGCTAATAAATCATACCGAATATATGTTTTTATAAAATACTTAAATACAATTTTTTAATTTTACGATATTCGTATCATAAATTTGATGATATGATATTGAGATTACAAAATACGGTATATATTATCGCCATTACGCAATAACAATTTTCTCGAACAATAAATATGATAACAAAGACGGACAATATTCAGACATAAAATAATTATTTCACAGCAAAAGAAACAGCGATCGTTCAACTGACATTCGAAACTGCCTTCTCTCGTCCACCAAATCATTGATTCCCAATCCAAGGAGCCACCAACTCCGCAAAAACCCCTACAACTCTTATAACTACTTCTACCCAGACAACCGCGACCATTTATTTTTTTCACACCCGAAAAAAAAGCCCATACCGCGCGCGACCGGTTCGCACGAAACGGCTCACGAATTCAAAATAGACTCGGCCTACGACACCGACGAGGACTCTCTTGTCGTTTCGCAAACACCTGCGTGCACGCTCGCGAACGCGCCACCAGCTCCTTAGCTTGCGCGATGCAAGCTTCTATACAGATACGCGCACCCGTCGCGCGCGTGAAACTATTTTCTCGCTTCTTTTCCAGCCGCGCGCGCACGTGCGCCGTCCACGAAAAGAAGACGAAGAAGAAAGACATTACGGATACGTGGGCTATAGCTCGGATAGTCACGTGTTAGACGTTCTCGCCGGTTATATAAACGGTATATATATACAGCGACGAAGGGAGGGCCACCTTTTCTCTGATGCCGAGCTGGACTGGGCGCGGCGGCACTAAATACTCGATCTTCTCTCTGTCTCTCTCTCGGAGCTGATGTGTGTATAATGCGAGGAAAGCGATTGATTGATCTCGCGCGGGAGAGAAAGGTTGCGCAATGCAGGAAACGAAAATTTGAATTTCCTCGGATTTAGCAATGGGAGAGAGTGAGAAAGATAGAGAGAGAGAGCAGCTGCCGAAGTTAATGAAATTATCATGCTAAGTGATTTTCGGGATTTTTACGGAGGCGATGTGGGTTTTGAAAGTTCAGTACGGGAGACGCGTGTGTAGCGTAAGATTTCGATGGTTTGAGGTGATAAGATAAGACGTGCGTGACGTTTGTGGTATATTGATTAAGTTGAGGAATGTGGCATTTTTTGTATCTTTGATTTGAATGCAATTATTGAATGTAAATAGCGTGTTGGTAAATAACAGTGCCAATTGACAATGCGCTTTCTCAAAGAGATTTTTACATAGACTTAATTATCTTTTAATCTCGTCTATTTTTATAATAAAATATTTTTGAATTGTGAACTAATTATGTTATGAATGTAGATTTAGCGATAATAATCTTTAGAAACTAATTTGAGTCCCCAAAATATTATAAGTTTAAAACATAGATTGATTGAAAACTTTTGGTGCATGATTTTAAAAAAAAATAAATGCATTCATCGAACAGATAATTTGAATTTATGAAGCTGAGTTTATAGTCAATTTATAGTTAAAATGTCATTGCACTTAAATTTTAAAATATAGTGAAAGGAATTATATAAATCATGTAATCACGAATATTTTAGAAGTTTATAAACATCAATTTAAATAATAAGCCTACTTTATAATATATTATATAAAAAGCTGGATAAATAAACACTTTTGACGAAGAACTATTCAAGAAAAAGTATAAGTTAAAAACTTTCCAAACTTTGTATGTAAAATGACTATATAAACCAAAACTAATACGGAAAATTTGCTGAAACTTTAAATAATTCCCAAATGGAGATAACAAATATCAATGCAAAATTCGGTTAAGTTTAGCTCAAGCGGTTTATAAGCTGATAGTATATAGTATTTTTAGACCCACCACGTCAGATAATATATTTATATTATAGTGAGTTGAAAAACCGCAAAAGAAATTATCGAAACAGTGCTTTGGCTCTGAGAATGAGAAGCCAAAAAATGAACCATTCGCTCTACGAACAGGCTCATATGAATAAAAAAGTTTCATAATGAACAGCGTTTTTTGTGCTTTACTAATTTCCTGTAATTAATTCAGAGTTTTATACTTTTTGGGAATAAATAGTATTAAACGCAATCTTTGTCCTTTAACGCTTGAATTATTTTTAAATTTTGGGACGACCTTTCAAGCGGTATCCGGTATCTACACGATAAAAAGGAAAGAAATTCCAATATAGAGGTATTATTTACTATTCGGGATCCTGACTGCATTGCAAAAAAGCCTTTGAAGTGAGGCCTTGATGAAAAATGTGCACCGACACGATAATTTTATGCTTCGAATCTACAAGAATTGTTCAAAGGTTGCATGCAACTTTTATTTTTACTATAAGATAGAGAGAAGGATAACATGATAATTTTGCCATAATATTTTTAACTCTGCTCGAACTTATTATTATTAATATTATAAATTATTATTTGTTACAGCTTATATATTTTAAATTTTTAGCATTCTACTATGTAGAATACTTGTGGCGATGAATCCTAATCAACAGAAAAACGATCAAATCTGCAATAAATACTCCGCGCCAACCTAAAAACTTGTAATACCACATGAAATAATCGTGGAATTTTTCCCCGATAAAGTATATTATACGTAAGCTTTTTCATATCCTACCATCAGATATACCAAACTCTAAGTCCCTAATTAACATTTCTCTGATTTATTATTTGACGACCATAAACAACGTTTTACAGTGACCCATATCTTCGCAACCCATTAACCGCAAGATTCCGCCAAATTTTTCCACACATACACACGCACACACCCATTCTCATAACATATTAAGCCCTCATCCACTTTGCACTCATTTTCCCCTTAAAATTGCGTCATTCGCACAAAACTCTTCATAATACGTTTTATACAGGCTCGAGGGGATGAAGCACTCGAAAACAAAAAAGAACGAGCGCGCACATCATCGCCCAAAGGAGTCGAATAACCGAGAGACCAAGAGACCAGACGAAGGCCACACCGTCGAACGAGTGACTCAAACCGCGAAACCTTCATATTTAGCCGCTGCTGGCCAATGCATATTACAAAGGCGCCCCAAGTTGTGCGGAGCTCCTCGGCTGTTACGTGGTCTATTATATGCGTCGAGCGCGACGCGATGAACTCGCGCGGCTCGCCTTTCTTTCTCGGCTGACTGGAACTGGTTCGAACTTCGGGTAATCCTCTGTCGTTTTTTCTCTCTTTCTTTCTTTCTTCCTTTGCCGGTTGACTTCTGCGAAGGCGCGCGTGCTCCTTGGAGCGAACATTATCGCGAGCGGTTTTGAGAATCGTGTCGTAACTCTGTTTTGGATGGCTTTTATTGTTGTTGTTTTTGTTGTTGGATGGTGGTAAAGGATGGCTTGTATGCAGGGTCTGTAGATAAGAGGAGTTTTGCGGATTTTTTTTAGAATTATATAAAGTATAGCATTGTGCAGTTCAGTAAGAAAATTATACAACAAAAATTAATAATTTTATTGTATATTATAAGTTATTATTGTATAGTATAATATTAAAAGTACGAAAAATAGCCCTTACGTAATTTGTACATCGCCCCTAATTCGATGATTAGACGAGCCCAACATGATGGGATCAAACTTAATTTTATATTTTGATATCCGTTTGAGAAATTTTGCCACGACTATGGCAATTATTACTATAAATATCGTGATTTTAAAATAGAAAATAAAGTATATTCTTAATATACTTATACCAATAGCCATATTTTCTATATCATTTCTCATAATGTATACAATGTATATACAATGCATTATTTTATAACTGTTTACTTCAAAATTATCTCTAAATTATATATAAGTGAAAAAGTGCTACTGCAAAATTCACTGATATTTCAATGGTTCACTGAAATTTCACGGGGAACTTGTAGATACTGGACCATTTGGTCCTAGTGGGAGCGAAAATATTAAGGAATATATTTTCAAAGTTTCATTCGTATTCTTCAGTTTTTTTTTTTTTTTTATTTTTTTTTTTTTTTATTTATCAATTTTTTAAATGAACAAATCCAACCAAAGAGGGTTAAAAATAGATAAATTTGAATTTCTAATGTCCAAAAAAACATAAATGGAGCGGCAAAAAAATGCCTTTGCGGTGTCATCATGAAAAATATATCCTTACGTGAAAGTTAGAAAAGACTTCTTTCGTGCACACCTTTTTTCTTTTTTGCAAAGCTCACAAAATAAACACTTGTTACACCACTTTTGAATGAGGCACGTAATTTCTCATAAACCTATGCTATCTTTAGCTTTGAATTGACACGTGGACAAATTGAATGAAGTTCAACAACGATTTCTCCTTCCTCAATTGGAAATATTTGAATGTAACGTATTTAGAATGCCACTTAAAATATGACTTTCTTCTTACGAAAATGATAATAATATTTTATCTGTTTGTACTATTTTTCACAAAGATGATGTTTTTCTTCACGTACACTAAGCAAAACCTATTAAATTCTTATAAACATTTATTACAATACTTCTAATAAACGTTTAATTCAAATCAATAAACATTTATTAGTATTAAGCAATGATTTTTTAAAAGTAAATGTTAACTAAAATAAAACACACCTCATTTGTTTCAAATAAACCAATCCGTCTTAGCAGTACTAAAAACCGTTTATTTAAACGTACTAAAATCCTTTTTAATCTATTCATCTAAGACCCAGACATATTAATGTTTTATTTTTCAACACAACCACTAACGCATTTTAGAAAGCACGCTCGCATATGGGATAAACCACATAAGGTCACGATACAGAACGAAACCAATTTTCGAGCAGGCAAGTACCTATAATACACACGCGCAGCATAAAGCCCGCGTCGAACATGAGAATCGCGACTTGGCGTCGGCGCTCGAGTTCAAGGAAGGGTTTTTAATGCGCACATGGGTGAACAACGAGCGCCGAGGTGAAGATCAAATATGAAAATCACAATTTCAGCGAGAGGCGAAGGAAAGGGAATGCGCAGCGTGCTCGCACCGCGCTCGAGAAGCCTTTCGTCGCTTATACAAAAGAAATTTGCTTAAGCGCATAGTGCATTACGTCTATTTGCACGCGCGGCTAACAGAGTGCACGGATCTCTGTTTGCCATTCTATTAAAAAGAAGTTTTTATGTCACCCAGGAAGATTTGCGAATTTCACTGGTTTTAAAGTGGATGAAGATGCTTTAATGTTTACATTCTAAATTTTTTTAGTGAGATTTTTATATATATAAACATATATTTAAAATATGAGTTGTCTTGAGGTTTGATGAATTTTCATGTTCTACTCATTCAGAGTATTTTAAAAGAATTATAAAGGAATTTAAAAATAGTAGAATAATATTCTCTTGTAAAGAGACATGGAGTTTGTAAAGAATTGTTTTTCGAGTTAAAGAAAAAATCATATTTCTTGTAACGTCCCGAGTAAAAATGACTTATATATAATTATATACAATTATATATAATTATATATAACTATATATAACTATATGTAATTATATATGATTATATATAACTATATATAATTATATATGATTATATATAACTATATATACCTATATATAATTATATATAACTATATATAATTATATATAATTATATATAACTATATATAACTATATATAACTATATATAACTATATATAGCCACATACCACAGTTATTTTTCAACTGTCTAATCTGATTATATATCCCTATACATAATTATATATAATTATATATAATTTTATATACTTAAATTTTTATTTTTAATGATCATTTTGAACAATTAATAATAAATAACAATGAATAACAATTAATTTATAATAAAAATACAGATTATGCCAATAAATCGCAGAATTTTATTCAGAAAATTTGGAGATTACAAATGTATATAATTATATATAAGTAGACTACCGGTACAACTTATGATGAATTTTAGATGCTAATCTTACAGCAAGACTGTTGGGTTAGTAATTAAGGTAATGACTTGACATCTAGAGTTTTTGTGTTCAAATCCCATTTAGGGCAATTCTTCTTTTTTCTAATAATTTATTGTATTGTGATGTATAAAAAATCAATAATTTTCAATAAAAACAATTATTTATTCTGTTAATTGTGCATTAATTTATTATTATTTATAATTAGAAATATATTATTAATTTATAATTATATATAATTGTATATAATAATATATAATTATATAGAAGTCATGTTTACTCAGGGTATAGGTAATAATTCTTCTTTGGTTCATAAAGAGCTTTCCGAGTATTTAGAAAGAATGCAAGAATTTTAGTCTGAAAGAATTCATAAAAGAATTGTAAAAAGATTCTAAAGTTTTTATATTAAGAGTTTTAAAAGAGTTAATTTAGGGCTCAGTGAAAGAATTCATTAAATGACCATAAACAGTTCGTAAAGAATTCATTCAGAATGTCTGAGTGGTGTGGCATTCAAGAAGTCTTTGTGAATTCTTATAAAATACGAAATTTATAAGTTCTTTAAGAATTTTGTTAATGAACTCTTCTCATATTACCTCATCTAAAAAATTAAAATATATTTCACGATTGTTTAAACTATTGACTAAGAAATATTAATGTTCCATTTTAAAACGTTAAAATTGAAACCTAATGAAAAGCATATTTTGTCATTCACAAATATATTCACAAATAATGAAATGAGACATTCTCAATCGAATTAGCATTGCCGCAATAATCCTCTAACCATGATCGATCGCAGTTTTATAGTTTTAGAAATCGAAGATGGCTACATTACAATTTCGAAAATAAAGGAGTCACCGAACTTTCGCTGCGCGCGCCGAAGGACCGGCGTTTTAATAATGACACTCGAGCGGGTATCGTCACTCGGTAAAAGCATCGAGCTACAAAGGAATTCTCCAGCGTAATAGAACTGTTGCTGCTGTTGCTCCTGCTGCTACGTAGTCTGTCATAGCGCTATATATAGCCGGTGAAAAGTCACATTCTCGCGATAGCGCAACTACTGCTACGGTGCGCAGATGAAATTTCACGGAAATGCTTAATGTATCTTTGTATACAATGGAAAATAGCTGTTTGTCGCTTGATAATTGCATGGTGCAAGGATATTTGGAAGAATTGCAGATCGAGAGCGCTATTGCTTCTTTGCTTCTTGGCGATTCAAGGCATGCAATACATAGCATAATACTTTGTAATAAGAATTTGATGACGACGAATACATTTTACAAAAATATTTCTATTAATCAAAAGCATATATTTTTTTAGTCATAGTGCATCGTTATATTGCAACCCCAGGATCACAGTAATTCAACATGTGATTAAAATCTTGACACTGACTTGTAAAAGTATCCTAGAGATAAATGAATATCAAAATAAGTCGAACAAATACATTTTGTTAGTTGCAAGAGCGCTATAAATAAATACAATTTAAAAAATGTCAATCTTGTACAATGAATGTATAAGGAAATCCATTAAAGATATTTGCATGAAGATTTGTACATATAGGTTCTTGGAATGATGACTACGCATTTGAAGAGACATATTTTAATTTACACTAAAATTAAAGATACTTTTACAGTTTAACCAGTCACATTTCTAACTTTCAATCTAACTTTATATTTTTTAATATGTAGCTACTTCAGAAATCTCTATACAAATATTTTTGAGAAAAATTGATTTAGTACAAAAACGTATGGTTCAATCTTGATTTAATTTCTTAAAACTTTTCATGTGATATTTATAAAATTATTGTTATTTATAAATTACTCACCTAATATAACCCTAGTACTGAAAGTCATTGTACGATCGAAAACATACCTATATGGAATATATCTCTAAAATGCTTTACTTACTGAATCTAATGGTTTATTAAATTAAAATCAAGCTGTACAACTATTGTTCTTATATAACGAACGGGGAAAATTTGTCCTGCTTTTAAATTAATTAGAACTTAATACATAATCTAGTAATAAGATCATTCAAATGTTTTTATACAAGTTACCATCGACAAAATTTCAAAAAAATAATTTTTATTTTAATTTTAAACAAAAATTTGCAGCTCTATTCGCTTTGCTTTGCTATTACGGGTTTCTCACCCTTGAGTGTCTATTGTAACATATTAGTTACGTGTATTTTCAAGCAAACTTTTCCTACCAAAGTCATCCATTAATTTTGTGAGAACATCCAAGTAATCGTAACCGATGCTACAATGAAAGCTAAAGGATTAAAAAAATATCTCTCAATCAAAGGAGCAAACAAAAGATAACATTAAGCCAGAAATTGAGACTCAACTTCATCATCAAAGCTTCGATATTTGCTTTCAAATTCCTGAAACTCTTTAATCTTCACCAAGCATAATCCTTCCATCACAATACCAAGCAAGAATCTCCAAGAACAACAAGGCGCATTAAGAACCAGCCGAGCCGAATCCAGTTACCCGCCTTCAACCTTCTCGAGCAACAATTTTCCTCCCAGCCACACACCAGCGGGCAATTCGTCGAACACGGTAGCGCGCACAAAAGAATTCCCTATCTCACCCGCACCCACACACCTACGCGCAATAGACTGCAAGCGACACGTGCCCACCAAGTGTCCGGCGCACAGCGCACACCTACACGTCCAACCGTACGAACACCGGTCGAGATCCTGCACCTCCGTGCGCACACGTACGTACACGTCTCGATGGACCGAGCCCAAGGTACACACAGCTTGCAGCAGCGGCGGCCGCGGTGCGCGGTCCGAATCGAGAACTCGTTTCGCAATCTGGTTCCGGATCGGCGACCGACCGACCGACCGACTGCGCGCGATCGCGTGTGTACGAGAGTGAAAAGAAAGAGAAATGCAGGCGCCCGAGAGGAAACGCGCGTACGAGAGCGTGAGGTGGCGGAGGGAAAATATACGTTTTCGTGCGTTTGTGTCATACGCGGATAGGGTTTTTGCTGCGTGTACGGGGGGAGAATTGTATTGTCGAATGGCGATCGTTGCGGGCCGGCTCGAGTGCCTTTATTGCTTGGGAACCTTGCCCGTGACTTTTGAGGATTCTGGAAATATTCAGTTGCTAGAGGATTCCGATTTTCTGAAAGTAATTATGTTTAGAACTTAATTGGATGGTTCTTATGAAGACCAATAAATTTCAGAAGCTTCTTTTTGAAAAATTGACTTTTCAGATTCTCTGATATAGACTAGCATTTTGCAATGAATCTGAAATGTTATAATCTTTGTAAGGAACGTCATTAGAATGTAAAATATAAAATTAATGGCTAAAATTATCCTTTCCAGAATTACAAAATTAATGTTTACAAATGCCATTCAGGAGTTGTAACGATTCGTTAAGGATTTGTGACATAAAACTCCTCCAACAGATAAATGTGTGCCTGCAAAAGTAGTCGAGTACGATAAATTTGAGCATTAATAAAAATGAACAACAAGGATATTTTAATTATCATATTAGAACCGACCAGGATCTTTATTTAGATCTGTAAAAAATTATTTGCATCCAGTTTGGTTTATATTTATCACGTATACTGTTATGTATTGGTGTAAAATAGAACTCCAGTTAAGGACAAGTTCACTAAGAGAAAGGATTCTTAAAATAAAATACGCGTTCTTAACTATAAATATGTATGAATTTAGATATAGCCAAAGACGCCAGTTTACATACAGTTCTTTATACTCTTAAACATGCATTCATTTGGAATAACGAATTATTTATATCAAATATTTGATGACGCAATAATTAAGTAGGCAACACAGTTAAATTTCCTCATTAGCTATAAATACTACGAGCAGAAAAACTCTAAATACACGAGTCCATAACAATTCGTCCTCTTAGTGTGTATATACTTTATTTACAAGAAATCAAGTACACGATAGCTTCAAATATCATCAAAACTTACACGTTTGAGAAACGCTGATTTTGAAGATATGCTAGTATACCTATACACGCGTGAATAGAGCTTGCAGCGAGGGCACGAGATTGAAGGAGGGGGATCGGAGGAGAAATCTGGCTCTCTGTTGTGCTGCAGCCTGAGCCCGTTGCATGTACTTATTATTGGATGCATATACATTGTGTGCTTGTACGTACAGATGTTACAGATGGAATTTGAAATTGATTTGTGGTTGAGAAATCGCGGATGTGATGACGCTTGCTTTTCTTTTATGACTTGTAGGCTGATGGCGAGAGTGATTGCTTATTGTCATGATACTGCTACAAACATCTTGAGGAAATTACGAGGCGTATTATAGGCGTATTCGAAAATGAAATTATTGAAATTGAAGTGATAGGATTCGTTATCGTTGAAATTTCGTCTGTTACTACTGATTGTACTAAACTGTTAAGAATAACATAAAATGAATTATGATTATATTAGTATTATACATTAAAATTCATTGTAATTTATTATAATTTATTGATTATTTAATGATGACTGTTAGCTTCATACACGATTGTTTTAGAAGTTTTGTGTTATCAGTAGTAACAGACGAAATTTCAACGACATTGAATCCTATATTTTAGTTTTAATAATTTAATTTTTGATTATTGTATAATAAGTCACATCATTTGTTTAATGTATTTGTATAAATAATGATCACTAAAAACTGTGATGAATATTTTTTAATCATGAACGTGAAACATAAATTTCAATACTCCAGGACCCTAATCGCACTAAAAACTTCTACACAAAATACAGCCGTAGTAGGCCACAAACGAAGAAATAAATTATACGAGAAACCTACTTAGTCAAAATGTTGAAAAATGTGACTGAAGCAGCACAAATATCGATAATCTAGTCAGAAATTTCATAGCTCCAACAAAAAAACTTGGTAATTCACAAAAAATGACAACTACTTTATCTAAAATACTCCAGCAAACAGCCTTACTATCCTACCGATATTTTCCTCTCCGAGAACGATCGATCAAATAATTATAGCAATTGCAGTACAAGACCCGCTGAAAATGTATTCGCATTCGCGGGAACACGTTTTCGCTGATCGTTTTTCGCCTCGGCTAAGGTCATTCCTACGCGCTTTCGGCGAGACGCCGCCCGCCGCCTTTAACACCGCGGCCTTCCCGCCAGCTTGGTGCATAATATGCTGCGCGTGCGCTCGTCGCGACAATAAAAGAAATGGAAACGAAAGGACTCTAGCCCGGAATTCTCTGGAACGTTCAGCAGAAAGTCTTACTCTCTTCGGGCCCTCTTCATTATCCTTGTGCGCTATGAAACAAGATGAGGAATAAGCTTATAAGTTTCTAAGAGGAAGATTATTGTGAAAAATAAACTCTTTCAATTAAATCAAAGGGAATCACATTGATTATGGAAGAATCTTCTCCTGATATTGAATGAATACTTGGTTCAAGATGACATTTTTATGAATGCAGAGAAATTATGAAAGAATAAAAGATGAATTAAGGAAATTATATTTAATATCCGTTCCGGAATATAATGATAGTTATTTGACATGATATGAACGATGAGTACAGGATATACTTTCTATATATGGAAAGAATTATGTTATGTAAATATATCTACATGTAGCTTTTTTGTTGTTTTGTCAAGAAAAGAAGATTTGCGTGCATGAAAAATCCATTTTATAGGGTCAACGTGTTTCATAAATTCATATAAGCATAACATATATTTACACAGAGACATCTATAAAACGTGGCGCGTATATAAATTGCATTTTTGGCATGTATATTAGACGTATACACGGAACAGTATAAAGATTACTTTTGTAATATGGCAGGATAACATATACTTTGTTTTATAAATAGACGGTAAGCGATGTTGATTTTCACATAAACAACTTTTTTCATATACTTGCATGTATAGAAATTGAATACACTATTTATGAATAATTTACGTGACTCTGAATATTTGAACTTTGAACATTAAAATTTCGTCCAACACTACTCCAAGGCAACATCCGCTAATGGACTAGAACTAAACTGGATTTAATCTCTTTTATTTTCACCATAACATAAAAAAAATCGTAGAACATAAAAAAATAATTGAAGAAAAAAGTAAGTATTTTTCATTTTAACTCATTCGGTCGATATTTCACGGATAGTTATATTTGTATGAAAACTGATGTGATCTTAGTACAATTTTTCACGCGTTTTGATGAATACAATACAGGATGAGCTTCGTTTAAACCAAATTCACGAGTAACACTAGTCGATATTCCCTTTTCGAGTACAAAATAATACTAAAATTTCCTCTTAAACAATACACTAATTGATGCCCAAATTGAAAATTGCTGCACCTACAAACCTCAAAACTATCCAAGACAACAACAGAGATCTACCGATAACCAATAAAACAACACAACCCTGAAAACTATCACCAACAAATCAAGAACTGAAGAAGAACCTCTTCCCTATGTAAATTAAACCACGCACCATATCGCACCTATCCATACCTCACACAACACACAGCGAGCTGCAAGAAAAACCACACTCGCTCGCACGCATCAGCGGCGGGTCCCCATAAAGAAAGAGACCCCAAGACCGAACTCGAGAAGGCAAAGAATCATACCTCGGCGACTTAGCTGAAAGGGGCACCTCTTCTCTCCGCCGCGCGCCGTGTGTGCTATATGCTCCTTGCAGCGAAAAAAGAAAAGAAGAAAGAAAGAAAAAAAAAAAGGGAGAGTGAGACGCAAAACCGCCGCGCGGCGCTCGAGTGGGGCCTCCTCGGGTCGACTCGCGACACGACTCCCGAGCGAGAGAGTGGGGGACGGGCCAGTACCACGTGACCGACCGGTTATATATAAAGGTGCAGCGAGCCGGCACAACGCCGACAGACACAGTTCTCTGCGGGTACGGATTGGTATTCTCGATCGTGTACACCATCACGGACGAGTCTCGCACTCTAACTCTCTTTCTCTCTCTTTCGCACAGACAGTGAACGTATAATACCCATTATTTTTTTACACATCGACAAGTGCGCCGTTTATTGTTCGTTCGTACAAGTCGAGTAACCGAGGTCTACCACCCCCGAGAGGAATACTGTATACACGAGAGGAGGACCAGCCAGCCAAGATGAGGACCTTCTTCGCGATAGCAGCTATCCTCGTCGCCGGTACGTACAGTGGGACAAACACAAAAAGACACACGTACATGCATACATATACATACACACTTTGAGGATTATTTTTGCGGATTTGTAAGCTGCGATCGTGACCTGAAAGTTGCGATGCACGTAAGAGTCGTGTGCGCGGGTTTTTTTTTTTATTTTTCTTTGTAGGAGGAGAGCCGCGAGTGAAAGTCGCTCTGCCGAGCCGCGAATCGGTGTTTAAATGCATAGGATCGGATGGAATCGGATCGATCGACGCGGCTCTGGAAAGTGCAGAGTATGCATCGAGACCGCGAGTGCCAGCACGCGTGTGGATTTATATGTTTGTAATGCAGGGGATCGGGCGATGAGTGATGTACGATGTAGAGTAATGTTCGGTGAAATTGACAATTATAGAGTTGGACGCTGTTTTGATGTTAGGTGGAATGGCTTCTGGATTAGTAACTCTTACCGATTTTTTAAAAATGAGTTGTTTCTCATCTGGAAAGCGTTTCATAAATGGGCTAATTTCTACTAAAATTGTAATAGTTAAATTAAAATAAAATATTTCGGTGTTTGAACAAAAAAGTTTTCTTCTATGAACTTGAAAATTTTCATATAGTCAATCAAGTTTTTTAATAAAAATTCAAATTTTTCGTGTCTTTTCATTAATTTTACACTTACCAATTTTTAGTAAAAATAGTTTGTATCAAATCTAAAAACCATTTTATAAGTTATAAAAAACGCGTCTGATATTATATCTATTAAAATTGAAACGCTTGAATTAATTCAAGGGAAAATAATTCACTAAAACTTCAGATTTCAGTGTTGGAAAAAAAAATTTTTCAGCAACTGCAGAAATTGTTATACATGCATTTTTCAGTGAAAATTTATTTTTGTACTTTTCCATTACTTACGCATCTTGACATCTTATTACCGATTATTTGTTAAAAAAGTTTATTTCGAGTCTAAAAACCGTTTCATACATTGTCTGATTTCTACCAAAAATCAAACACATAAATTCATTCAGCGGGCAGGCCTGGGTTAAACCCAAAAAAGAATTCACATGATGAGCAAAAATTTTTTTTCGTCAGTTATTCGACTCCTTTTGACATGTATTAAAAAAAGCGAAGCACTTTTTCGTTAAAATTTATTTTATTATTTATTTTTCTAAGACCTAATCGATTTTTTGAAAAAATTGTATTTTATTTTTTTTTAAATTGGTTGGGTCTCCAAAAATAAAGAGTAAAACATATTTTAACAAAAAAGTGCATCTCTCTTTTTGTAATACATGTCAAGAGGAGACGAATAACCGTCGAAAAAAATATTTTTCTTCATCATGTGACCTGCAATCGTGTGAGGAACACAGCAACTTTAAAAAATAATGTATTTAAAATAGTGATTTATCGTGACGTGTAAGATCAACATTTTGAGGTTTTACAACGATAAAATTTAAGATATTACTAAGTATCTATAGCATAGAAATTTTCAAAATGATTGCTTTTAAACATAAAATGTTTCCTGGACTAGTAAAAAAAAATTGTTTCTTTGGGTTTAACCCAGGCCTACCCCCTTAAAAGAAAAACAAATCGACATAAATAAAATTATATTTCAATGTTCAAAAAAAATTTCTCCTCCCAGTAATTCGAAAACTTTCATCCCAGCTACCACAAATTCGCATTTTTCACATCTCTTCATTAGTTACACGCCCCTCTTCCCACCCACGCCCGTACATACATACTCGCAATTCGCGAGCCTCGCGTTCGTCGCGAGTCAATTACTTGCACTTTCGTCTCGCGCGGAGAAAACGCGCGGCTCTCGTTATATGCTTTATTTCTCGACGTATGCGCCACGAAGCTACGATGAAAGTACACACGTACGTACACACACAATTCCAAGTGCGAACGATATATTGGCTCAGAGCGAGCTGCATGCGAGCCAATTAGCGTCTGCGGCGCGTTATTTATCGAGAAGAAATTGATCTCTCGAGATTTCTATGCACCCGCGCCTTTTTTTGGGGAAGAGTACAGGCGAGTCACGCGAATACGTTTTTCGTGGATTTTCGCGTGGGAATCAGATGTGTGAATGCGAGAGTTTCTAAGGAGCATTCGATTCGTGGGGTGCGATATGTGGAGAAAATTTTACTTTGTGTGTTGCGGGTGTCAGTGGCGGGGTTTGACGTATAAAAGTGTTACAGGATCACGTGGCTTGGAGACGCGAATTAATTAATATTAGGTAATAAATGCAGGAGTTCTTTTTTTGGTTGGGTATAACCGTGCTTTCCGCGTTTTATGTAAGGAATTTTCTTTTCAATTGTTTGATCGATGATAGATGTGATACTCATGGCGAATAATTGAATTTTTTTTTTGAAAATTCGAAAGAAAATTCATTACGTATCTTGACGTTTACTCGAGACGGCAAATGCGAAGTAAAATTTGAGTATTATATTTTGTAACTTGAAACAATTTTAATTATTGAATTCTTTTATATTATACGCCTTGACCTATATAAAAGAAAAGCTTCCTCTTTTAGAAAGCAATTAGTATTTTGCGCAAAACATTTTACATGATTTAAAATTTTTAATATATATACATATATATATATATACAAAACTGTCTCAATGCTAGACGGCCCTTTACACACATTATACAATTTCGTGTAAGTTGATACTTTTGCATTTTCGTCCCAATTCACACAATGGAAAATTCATTAAATAGAAAAGCCAAGGATTTCACCTAAAATACCTTGACCCCCTCTTGTTTAAATTTAAATATTTATGCTTTTCACGCACAATGCACATTCGTCGAAGTCGATACTATTTCGTTTCTATCCCAATAAACAAAAACCGAAAAATTTCCCCTAAAAAAAGATGATCCCCCCTCCTTCAAAATTCAATGAAACAAGCAGCTAGTCACGCGACGGCGCTCTAATTACGCAGCATCGCATTAATAAAAAAGAAAAAAATCGACAACCAACATAGCATCTCTGCGTGTCGGCGGCTACATGACACCGCTGCGGGACTTTGCCACGAGTCGAAAGAGCGAGAGAGCAAGCGAGTGATAAAGAGAGAAACGACTTCGCGAACCTTCGTCCGTGCAGCATAGGTGCGCGTGTTGTTGCGCGATACCCGCGCGGCGTAATTTCAGATTTATAATGCAAATCTTCGCCGAGGATTTCGTTACCCGCCGCTAATTCTGTGCACAATGGCGCATGCCGCGCCGTTGTTGATCCCTTTGGGTGCGGAATATCAGTAGGGGCGCGAAGGCTGAGGCGCGTCTCGAAGGTCGAAAGAATTTAGCGTCTTAGGAGGGATTATATAGTTTTAATTCAATGGATTGAAAACATTAGTGAGTTCGAACAAACGTTTATTTTCGTAGTGCAGAGATATTTGCTTGCGATTAATAAACGTTTGTTAGGTTTGAGCAATGATGTTTTTTATTAGTGAGTTTGTACTGAAATAAAATAGATATTATTTTTTTTTTAATAAATGTTTTTTTTTTGCAATATTGGAGCAAATATTTATTTGAGTTTACTATGTTTTTTTCGGTGAACGTGCACATCCATTAAATAGAAAAAACGTACACGAGACGTAAACCTATATAAACATTTTATTCTAGAGGTTCAGTTTTGAAAATTAAATCTTTAAGAACAAGTTATTATATTCGAAACATAATAATTAAAAACAGAAGGTGACAACATATTTCATTTACGGTGCTATAAAATATTTTTTACGCCCATCTTGAAATCATAAATTTTTAAGTAGTTACAGTAATGCACCGGTCGTACGTGCATTCTTAATTCATGAGCGCAAATCTTTTTTTCTCTCTCAAACTGTTGGATTTCAACAACAGCATAATTTTAGTGCGAAAAGACACTAAAAAAATACTATAAATATTTCTTAAAAATCATTAAAATTAGGTTAACAATCTACAATGCAGTGATAAAATTCAATAGAAAGAATTTCAGCTCATGAAAACCGCGTTGTTTTTCATTTTCATTCATTTCTTTCGTCACAGTCAGGTACAAAATCATCTCTTATCCTCCTCTGCGCCTAAAAGAACTTCCTCTCTCGTCGAACCATAACACCTCCTCTCCCCCAACAAAGCCAAACCCCCTCTAAATTCCTTTCCTCTTCATACCCCATTAACTTAATCACTCTGCAGTCCATTCAGCACAAAATCACGTAACGCAATAAAGAAAAAAAAAAGCCACCTCCTCAAGAGCACCTCTACACTCACCAAACACTGCCCACACACACACGCGCACGCATTTCCGGAATTCTCGGGCGTGCGCGCTCCTTAAATCGTTAAAGAGATTTTCAAAGAAACACGCGGAAACGGCCGCGCGCTCGAGCAGGAAATGCTGCGCCCTCAAACAGGTGCTGCTGCGCTTTCTTGCAACAATGAGGTCCGCGAGTGCATTTAGAAAGGTATATGGACGCGCGAGCGCGCGCGGCCGCTTCATCCTTAACGCTCCGCGCATATTATTAATAAAACGGCGCGGGCAGCTTGCGTAAGAAGCGCTCGGGTCGTTACGCGCGCGCGGACTCGCGGATCATCGACACTTTTATGTATTTACAGTTGTGGGGGTTATAAGAGCGAGCGTCTTCGAGTGTGAAGTTTTTTTGTTGTTGTTTAGTTTGTGCGTTTGTTGAAGATTGGGTAATGGGGGGAGGGGTTTTAACGGGTGTGTGATTTTTCTTTATGGGTTATATGGGTGCGTGTTTTGTAGGAGAGAACGCGTTTCAGGCTGTTTGAGGTCCTTAAGCGAGACTTTGCGTTAGATAATCGTATGAAATTGTAGTAATTTACAAAATTTTAGAACGGGTTATCGAAAGTTTTCAAAGCATGTATATTTTCAGGTTTATAATTTATAAGTAAATTGGAGTATTTTTAGATTGAATATCATGCACTTACAAGCGGGCAAAGTAGAGAGTAAAATAATTTTTATTTAATTTATTTCTCAAATACTAGCGTTAACGATTATTTTCAAAATGTTATATAATATAGAATACAACATAAATATTCAAAATAATGCGTTAAGTTCAATAATCAACAACTAAAATGAAATCTTTACGGTCATATACTTAAATTAAGAATACTTGAGTATATGTATGCATAAATATGTGATTTATCTCACAATAAATTTACAATCTGCATTGATTTCAATTTCAGCTTGTTATTGTTAAAAAATATTTCCCAAAAGCTGTTCTTTTCATTATACGCGTTGACGCAAGTATTACCATTTAATTCGCATATTTTTCCCTTTACGCGAGTCACTTTACTTTCACGATAATTGAGATTTTTTCGATATACAACAGCACGACGCTCAGTGATATAATTATACCATCGAAACATGCACTTAATTCAAGCCACCGATCGCCGCAAAATCTCTTATAATATATACATTGCGCAACACGCATAAAAAATTCAAATTTATAAAATCTCCTGCTTAAAATTCGTGGCACTGTCCTTCCTTCACTCTTACTTTCTTCGCCGGGTATGATGAACCCGCGCTCGAAAAAGAAGGCCCGGAGCGAGGAAAGGCGCGGCGTCCACTCAATGAAGCGCCAAACGTCGTAAAAAAAGTGCGTAAAACGCGCGTAATATACGCGACCTATCCCCCGATATACACACGAAATTCCGAAAAACTTTCACCCGAATGACTGCTCATTGACATTCACACCGATCGCGGAGACGCAGAAGACGTACTTACAGCCGAAAAAGAGGAAAAAGAGGCGGCGCACTTTTCGAGGGAGCATAAACAGAATTACGAAACGCCTCGCTCTTGCCGCAGGTGAAATTGTAATTCGTTATCCGCGGAGCAGCGAGAATAAAGATACTTATACGCAGAGCGGAAAAAACGAGCGATGATCGAGAAAGAGACAGAGAGATAATAAATGAATCGTAATACGAGCGAGCGAAGCGCGGCGTTGTCCAAAGTCGTTGGCGCGTTAAAAAGTGCGCGCGATCGCGCCCGGGTCGGTAGGTATAAACAAGAAAGCGAATTGACACACTGGTGAGGCGCGCGGATTGCGCAATGCGAGAGACTCGGCGCGATTCTGGTTTTTAGCGGGAAAAAAAGAGAACCGAAAGTGTGGGAATTTACGCGCTGATGTGTGTAAAGGATGAGTAAGAATGATTAGATTAGGATTTAATTATTCCTGTACAATTGCAAGTAATAATGAAAGTTTGACCTTTTTGTATTTGGTACGTGAACTGTTAGTTAATGATTTTGGTTTATTTCTTCTTTGACATGATTTCCTGTTTATTGGAATAGTTACTCGCGTGCTTAAATTGTCGTATCACACATGACATAGTTTAGAATTCAAATTTTAGTTTACACCATGATTAAATTATGCTACTAAAACTTATTTAATCTCGATTATAAAATAAGCAATGATAAAAATCAATTTCTTATAAATAGTTTAGACGTGAATTTAGTTAATTAATTATATAAAATATATCTTACGTGTAATACATAACTATTACATATTACGGATTAGTTGACTTGCAATCATACATAAACGATGCATTGATAAATTACGCAATTAATTTCCATAAATTATGTCCGAAGATTAAATAACCGAATGGCGAATTGAAATATATGTAATAACGTAAATACCACTTTGAAATACATAACTAAGTTTTCGGATAAATTAAAATGCATTCGACGGCTGCCCAACAAAATTCCATCATATTATATTTATAAATTTAATTTAATTAATTATACTCAATGTTCAATTATATATTGGATTACCCTTGATTCATTAAAACCTATCAATACTGCAGTAACCGCGAAAAAATATGATAGTACCTTGTAAAAGCCACTAAGTAATACAATCGCATAATAACAACATGCGAAAGCGTAAGATTGAACAAATTAAGTGAGTTTAATACCTCATTAACTCGGTAAGCATGCTTCTTGGCACGGACTACCTTTCAACAACTGATAATTGTAATATGCTCTCGCAGATGTTTTAAGTGACTTCGACTTGTACTATGCTTTGTATACAAATTTCGATTTACAATTTAAAAATGTATTTTGTATACCATTTATAAAAGATTTGACTCAATTTTTCACGTTTTCACACTTTAAATAAAAAGAAAATCTTGTTACCAACGATAAATGACTTATCGTTTTTTTCGATGAATTTTTAAGTTTACTCAAGTTTTCGCTCAGAGGTACATTCCGTATATCCACTAAGATCCTACCTCCGCTCAAATAATCTCGCGAGTTTCAAAATCATGATTCCCGATCCATAATACCAATTTTTCGACAACTCAAACTTTCTTCCCGGTCCCTTCCAACCTCGAATCATCACGAACCGCCTGCATACCTGCCTCCATCTTTTCCCCTCAAAAAATCCCTCCTTCTTCACAACCTCTTACTCCCTCTCTCTCTCTTAAAAAATCCAATCCTCTCCGCGAAAAGGCATTGAATCCCCAACCACATCCATCCACACACTCTCAAACATCTCGCAAAAAGGTCGCAGCGCGCCTCAAGCCTCTCTCTTCTCTCTCTCTCTCCAATCAAAAAGGCCCGCAGCACTGCATGCAGCCAAGCCTCACACACACACATGTGCACACACCGCATAGCCTCCTTTATTTCGCGTTCAAGGTGGGGCCCGTCGCGCGCGTCGCGCCGCGCGTCGGAAAAATGAAAGTGAAGGATCGCGCGGTGAACGGGATGCTGGATATAGGTGTAGAAGGTATATGCACGTGTATGTGTGTGTGATATAGCTGGGAGCTGAAGCTGTGCGCGGGGCCTTCTAGTGAAAGTGGCCGGCGAAAGTCAGCGGAGGCTTACGTAAGACGCTTAGCTATTCAGAGATCATATGCCGTAGGCGGTTTTTGTATGACGGAGAGGGGTACGGAGGGGCCCGGGTTATTAGGCGAATGCTAGGTGCAGTGGGTTTTGTGCGGAGATTTTGAAGTTAAGATGTTGGAGGATTTTTTGGGAGTGGATGCGGGATGAGAGGGAGATTTTTTATTGAGATTGCTTTTTGTAAAGGTGTTCACTGGTGAAATGTATGGAATTTAAAGGTACTTGTGATTTTGCTTGGGATGTATTGTCATGGATGTATGGTGGCATAGTAATTTTCAAATATTTTTATTTAGAATCTTTTAAATTATTCAGGATCATGCACTTTTTTTATAAAATCGGGTCCTGTATGTACATTGGCATACAATTTGAATAGAATTCTATTGCATTTTGAAGACTAAAAATAACAGAATGTCGATTTTTACATCGTTCAATATAGATTATCATTTATGTTAAAAATGTTAAAATGCTTAAAAATCCATATTTGGATTGATAATAGTTACTACAAATAATCTAAGTTAATCCTTAAGGTTTAACTTAGATTCCTCTATTTGATATGCACCAGGATCAGTTTGAATAATCATCAATTATTTAAAAAATCCTTTCTCGAGAAATATAAACTTTTAACTTTAAAATTTAATTATCGTTAAAATGATAGTTGTTTTTATTTAGTCAAGGATTAAATTATATATTTATGGAAAAAGGAAGAAATTAATCACCAGGGGTTAACCTTAAGATTTTTCAAATATTTATAGTCGCTGACACAGCACACATTCTTTTAGCCTTCGTAAAACCGAAATAATCTCCCGTTTAACAATCTAGGTATCGGTCTCTGAAAGTCACTTATGTACACAGAAAGATAATTGCATAGGTTTCGTGCGTCTGAGGACAATGAACACACGAGCCGTACATGCAAAATTAGTTTAGCAAGTGCCCATTGTTCTTCAGTTTTTTATGCGTCCATGCAAAAAAAATTTCTTTTTACAACTCAAAAATTCTGAGAATGCCATTCTTACTGTTAGAAGGCAAAGCTAAAACTTAACTAACTAAGCTAACTCTACTGTATTATGCACATGTCCTCTGAACAAAAAGTAAAATTCTATACAATTTTCGATTGAACGTAACGAATTTGACATGTACTGTGAATAACGATTGTAACGGCAGTTAGAAAGTCGTTCGCGAGGCGATAGAAAACACATTTCTCAATCGATGAAATTCGCAAAATCAATTTGGCAATAATTCTTTCATTCGCGTTCGTAACAGTACGTGCACTTAATAAAAGATCGTATTTGGAGTTGACAAATGTGTCATGGACGTGTTCCCACAAATTTGCCAACTTACTTTCACACGTACAGTCTATTTTTTTTTCAACTGTGACTCATTTCTTCTACGTAAACTTAAACTGTATCATTTTGAATTCCATTAGATTGCGTGAGAACTGTTCTTTTTTTAATCATTCCTAATCTCCTCGTTCCTACAAAACCTATACAAAATGTATACTATCAGTTAGGGCATAGAAAGACTTTCAATTAAAGTAAAATTCAACCTGTTTAGCATTGAAGAAAGTTTACATAAAACTGTAAATCAATTTTCGACATTTAAAGTTCATGACAGTAGTGACAGATGAATACCGTAAGACGTCCTGAACGTATTTTAATCTAGTTTCTCTACCTTTCCTCAAATTTCAAAAGGTCCATTTTCTTAAATGAAAAGGTAATTTTTTGCGTTTTCTTCGGTGATATAATTCTCATAGGTTCTTCTCAATCATAGAAAAAAAACAGCAAACCTCGAACAATCTCTGTCCATACAATTTATACTGCAAAATCAACTTTCTTACAATTCTAAAATTCATAAAATCTCTCAAAATCTGATAACGTGTGCACTCGACGTCACAAACTACAGATTGATACTACAACTAGGAACAATTCTCACCTAACAAAATCCGCTTTTACTGCTTTCCATCAAACCCCATCGAGCTATATCAAAAACATTCGATCGGACATTCGTTCCGTCCACTGTACATACCCATACACCTCCACCCCGCTTACAATCCACAATCCACAATCAATTTACATAACCTCAACCCAGACAACGCAGAGCGTTAACTCGTCGACCCGCCAACCAAAGCCTATACATCTATATATATATATATATATATATATATATATATATATATATATATATATATATATATATATATATATATATATATATATATATATATATATATATATATATATATATATATATATATATATATATATATATATATATATATATATATATATATATATATATATATATATATATATATATATATATATATATATATATATATATATATATATATATATATATATATATATATATATATATATATATATATATATATATATATATATATATATATATATATATATATATATATATATATATATATATATACATATATATATACACGTCGAGCGCGC
The DNA here is from genome assembly GCA_949152435.1 of Gastracanthus pulcherrimus. NCBI lineage: Eukaryota > Metazoa > Arthropoda > Insecta > Hymenoptera > Pteromalidae > Gastracanthus > Gastracanthus pulcherrimus. The sequence goes on from OX424573.1 coordinate 17,418,004, forward strand.
CCATAACCGCTCGCGAGCTCCATAAAACACGAAAAAATAAAAGCAAGAAAAATGCAGCGCGGCCGCGGAGCTGGCGAGTTCCGGTGTGAAAGCACTCGCTGTTTTCGCCGAGCGCGCGGTGCGTATATGTATGTACGCGCTCGCGCCGGTTAATTAGCGCTCTCGAGGCATGCGCGCGTATATACGTGCGCGCGGCGCGCGGTCGTAACTTTATAATTCGCGGGTTTTCGAGGATAAGGATGAGGATAAAAAACGCGGGTAAGAACTGCGCGGCCGGGAAGTTCACTGCGACGCCGTTCTTAACCTTCGAGCGGCGTGGCGTTTTAGCGCGTATGATTGCGGTGGATGGAGGCAGCGGTGCTTATGTTCGCGTTATACGTGTGACTGGAGATTTTTTTGGACTTGATTTTTGTTCGCGTGGAGCTCGGGTGAAAATGAAACGCTTCGAGCACTTGAAAAATTACTTTGAAAAGCTTGAGGAGCTGCGATACAATGATAACATTGTAGAAAGAAGATTTTGTTTCGTGCAAAATTGACGTTACTTGCTTGGCAGTAAATATATACAATTTCGAGTTATTACATAGTTTTTCAATGGGGATTTATTTAGGTATTTTTAAAATCCGAATCGGTCATTCGGGTTAAGTTTAATTAACGCGTGCTGCTTAAAGTGATCCGTTTGATCCAATATTGTGTCTGGGCGTGAAGATAGTTTTCAATTTTTGACATTGATTGACGGTGAATCGATTCGATTCTCATAATAATTACCAGTATGATATTAATCCTACTTACATCATTATATCATTAAATTTGTGTATAGTCTAAAAGAAGATATGGTTCATTATATTATATTTAAATATATTGCAGTTGAAGATTAGAATTTTATTATTTTCGATAAACACATTGATTTTCAATTTTTTTTTCGTTTCCAAATTGTAAGAAGATTTTTAGAATACAACTTATTATGATATTTAGTATATAAATTTTATATTAATACGTTTGTAATAACATATTATTGATGATTAACAATTTACAAAACTATGTAGTTAATCGTTTTGACAATAAGTCGTGACCGTAAAAAAACATTCCTGCAGTAGATAAATGCACGATACTGTCAGACTACCACGCGAATTAAACATCTTCCCATACATGACTCTTCAAACTATTTATACATTATAATAAAAGAAAAGATCCCCGCGTAACGCCATCGGCATCTCACGACACAATAAAAGCTAGCGCAGCACTTCACAGTCGACGCGGCGCGACCGCAAATGAAAAATATGTAAAACAGTCTCCTCCATTCTTCGCGTCTTGCGCAAAAACCATCCATCGCCGCCTCCGTCCAATCTCCCTCTGCATCATCATCTCGCGTATATATAATTACCCGCGAAATGCAGAAAAAAAGAGGAGAAAAAAAGAAAAGAAACCTCCATCTTACTTCGCGCAATTTCGCGCGAGCTCATCAATGCATCTCCCGACGCCTGAAAAGGCCACATCGCGAGTCTCTGCCGCAAGATCGAGAGAAAGAAGGAATACAGAATCGACGCTCTGAAATTTAAGACCACGCGGCGCGTAATAATAATTGCGCCTTGCGCAACGAGGATCTCTCTGCTACTTTTTTTTTTCTCTCTCTCTCTCAAAAGATAGAAAAGATGAAAGAAGAAGAAGAAGGTGGAGAAGGCGCCAGATAAGACTCGGAACGGCGAGCCTCAATTAAAAACAATCAAATCCGACCGCAGCGAGCTTCTGAAAGCGAATCTTTCGTCTCCGAGTATATATATAGTATATAACTCCCTCGGTGATGGAATTTCGTCACGCATTCGCAGTCGCGACGTTTGACGATTGTATCGGGGAAGAGGAGAGGCGCATAGCTGAGAAAAAGAAAAGAGACAGCGACGAGATGACGCGCGCAAGCGATCGGGAATTTCTTGCAAAGGATGCGATGTGCGTAGGGATGTTTTATGTATTGTTTTATAGATGCAATGGTGGGACGTGCGTATTTGGATAAAGGAATTGCATGTGTACAAGACAATGGCTGCTGTGTTCAAGGCGTGGCTATCGGTGTGTTTTTTTTTCTTCCTCTTGGTTTATCATTGTAATGGGGATTGTTTCGCATAGCTGCGCTGACAGATACGTCTTTTGGATAATACGTTAAATTGAACGTTATCGGAGTGGTGGAATGCCGGTGGTTCTTGAATGCTGTCGATTGTGGGGAATGGGAAAAAAATGTAGTCCTTGGTGCAAGATATGCACTCTGCGTGCAAGATTAAAAAGTCCTTTGACCTTTGAGGCGAGCATACTTTTCAAGGACCCACATTCGTTGGGAAAGATAAAAAAACGTCAAGGTGACATTCTTACTTTATTTTTGTAACTTTTCTTTGTAAATTTCATGCCGAAATTTTTAACTCATTTTCTCACTCATTTAATTCAAAATTATAATAAAATTTAATTCAAACTTATAATAAAATTTAATTCAAAATTATAATAAAATTTAATTCAAAATTATAATAAAATTTAATTCAAACTTATAATAAAATTTAATTCAAAATTATAATAAAAATGAAATTTATAACTTCCTTGATCGAAAGAGTTATAGTACAAATTTATAAATTTATTCACATTAGCTGTTAAATTATTGATTTTTTAATTTCCATGGATGTGTAATTTGTTCTAAAATTTTTGCTGATAAACCAGAATTAAGAAATTATGTAAAATGTGACTTTCTATATGACTTTATACGTGTATAAGGATGCCCACAGGGTTCAAGCTTTTTCATGGAACATTATGTAAACTATCACTATTTGCATTTACAACACAAAACGACATAGAATTAATAAAACTGTTTATCTTATCTATGAGGTAACCTGCGAAAAAGTCATTCGAAATTGATTGAATAACATACGCTTATCGGGACAATTGGGTCTTACCAACCCGGACTTACTCTACTTGACCCACGATAACCTTTTTGCTCTTTCTCTGAATTTCTATTCATACGCTCTCTATACATTGAGATTTTAAATATTCCTCTTCGAAACATTAAATATTAAACATAATAAACTAATTCAAGGATCCTCACTCGTAGTATGAAAAAAAAATGTTCTATCCAAGCTACTTTTCCCACCATCTCCCAACACGCAGTCCTTAAAAACCACTCACAACCCAAACTCCCAAACCCACCACCCAACAATTCATCTTCGCCTCCATCAGAGAAAAACCTCATCTCACAAAGTCGCAACTGCTACCATCTCCCAGCGATTTCGCCTCGACAGCAGCAGCAGTGAGCATATAGCGCCCGGTGCTCAGCCGCATTCCAAGAAATGAAATCCGCGGAGGCGACTCTCGATAAATATCCCCCGCGCTCCTCGCCGGATTATGCAATTGCGGCGCTGCAGCGCCGTCGCGCGTTCGATTTCGTCGATATAAGTCCCCTCTATCTCGAAGCGCGCGCCGGGAGATTTTTCAGCAGCCGCGGAGTAGCCTGAAATTCCAGCTGGCGATGTTCTCGCTGATTTACGGCCGATTATTACATCGTGTCGAGAGGGCCGCTATGTGTTGAGTGTCGTATGGTGATGTGAGTAAGTGTGTGTGTGCGTGTATATGGAGGTTCTGGGTTTCTTGCTACTTTTTTGTGCAGTTTGGTTGTTTTCTGTTGTGGTGACGTAAGGGAAAGAGGTGTAATTATAGGAATGTAGATGGGCTTGATGTGTAATGTGGGAATCGATATTTTTGTGGGAGCAGGATTTATTCGGTACTATTTGGCTAAAATTTGAAATTTTTAGTTTGATTGTACTACTTTGATTTGAAAATTAAAAAATATTATTGTACAATTGTCTTAAGTGTCGTTAAAATTAAATTGAAGTCCATAAGAATTTTTGTAAACATTATTTACGTGAAAAAGAAATGATAAAGAGGTGTAGTTTCTAATCTAGGTGACTTGTTATACTAATGTTACTTAATTCTTATTTAATTTAATAATTTTCTTTAAATTAAATAAATTAAACAGAATTTGTAAAGAAACGTATTCACTTGATAAATGTTGGTTATAAAACTTTCTATTTTTAATTAAATTATATTTATAATAAAAATTGTCAAACCAACATTAAATTTAACTAATACCATTACAATTTTTACCAAAAATACATTAATTTTCATATAAAATCGCTTATGCACTCAATCCCCAAAAAGAAATAAACCTTCCGATACAAACTGTAACTTTCGCCACATAAAGTTTTCCTCAACGCACCTAAATTATCATTAAAATTAGCTTAACCCGCAATAACGTTCGTAAACGCCATTTGCGTCAAAATAAAAGAAACTCCACTCTCCCCGCGATAATCCCCACTTACATAATCCAAAAAAAGAGCCTCTTTCCCCGCGCGCGTATCCAATTCACGACGCACACATCGCGCGATTTATCGCGATGAGCTCTTATAGGCGCGAAAAGCGCGTTGTGGAAACTCGCGAAAAGTACGCGCGCGCGTCTGTCGCAAGCCGATTCCAGCGGAAGATTCGCGCGCGCGAATCCTCGCAATAGTACCGCGCGTGGATATATTTATCGCCAATTATTATGAGTTACGCGTTCGCGGCGATGGCGGTGCACGCGCGCGCGCGGACACGCGCGAGAAGCCTACTTCTTTTTTTTTATTATGTCGTGATGCAAGAACGGGCTCGAATTACGAGCGTCGATATATAGTTACATAAAATTGGAGTTGAGAGAAACAAACAAACAAACTCGAGCATGCGATCGAGGGGGAAATAAATGCTATAAGGCCGACGCGTGTTGTTTGCGATGAAAATTGGAGTATTCAGTTTAACGGTATTTGATACTTGGTTGTTTGTTGGGATGGTGTTTTGTAGTTGGATGACAATTTGTTAAAACGTTATGAGGATTGATTGGGATCGAACTAGAAAAAAGCGGAAAATGGTCATTCCAGAGTAACTAATTAAATTCTGCTGTTTGAGTATGCTGAGAGAAGTAATTAATGTGTAGAACTATAAAATTCGAACTAGTGAATATTTCTTTATAGTTAATGTACGTTTTTTAACATTTAATAAATGAGTTAAGAGAATTCGTTAAATATTATGCTGAAGGCAACAATTTACTGTTATAGATCTAAATATACAAACTAGAGGGTAAAACAAATTTATACTAAAATTTATAATAAAGTCCTACGATGAAAAAGTCGAATAATTTTCATGCATTTCTATTCTAACTACTCCAGTCGATTAAGAAATATTTAACTCTACTGAATTTGACTAAAACATATTTCTTAATACTTAAGACACATGTATTTCGGTTGAATTCTAGAAATATACTAATCTAAATTCACATAAGCCTCTGTAATAAAGAAACTCTTATCTCAGTGCATGCGGATTGTTTCGTGTGAAAATGAAAATTGCAAAATCAATTATAATTTCTTTCGCAAAACCAATATATTCAATGTCCACATACACACATAGAAATATTCTTTTTATTTTTCCGCAATCGCGCAACTCGCACTTTATTCTGCAATTCACTTCCCCGTGTATATCTCGACCATCAAAAAACTCCATACTCCCCAAAACAATCCACCACGTCCAATTACACCACAACCTTCACCGAAAACTCCCACAACAAATTAAAGCAAAACAGAAAAAAAAACAAAAGAACGCAACCATGAAATCTCAACTCGGATAAACCAGAAGCAGCGATCTCTCACCGGGCAGTAAAACTTCACGGGCGTTACACGCGCAACAGGAGAAAATCCTTGCAGCGTTTTATAACGCGCATTCCCGTATTCGGTGAAAATCGAGTGCAGCGCGGGCCTACCGGCACGATAAATATACACCTAACGACGCAGCCCGAGAGAGCGCAAAGTAATTGGAGGCGATGGAGCAAGTTGCAAAACGCAGTCAAGTTCAATGCGCCCGAGGCTCGCGAGCAGCCGCCCGTGCGCTCGCGTTTATGTAGGGTTATTGGTCTGCGCGCGGGGCCGCGAGCCGCCGGCGCGTTTCCTAGTCCTGGCAAGGCTGTTGCGCCGCCTCGAGATAATATATGTAAATATGCGAATAAAGCGGGAGTGCGCTTTTCCGCGTGCCGATGGCCTGGGTTTTGTGTATAGTGATGTTGTGGGTACCGTGTGATGCGGTTTGGTTTAGTTTGATTTAGGGTTTGGTTTTTATTGGAGGAGGATGCGTGACTTTTTGTTTTTTGTATTTAGATAAATGTAGTGTAGTTTATATTGAATGGATAATTGAGCAGAATAATTTCGAACCTATGATAAGGAACGTTTACGGTTTTTGTAGGAAAGATTTGACTCTATAGGAATCTTTTCGATAGAAGTTGAAAATTGTTTATACAAGTACAATCTCTTTTTCTCGAGATATTTAAATAACATGTGCTTGAAGAAGTTTCTACTCAAATAAAAGAAAATTCTTTCAAATAAATAGAAATAGTTTCGATTCCCAACCACTTTTCACTTACTAACTTATTCAAGATAAAAAAAACATTAAAAAAACCGTTTCCCTAAGCGTACAACTATATAATTAGCAATAAAAAAGTAAAAAACTTAGCGTAAAATACCTATTTATTCTACGTCCAATTAAATATCAATGGCGTATAATTTTCACTCAACTTCCTTCATCCACCTATTCATTATCTATTTATATAACATTGTTACAATAAACGCGCAATACCCGTAATCAGAATCTCAAATATAGTAAACGTCTTATCCAAGTCCATCAATATCCTCCCGTCAAGCCGAGTCATTAAAGTCCACGGACACGCCACGCGCCGTATACACATCTAAATATAAATTTCCACAGAGAAAAGCCTCGCGCATACACCTCACACTCAGAAATTCCATAAACAAAAGGACAAAATCCTATATCAATTCTCTCTCCACGCGAGCAACTCCCGATTTCCCAACTCACTTCGTGCCAGCCATACCTCCACAATCGAGCCCGGCGAACGCGAATTTTTCGCGGATAACGCGCGCTCGCGCCAGGCTCGCCGATTAAATTTCGCGATTTATTAGCCGTCAGACGCTTATAAAGCACTCGGCTGCACGCGAGGCGGCTCGAAAAGTGAGAACGCGCGACAAAGGGTTTCGACACGCGCCATTGTATCGCGGCCGCTGCTGCTGCTGCAGCCCACAAGGATACGCATTCCGTCGGGCTAACCACCTAGAAACATCCAGAGAAATTCCATCTTGGGCCGTGGTGGCGATATATAGCCGAGAGAATCGAAATGCGAGAGAGAGAGAGTGGAGACGAGGCGTTTTCACCGCGCGCTCGACTGTCTGAAACTTTTACTATAGGAGTTTTCGTTGCGGTTGACGGTTTATTTCTTTTTTGTTGGATTCGGAGGTTTTCTATGGTCTAGTTTTCGCCGCGAGTAGGATGATGATGTATTAAGTGAAGCGTCAGGTGTTGGCCTGATTTTGTTTAGTCTTGGTTTGTGCGAGGGAAAGAAGCGTTGAGCTGAGTGGAACGAATGTTTTTAATGATATTGAGTAGGTTTGGAGTGTAAATATTTAAATTTACTTTTATTACGGTTAATTTGATTTAAAATTTATTAATGTAATATGTTTGCTTAAGAAACGGTTGTTGTGTGGAGCATACCGGGCAATTTTTTAAATTTGGCATATTCCCTTCAAAATCTTGAATCTACAAATCATGTAATCAATGGTCTCTTTTATAAATTATGCAATTGATAGATAACGTTTTCGAGTACCTATATTAATGGCAGTGATAAGATTAATCAAATTATAGTTTTTTATATTTCCAAAATGAATTTATGAATATGATACTGAACGCTCTCATATTGATAAATAGCAAAAACTTTTTAAATAATATTTAGAATCGAAAGTAGAAAAAATAAATACACACGTGATCTCTAAAATCATTAAAATATATATCAATCCCCCTAAAAAAAAGGAAGCCCCACATCACTCATAACTTTCACGCTTCTACAAGTACCACTTGACCGCGCTGCACTAAAGTCCTATATCACCCATGCAGATTATACTCGAATTGCCACGCCGCATTAACGCTGTCATGCATCCACGCAATTTTCTCTGGAAAACAAATTAGCACCGCCTGCCGCGCGCTACGAAAATCTGGGACAGTCGCGTAGCACAGTAGCAGCAGTAGTTATAGATGCAGCAAAGAAATTCCCCAACCGACACTTATCTTTTCCCCTCTCGTTCTGTAATTACTAGTGCCCCGTTTGAACTTGACATTCGTCGCTGTACTGGTACAGTGATTATCGCCGCTGTACGCAGCGGCGCTTGACACTTTCTACTTTTTTCTTTATTATTGATCTCGCGTCGCTCCTCGAGGATACTTCAAAGCCGATGGGAGTAGTGTATAGCATCGGTGGGCTTTTTTGATCAAGGTTCATTTATGTAAGACTAAAGGTGGGAGGAAAAGGGAGTTGATGAGGATTATCGGGGACTTTTGTGGATGGAAAAATAGTTAGATTGCAGCTTGCGACTGGCTATATTTGTATCTGTGGGAGGTTTGTGATTAAAATTTATTTTTGAATTGCAATAGTTGATATTGAAGACATTTTTACCTTGAAAAGTATGAAAACAAAATTTCTTGTACTTAGATACGAATTGAAATAATATTCATGACCACATTTTTCTGTTTGACTTTCTACGAAATCACGCCTGAGAAATTAAAAAATCGTTTAGAAACCATGCAAAGTTGTTGTTTTTCGTGCGGAGAAAATACGTGATAGCAAAAGTGTACTTGAAATTGAATGTTAATTTAACAAGCGTATCATTACGATAAAAATAATAAGTCGCTTAAACCAATTAGAAAGCTTGCGAAAAATTAAAATCTTATTTGTATTCGTAGATACACGTACCATCTTACATGATTGGCATATACTACTGTTCACAGTAGTAGTAAACAAACATAAGTAAATTAAAAAATAAAGTGATCAAAATTTATTCCGTAACGTAAATAGAGTATAATGTTGTATTACCGCTTATAAGCCATTAGATGCCATTAGAAAGAGAAACTAATTCTCAGCTATATGTAACTTTCTCGTGTTTTGATCTGATAGATCTTATTGCTTATTTCAGTAATTTGCAAAAAAAAAGTTAATCAGATATACACGAGGACAAGAACACTCATAACTTGGAATTATTTTCTCTTTCCTATATCATGTTCCATATACGTGATATATCTAGATGATTATCTTTAATTAAGTTTACATACTTGCAAACGATCTGTAGAATGGTCCTGAAATAGTACAAGTTTAGTGATACAGTTATAAATGTGTTTAATCGTGACAGTATAATTTTATAATCCAATACTTAAATATAAATATTTGAATAAATATGTACTTAAAATCTTTTTTTAAATGACTCGTAAGATCAATGATCAAGCAAATCACCTACAAAAACTAAACGATGCACGCAAGCACAACAGAAATACATGTTAGAAAGATTGATTCTATTGAGACATTAAGACAAGGTTTTAATTTACCGGCTATACGTTTTAACATGTTCGAAAAACAAGAAAATGTTAATTACGTACAACCGAAAAACAGTGATGAGTATGTCGTTAAAACACCACTGATAACATGCTGAAATTGAACGAGTAAAATATTCACACTGTTTGAAAAGAAAATCACTAAATGTTTGAGTGAATTCTTCACCCAAATAAGGAGTACCATTTCCCACTTCATTTCGGTAAAAAATTCTCTCAACATTTAGTAATTATTACCTCGAATAATGTGATCATTTCCCTCGCTCAATTCCAACCTAAATCACACACACACACACACACACACACACACTCCAACACGCATCTCCACACCACCTTAAAACGCAATAAAATAACTAACCCCCCCCCCCCCCCCCTTTTCTCTAAATTCCAGGCGCGAGCGCGCAGGACTCGTTCAAGTGCCCCGACGACTACGGCTTCTATCCCCATCACCTGTCCTGCGACAAGTACTGGAAGTGCGACAACAACGCGGCCGAGCTCAAGACCTGCGGCAACGGCCTGGCCTTCGACGCCTCCGACAGCAAGTTCCTCACCGAGAACTGCGACTACCTCCACAACGTCGACTGCGGCGAGCGCACGCAGCTCGAGCCACCGGTGGGCACGTCCCACTGCGCCCGGCTCTACGGCATCTTCGCCGACGAGAAGAAGTGCGACACATTCTGGAACTGCTGGAACGGCGAGGCCTCCAGGTACCAGTGCAGCCCCGGACTGGCTTACGATAGGGAGGCCAGAGTGTGCATGTGGGCCGATCAGGTGCCCGAGTGCAAGGTCGAGGGTGAGTTGTATTCATAATATTATATGTATATGGGTTTATGTTTGGATGGATTGCGCGCTTGAAATGTTGTTTGGAAAAGTGATGATTTCGGCGTTGATTTCGGATAAAACGCGTTAGATTAAAGTAACACGCAGTTCTATGTTATTCATTTTTAACGAACGAATAACTATATAGTTTAATTTTTTTAGTCATGAGCACACGGATTTGGATAGAAATTTTTTTTTATTAAGGTTATACGTTATTAACCTATTATTAGTTATTTTACGTAATTAACTTGTATAATATTTTTTATGTGAAAAAGTAACATTACAAGTATATTCAGCAATTTTTTCCTGTAGTCTGTTAATTACTTCCGAATTTAATTTTATATATTTGTATCTCTTATAAAAGATGATTTTTGCCAATGACTGCCGTGAGTTAAAATCGATTTCCGGAAAATACTTTTAATATAAAATGTACCCATTCAGAATTTATAATATCTACAAAAAGCACGTAAACTTTAAAGAGATTGGTAAAGTAGTTTCTAGGATATTTTGTTCCCCGACTTTGAAAACGTTATTTCGAGAAAAGCGGGTTTAATGTTTCGAAAGCTGATTATACCTAATTAAAAAACTTTTTAACAAGAGCCTATATCTCTCCGACTTCAATCAAAGTAACTGGAAACGCCGAGAGAATATTTATAAAATAACTCTCAGAAAATACAATTTTTGAAAAATTATTTTTTGTATTTATGACTAAATAAAATATTAATTATTTAAAGCATTTAATAATTATAAAGTTACTAGATTAATAATTAAAAAAAAATAAATGTACATGTAAATATGAACGATTGTCTGACCCAATCAATATTTTACTACTTACAATATTGTACATTAAACTCATTTTCTTTAATTAATATCATTATAAAATGATAGTAGCTATAGTTAAATAAAATAATTAAAATAATTAGATAACAATTCAACAGTGCAATAGAAATCCGAACGAAGAAATATTGATTATATCCCAATGCATTTGCAAAGTCTCTATTTAAAAAAGAGAGACCTATATTATTCGCACAAATAAAGAAAGATAATTATCCCAACTGGAACCAAAAAAAAAAAAAATTACACCCTCGAAAATCCAAAAGTCCAAGACAGTAAAATTCTAATCGCATCCCGTTGCGTGATATTGCAGAGGTCGCCAACGGATTCGCGTGCCCGGCCGCCGGCGAGGTGCTCGGCGCCTCTGGCAGCTTCTCCCGCCACGCCCATCCCGACGACTGCAGGAAGTACTACATCTGCATGGAGGGCGTAGCCCGTGAGTACGGCTGTCCCATCGGCACCGTCTTCAAGATCGGCGACGCCGACGGCAGCGGCGCCTGCGAGGACCCCGAGGACGTTCCCGGATGGTAAGTTCGCACGTCGGTAATCCGATTTGCCCGCCTGTCCAAGGAGTTTGGACCTAAGTGGATTAGGTTGGAACTGGCGTTTCGACGCGCAGGCGTGGGTTTTGAACGATGAGTTGTATAATTGTATTGTAAACGTTGGGGACGAAGTTTGATTAAGACGGTAATTGTAATTTAGATGCGGTGGTTATGTGGCATTAATTAGACGGTGTTGGTATGATGGAATTTAATTGGGAAATTTTGTAATTGAGAATCGGTGAGTGAGCAGGTGTTGTGTAGTTATGTTGTAGTTGAGGATGGATTCTTATAGGCGGCTAACCGTATTCGGAATTTATCTACTGAAAGAAACTGTTTTAAATTTAATTTTTCAGTTCTGTAACTATAATATTTGCAAAAGTATTGCTATATTTGACAAGTTTATTAGAATAGATTACAGTTTTGAACCGGAAGAAAAATTTAAAATTTTTAGAGCTTATATTATGGTATTATAGGTAAATTATTTATGTTGTAATTAATTTTTTATATCTTCATTAAAATAAATTATCAACTTTATTATATGTTTTGAGATCTAGAAACATGTATTAGAAGCTCAGAAAATTCTTGTACGAAACTGACAAAATCATCTTTTCGTTGATAAGTACATTCCAGAATTCATATCTAACAAGGGCTATATATTTATTAAATACGTATTTTTGACACGCGAAAAACCCATTACAAAATTTAGCAAATTGTAAAAGTCACGATTGAGAGGATTAATTAAAAAATTTTAATACAGAATAGCATCCAACCAAAAAAACTACCACACTTGTAATACCTCTCTAAAAATGAACCAGCGAACCAAAAGTTCATTCTTAGAAAAAAGAAAAACCACAATCACTCGTTTAATCAATCCAACAAAATATCTAACACCCCCGATGAATTTCCACTCCCTTAGCGAGGACTACTACGGCGACCTGGATCTGAAGAGCATCAGGAAGAGCGAGCTTCTGGCCGGTATCCAGGGCTCGGGCGAGACGAGGAACGTGGCCCACAAAGGCAAGCCAAGGCCAGCGACGGCCCAGACCGCCAGACCCGCCCAGAGCCAGGAATAAATGAGCAAGAAACCAAGGCCCAAAAAGAAGAAAAATAAAACTATCACCGACCGCCAACCGTCAAAAAACCGAGAACTCGTACATCACGAACGTTGATTATTATTATTATTGCATTATATATCCACGAACAACCAGCCGAGAGACGAATGAAAACAAAAAAGAAGAAGAAGAAAAAGCGCGTTAGATGAGAAAAAAAACACACGCACACACACACACGGCGCGTAAATAATAATAACGCTATGATGAGATGATGATGATGATGAAAGGAAAATCATATATAAACGCGAGAGAGAGACCAGGGTATCTAGTCTCGTCGACGCCCACGGCGATCCCTTTTCCCAACCCCCCCCCCCCTACTTCTTTTATCTTATATTCGCTCTCTTTCTCTCCTTCTCTCTCTACCTCTTTTTTCCTCCTCTACTCTTTCTTGTTTTATTTTACTTTACGTGTTTACTCGTTTTTTTGTATTCTCTATAATCTCTCTCTCTCTCTCTCTCTCTCTCTCTCTCTCTCTCTCTCTCTCTCTCTCTCTCTCTCTCTCTCTCTCTCTCTCTCTCTCTCTCTCTCTATCTCTCTCTCATTCTGTCTTTACTCTTTCTATGTGTGTACTTTCGCGTGATTCTTGCGTAGAAGAGGCGCAAATGTGTACACGCCTCCTTCCTCGCGCGAAACTCTACGCAAACTTTGTCCTATTACCCTCCTATCTCTTCCCTTCCTCTACGCTACACACTTGTACACACTTTGCTGCGACTGCACTCGGAGGAGAATTTCCGCGAGAGGTATATACCATCAATTGATGAAATTGACGATTATGAGAAATGCGCACGTTGATTGCGAGGGATAAATTATTTTGCGTTGATAAGATTCGTCGTATATCTCTTTTTTTTTTAATGTATATTATAGGTGACGCGAAAATCTATGGACTTGTGTATACGCGAGGCGAAATTCCCCTCCGAGTGGGTTCATTTTTTTTTATATATATATATATATATATACAAGCATTTGCGCCGATGTACCTATATATTCCTATTTTACCGCTGAGAGAAAATCGGAACTCCGTCGTCCGAAAGTACGTTCGAAGGCTGAGACTTTGTTTTTTTTTAATTTTACTTTTTTTGTAACGATGATATCGTGTATTAATGGATCTGTAAATTGTTGACGAATTTTTGTAAAAAAAAGAAGAAAGGAGGATGAAAATTTTTTGTAGCGAGGCGCTGATTCGGACTATGTGAAAAATTCATGCGAGCCGATGCGTACTTTTGTATAAAAAAAAACAAACGAAATTAAGAACGATAGATGAAACCGACACGAGATATATACACGTTTTGTATAAGCATACAGTGCAAGATCTATTGTATCGCGTTGGGAGAGGCTTTAACTGTGGTTCACAGTTGTTAACAGTGCGAAAGAATCAAAAGGAAATTTTGCTGTCGTAAAGAGGAATGTTTTGTTGTTGCAATGAAAAATTTTGTTCGTGATGACAAAATAAATATCTGTTACCGAAAAACGAACAGAATTCTCTGTACTCTCGTCCGCTTTGGATAAGCGCGAAATGTAAATCTTCTTTTTTACGAAAGTGTCTATAGGCGCTTTCGCTCCGAGACACTTCTCGAAATAAAAGAAATCGACTTTCCTCGTTTGTCGTGCGTGCACTTTTGGCAATCGCTCGCCTCGAATTAAAGCTTGCGAACTCTCCACAACTCTATCTCGTCGTCTCTTCTTAAGAACATAAAGACAAAAAAAAATGCTAATAAAAATCTTTAAAAATTACCACTCGACTTTATTCTTGCAACGAACCACCACCTACATAACAACTCCATTTCTAATTTAATTTCAATCCTTTGCTACAAATACCATTCCATTCTACTCGACGCTTCATCGCGAATTTCCAGCCGACAAAAGAGTTTCACTCGCAACGTACCTAACATAAAAATCCCAGCAAAAAAAGTACATACCCCGCAACGATATAATTCACACTTCGAGCCAATTAAACCACGCTCAAAGGAGCACACAGACCTCCCGCCAAAAAAAGAACTACACACCGAATTCAATCCTCGCGCGCGAATTTCTCCTCGCGCAAAAAAAGAGCTGCACCCGCGCGCCCGTGTGTCGCAAATCCCCGGCGCGCGGAACCAGCTGAGCATGTAAAAACCGCTACTGCACTGAATATGCGCTCTCCTCGAAGAGAAAGAAAAAAAAACGAGCGCGTAGGTATTTTTATACTCCCAATTGCGATTCTCGAAATTCGAAATTCGGTTAAAATATTCGCATTCGCGCCACGGCTCTAGCTCTCGCTTTTGCGAGTGGGTATAACGCGTTTAAAAGAGGAGGAGAGCGTCTGTGGTGCAGCTCTCGTTGAATTATGCGCGCCGCGAATGCTGCGCGCGTCGCGACGGCGGCGCCGACCCGAACGGGGAGTGAATGAGCGCGTGCCTCGTTTGCGAATTGATGTGAGAGCCGATGATGGAGGGATATGTGGGAATTGTGAGAGATGCTTTGTCGGGGAGGCCTTTGGATGGAGTTCTTTGGTTCTTTTTTTTTAGGTGGATAATGGGTTGTAATTTTAGAATTCGCTTGATGAGTTTAGATGGGATTGTAGATGGGCATGTAGCTGTTATATGACTGGGTAGGTACACCTAGAAAAAATTTTTTATTAAATCAACGAAATATTTAATCATTATGTTGCAATGAAATATTTAATTTATTGAATAAATGTTTATTAGACTCAATACTGTATTTTTGGTTCAGATACATATTCCATTGCAATATTAAGATTAAATATTTTATTGATTAACTGATGACATTCTTTTTCTGAGTATAATTGAAATATTTTACGTTTTGAAATTAATTTATTTATCAGAATCAAGTAACTGCAAGAACGAATTTTTTAATTATTATATTATTTCGTAATTAAGTTTTTACGGATTTATAAACTTATATGTGAGTTTTTATGATTTATGTGCTCTGTTTTTGGATATTAGACGCTCAGAATCCGATCTATAGAATTTTATTATTCAAATATATGCGTTTTAAAATTCTCATAATTATCGAAAATAAAGGAATGGTTATAATAGACATAATAGTAATAATCTACTGATACTAGTATACGCGTAAATTTTAATATAGCTTTTCGTATTATCTCTCATGTGAATATCACTCACACGACAATTATAAGGATACATTGTGTATACAGAGTATATAGACTATATAAAGTATAATACATGTTTTTCTTCAATTTTCAATAATCAGCTTTTGTTTGGTACATAAGAAAAATCAAAGCATATAGCTATTAAGGGAGTACTATATACGAGTATAAATCGTGTGCGTAAATAGTTGAGTGAGCGTAAAAATTTTATTCATTTTATTCGTTTATTACTTATATTAATTCTCCAAATTGGTGAATCAACATTTGAATTTTTGCATTATATTTATGGAATTTTAAATACATATTTCTCAAAATTTCATCGAAATCAAAACAGCAGTTTTAATGCATTTCATCATTGCAACTGTCGGAAACGTAAATTCCCATAAGGCTACGCGTTAAAAATGTAGAAAACGTAAATATAATATTCTTAATATCTTTTCTCTGGGTTGGTGTAGCTTTCTTTATATTTCTTTCTTTGGTTTTTTTCTTTATATGAGTAATTTTGAGGTCAAAACGTACTAGTATACAAAATTTTAGATTTTTCTGAACACTAATTCGAAACCGATAGTACTCCCTTAAAATATACGTGTAGACAGATTAATGCAGATCATAAAACCGAATGTTTATATTATCAGAAATTGCTAACATCAGCATGAATAATAGTGTAAAAATGTTAACTATTGATTATCTACGCATTTGCGTAAATGTTCATCTTTAACTTAAATTTAAAAATAATGCTAATATTTAATATTAAATTGATAATTTGCATTTTTTAAGTTCGATACTTTAGTTCAAAAACAGCGAAAACGTTCCCAGAATGTTTGAAATTATCATTTATTGTTACAACCATATCCAATAGATTTCACAAAATGATTCATTGAATCGGTAAGTATATATACACATTAGATATTGTTACACATATATTTTGAAATATCGCGAATAAAGAAAATATACATAATAATTGTATGTAAATAGTAAGCTAGTGCCATGTGACACGTAAAGAATTTCAATAGATAAATCTATGCACACCTACAGAATTTGCATTGTTACGTTTCAGCCTTTATCGCGAATATTAGCATTCAATAAGTAGTTACGTAACGTTGTCATGAAATCAGTATCAAATTTTTCTGTGTTGTGAAAGTTAAAGTAAAAATAATGAACAAAATACACAATAATGATTCTTGCACGAGATACTTGATAAGATTCGTATACGATTGATCAATCTTTCCCCATCTATCATTAATACTATCTATATGACAAACCTATTGAAAAATTTAAATAAAAGGCGTTATGAAACGAATATAATATTTATTATTAATACATTGTTTCTCCAAGAATCTTCACAATTTATAATTCTTGCTCTACACCACCTAAAAATTCCAATCTCATCCAACGCGTATACCTCATTTCCTTATCGACACGCTGCTCGCGCCCACCAAATCAGTAAACACAAATCTTCCATTACAAAAACCCCACCTTTTTCATCAAATTAGTCAGTCGCAGCTATGCTCCTTTTGGAAAGCGTCTCTCTCTCTCCCTCCCTCCAATTCTCTCTGTAGAAAACGCGCGAGGGAAAGCGCGACTCGCAGGAGAGCGAGAAAG
Source organism: Gastracanthus pulcherrimus (assembly GCA_949152435.1). Classification (NCBI taxonomy): domain Eukaryota; kingdom Metazoa; phylum Arthropoda; class Insecta; order Hymenoptera; family Pteromalidae; genus Gastracanthus; species Gastracanthus pulcherrimus. The sequence continues at coordinate 17,435,499 of OX424573.1, forward strand.
AGACCCAACCAACTATACCAAACAACTCGCTACTCGATTTTTCGGAGTCATTCGATTTTTCAATTGGCCTATGATAATGAATAGAAAGTATCCGATACGAAAGCACACACACACACACACGTATACGCTACAGATGGAAATGCCACTTACCTTGCGCCGAGATGCTGGGGTGGATAATAAAGTTTTGTGAAAGCCTCTCTCGCGCGCTCGCGCGCTATATTTATTGGGTGTTGGCCGCTTTTCCCGTAATGATATATATACCTCCGTGTGTGTGCGCGAAAATGCGGGCGACGCGGCTGTTTATTTTTTACGTTCGCGGCGTATAGCGCCGCTACAATCGTATGGAAATGCATTTTGCGCGAGCACACGTGCCGCGCGCGCAGCTAATGTCATTATGGGAATTATAAAGCGCGCGCGCGGTGGGCTGATTTTGTTGCTCGTGGGTTGGTGGTTGGATCGATGGCAGCTTCGTAGGAGGCTGTTTGATGTGATTATTATTTGTTAAATATCGTTTGGATGATTGTGTGAAATAGAAATAGGGATACTTGTTAAATGTTTATGAGTATTCGAAATATAAAGAATTTTGTTTGTTATATATGCATTGAGTTTTTTTACCGAATTTGTTATGCTTCATGCAGGGTGTACTATACAGTTGGTTGGATATAAATCGTTAGGCGAGTGATTTAATGAAAAATCTTGTCTTTTTTGAAAACATTTTACTAATATGGTTTATTACAATCAACGAAAGTTCTTAAAAATTTCAGAAAATTCTATTCAAATCATACAAAAAATACAACAAAATTTAAGCTGTAACATAAATAAATAAAATTAGTTTCATATTTCAGTATGTACTCTCCTAATAATAAGTCAACATTTTTAGAATAATAGAGACTAAATCTATAAAAATAATAATTTTTTTCAGAAACTTAATTAACTTTTTCGTTCATTGTTTTCTTTAAAGACAAAATACTAAGTTAACTCTTGAAAAAGAATATAAATGTTTGAGGTCTGACTATGATTTTATTTCTTAGAGACTTGTTATTTGAACCTTTATCTCTAATACTTCTTTCTAATACCTCTCGAGTGTTTTTGCAAAAAAGCCACTCTCTGAATTACAATTGAAGACGTTGTAAACAGTTAAAAATTGGCCATTTTATCAACACAGAGAATTTTAAAGGAGCAATTGCCGCGTTTAGCTGAGTTGATTGTCTATTGCCTTGTGTATGGACATTTCACCAAACGATAAAGGTTAATGAATTAAAGTTGAAATTTACGTATCGAAAATGCGGTTGTTACGAATAGAATCCGTTAGCAAATGCAAAAGGCTTTCAAAATTTTGTTATATGTATAAACGCGATAACGTTCTCGGATGTCTTTGCGACGGCGACTGTTGGCGACTCGAGAGCGGCTCATTCAAGCGTTGAATGAATGACACATACGTCAGATTGATTCTGGCTTTCGTAACGATTAGTTGCTACGAAGGGCTTTATAATATACGGCGAATAAATAGTGAATTTCATTGTATAATGTTATTATATTAATTATTTATATCCAATACCTTATATTTATATTGTCCCGAACGGCGGTCTATGGCAAAAACTAATACTTGTATCTTGAACGTTTTTGAAATAGAGCGACCTTATTGGTTAATTCCTGTAAATCGGAAAATCTCATTAGAGCATTTCAAAAAACGTTCGACGCGAATATCTTATAGGCGAGTGTGCGTAAAAAGAGCTACCATTTCATGTACCGTACGATTTCCTTTTCGCTCGTATCACGCAGAGAAAAATGGTTTCTTTACCTGCATGCACTGCTAAGAACATCTTTTGATATAACATGTATACTGTAGGAGTTATGGTATCCTAGAATATCTCATAAAGCGAGATCTCTTATAGGTGGCCATTTTACCTACACTCACCTTATTTGTATAAGGTGAGTGTAGGTAAAATGGCCACCTATAAGAGATCTCGCTTTATGAGATATTCTAGGATACCATAACTCCTACAGTATACATGTTATATCAAAAGATGCATTGTGCACGTCTGAAGTTCTCCATTCTCCCCAATGAGTGGAAAGTTGAACAGGTAATACAATAAGAAAAGTCAAAATTAGGCTCTCACAGGTCTTGCATCGTTTCGACCAATCTGTTCCGATTCTCGAAAATGTGCTAGAAGCACTAGTATTAAAAAGGCTTAACACAGCAATTAACAGTCAGTTTTCACCAATTTTTTCACCTAATATCACAAATTGGAACAAATGTCATTGTAGAAACAGAACTAGTGAAGGCAGAAAATTATCTTACTTTTACTAACTTTTCTAAAGAAACTCTCATAATAAAAGAAGTAATTGAAGCCCTAGAAGAAGATCTTGATGAACAGGAAATAATCAACAGAGAGGAAAATGAAATCAGAAATGAAAGAAGACTTGGAAGAAAAGTTAAGAAGAAGAATAAACATCACCAACTTATACAACCAACAACTGCAGAAATGCAACCTTAAGGATATAAAAACAGAGAATTAGAAGTAAAGTTTTGTAGGTCCTCCTAATATATCGGATGCCGTTTAATAATGTATGATTCAAGAAATAGAAAGCGGTAAATACATATACATATTATTGAAAGAAAAAGAAATGGTCTTCTACTCGTATGCTAAAGCGAGCTACAGTGGACAAAAGTCTGTCAGATCAGAAAAAAAATCTGCAGAAATTCCTGTAGCAAATTCTGCAGAAGTTTTAACTATTTCTGCAGGTTTTCTGTAGGTATTCTGCTTTGTTTATATATTATTTGTTTATTTTAATTAAAAGTAATGTCGTTAATATTAGTTCTTCTTAAGCCGATGAGATGTGTTCTATTTTCTGTTCAGAGAAAATCTAAATTCCATCTGTTTAGAGTATACCGCTCCCCCAGATCAAGACTATCATTCTTAAAAAATTGAGTGAAATTTCACTACCTCAAGAGAAAAAATGGAACCAATCTCTCCCAGAGAGAATATTGACTCTTGTTAAGTGAAACTAACTTATATGGGGAGACCATGGACTCCTGGTCTTGGATTTGTATGAAACTTTGGGGATCGACTTTTGGAACATAAAAATGGAGTCCAATATCCGTAGTTTTATCCCATGAGACTTTAAATCTGAGATAGTGCCAAAAACATTAACATTGCTTTATAGGCAATGCTAAAAAACAAATATATATAGATATACTATCAATGTTAATGAAATACGCCGTATATACCGTACAAAGGCCCACGGGATAAAACCACGAGTATTGGGCTTCGTTTTTAGGTACCAGAAAACGATCCCTAAAGTTTCATCAAAATCGGTGACTCGGACTTCGTGGTCCCCCCTTGCTAGTATTTTTAGTGAAAAAGGTACTACTTATTGAGCGACTATTGACTCAAAGAAAGTTAGTATTCACTTCGAGAAAGGTTGCTTTCATTTTTTCTCTTCATGTCGTGAAGTTTCACTTGATTCAGCCTGGTTTTTATATGCAAAATAGCTTATTACATGGAAATAAAAGCACTTCATACTGTTTAAAAAGGTCGAGAAACTAGACTATCTAACTCGAGGTGCGATATTCATTTTTAAGTGAAACATCGAAACTTTGTAAAATTGATTTAATAGTATTTATAAACTGATATAAATTTTTGTGTGCATAGCAATACTATATTAGCGAAATGGATTATAGGAATAATTTTGAATTAAAAATTAAATGACTCGTACTTGAGTATTATGTAAGGTGGGGTGTCTTTCAGATGACGCGAGGAACAGAATACTTTTCTCTGTGTACTTAAAAATCAATAAGAAAGTCATCAATGGCATCAATGCTAATAAGAATACAGTCGACTCTTGATAATTCGAAGTTGAAGGATGAGGGACTATAATGAAAAATTTAATTTCAACTTTTAGAAGCTAACTTTTAATTATAACAAGAGTGAAATTTATGAAATTCATAGAAATTAGAATTAACGAGTATTTTTATAGCTGTATAAAGTGCATTATATAGCTGTAAAGCTTATAATGTAATTGTTTTGTTGTCGAGTCGTATTATGAAAAATTCAGATTATTATAATGATCGAACTATCGAGAGTCGACCGCAATATCTTTATTTGACACTAAAAACCTACATCATTCAGGCTATTGCAATTTCTAGGGTATATTTTGGAATGATATAGTAAACTAAACAATGTTCATTGGCTATAATAAAAATAATTAAAAAAAAAATTTACTCGAATTTTTATAATTTTATACAATCATATATTCAAATTATTCTAACCAATTTTACGATGATTTGTTGTAGACAAAAAAAATATTGCGTTATCTTAGATGCGTTCTTATAAAATAATTTTTAATGTTCTTATTATAGAAGATAATTAATTTATCTTAGTGTTTTATCTACATGTATGTGCTATCGATCCACATTTGAGCACTGATTCTAATTTGATCGCCATACCTTATAGTCAAACTTAAGAAAAAATAAAAAAACATTTTTTTTTACTATTGGGTGACGGATCGTACTACTGAGTCTGTACGTATTAGCGTACCTTTCGTTAAAACAAGGCGCATAAACGACACCCTATAAATAAATAAAACGAATGATTTTTAAAATAAAGAATTCATAGAACTGCTGGTCATCTTAATTTTAAAAATCATTTGCTTTTTATTTTTTTAAGTTGCTGTTGATATGCCTTGTTTTAAAATAGGACACACTAATACGAATCATAATCTTACTAATGCGGACCGTTATTTAATGTTTAACTTAGACTAAACAAAACCAAAATCACAACTGCTCTTTCGAATTTCGCGCTCTTTCACTCATCCTGATGCAAAAGCGCCTCTCGCAGCTCGCTCCAAACACAATACACAAACCTACATATCACCCACACATACTAAAATACAATACACACCCACATCTACATATTACACACAGCTGCATGCCAAACTAGGAAAGAAGAAAACCGCTACCATCCAGCTAGAGATCAGGCATCCGCGTCCGTCTTCATCTAAATGCGTTGGCGAGGCGCGAGCGCGAGAAAGATTTTCGATCGCTCTCCTCTCCCCCCCTCCACTCGCGGAAATAAAGCATACACCAGCCACGGAACCTAGTCCATACTGGGCAACGCTAGACAGCGCAGCAAAAACGCTGTGCTGCTGCTGCACGCGCGTGTGTGTGTGTGTGTTCTATATACTGTTACACGGGAAAATCGAAAGAAAAAGAAACGATAACGACCGTGTCCAAAAAAAGAAGAGGAACCGCTACAGCCGTGTATAATAAAGAAGAGCAACTTTTACGAGTGCTCGTCGAAGAAGAAAAAGGGAGAACATCCGAGCTCGCGACGAGGCCTCCAGCTAACCGTGCGCTATAGCTCCGCTTCTTTTTTCTTCCTGCTCGGTTCCGCGTGCGGGGGTGGCTATACCTGTACATACGACGAAATCGCGGCTAATACGCGTGTACACACGCGAGTGTGTGTATTATACAGTGCGTGCCTTCGAGGAAGAAAGAAAGAAAGAAAGAAAGAAAGGAGGAACTCGTACGCGGAGTGTACACCGTGTAGTGTGGCAGTGTTGTGTTGCTCTCTCGTTCTCTCTCGCTCTCTCCTCATTTTTGACAGATGGGAAACTCTCTCAAGATGGCGATAAAAGCAGCGACGGCGACGGCTAAGGTGAGATATATATATATGCGTAAGTACACATCGGACGAGTCGGACGCACAGCTGTCTTGTTTACGTTGTAATTTTTCCGGAGCAGTGTGCGCGCGCGTACGCGCGTGTGTGATGCGGATGGCCAAGAAGTAGGGCAAGTAATACAGCTTTCGACTCGCGGCTTCGCACGCCCTTTTCCGCGCGAGCGAGAAGGGACACGAAATAATAATAAAAAAAAGAACGGAGCAGTTGCATCGCGAGCACGCGCGTACGTACGCTTACGATTATGTACGCCAACGGATGTCGACGTACGTGTGGGTATAGTGCACATATACACACCTCGTGACCGAACGTATATCCTCCGCGAGATATGTCCGTCTGCTAAACGCAAAATTTCTAGAAAAATGCAATAACAAGGAGATCCTGGCTGCTGCTCCGCTCTGCTTCGCTTCGCTGTCACAAGGTTTCTTTTATACGCTGCCTTTTTTGTTATTTATTTACTTCCTCGAGGAGCGTACGTACATGCGTAATATATGCAGTTTTGCTAATATATTTTTTAAGAGACGCTCGCTCGCTCTCTCTCTCTGTCGCTTTTTCGAAACGATACTATCTTATGTAAGAGAGCGAGAGAGAAGAGACAGAGAGAGAGAGAGGCACGAGTTCCGTGTGTATGTATATATATGTGGTGTATTTTACATTCTCTAGAACGCGGAAGATAACAAGATTAGAATAATCCGTCCTCTCGCTCTCTCGATGCTACTGGCACAGCTCCTCTCTCTCTCTCTCTCTCTCTCTCTCTCTCTCTCTCTCTCTCTCTCTCTCTCTCTCTCTCTAGTTTTTAATGACATCATTGCCTGCACAGGGAGAGGAGTGCCAGCAATATATTTTAGCCTGTGTGTGCAGCGGCAGCAGCAGCTCTATAAAGAGAGACGTTTATAATCGTTCGATACGTGCACACACACGTGATTTGAATACGCTTGTTTGTTTATTAGTCATTGCGCTCTGATGTGCACTGCTGAATTTCTGCGATCGAGCTGCTTCTGAAGTTTGAGGCAGCGATGAGCATTAGGCCGTGTAAGGTTTCTCGTCGTGGGCAGGAAGAAATTTTTTTTAGTCATTCGTGATGCTGATGTGTATTGTTAGCGCTTGGAGGCATTTAATGCTTGGAAATAGAAGAGCTTTTCGTGGCATACATTTGTCATGCATACCTAATTGCCATTAATTGTTGTTCTACTTAGCGCTATTCATGAATACACATAATGTTGCGGCTTTGTAAAGATCAGAATGTTGAAGTTACTACTGACAAGCTATTTTGGAGTATTTATAATCATATTATTAGATGTTGATACATAACATTGGAGCTATATATTTTTTTGAGGAACTTTGTGGTTATGAACTTAAGTATTTCTCAGCAGATAGAGAGTTTATATATTGACTAAGTTTGCAAAACAACATTTGTATAAATAAGCAAGTTATTGAAATGACATTTTGAATGAGTTATGTATCTTGTGCATGAAATTATACAAAATGCCATGGGCAAAGCAGTAAATATTATTTTTTAATATTCATTAACATTACTAATAAAGCAGATTAAAAGAAACAGATATATAGTTTATGTGTTCATTAATTTTACAAAACATTATTTTTGTAAATAAGCAAGTTATTAAAATGACATTTCATAAGAGTTATATATATCTTATGCATAAAATTACAGAAAATGTCGTGGGCAAAACCAGCAGAGTAGATTAAGAGGACCAGGAGCGTACAGAGAGACCAAATTTCAATCAATGTGTCAGTGATAAGAAGATTGCAAGATGTTTGAGTCGCCTAGAAGTTTGCAGGATGTCTGCATAGACTATATCTGTGATAATGTTATGGCACTCTGCGATTTCCACCCTTCGGAGTTGGGTGGATCTTCCAGCAACTACATGTCAATGCCATTACTTGGTAAATAGAAATTGCAATATTAAAAATTACTAATACTTGGAACGAATTTAATATCTTAATAAATTGAAATTTAATTTCCTAGTTTGGCTTCATATTTAAATTACCTATAAGTCCAATCAAATTTTGAGCTTGTACATCTAATATAACCCACCTATAAAGTAAAATTATAGTTATTATGAACTGATCATTTTATAGATGATGAAGTCAGCTGCAATGTAGGTGAAGGCACTACTGATTCCTCTCAAGGTGCTCTACCAACCAGTGCACCAAGCAGTCATGCTATGTTAAACTCCTGTACGAGACTCAGCTTTAAAGATCCTGATACCTTCTTACCGACAGAAATTTCTGAGCAGTTGCTTTATAGCTTATGCGAAAGAAAGAAACTGTCAGATTTAACCATTACACTTTTTGATTCAAAAACCACAAGGCTAAGGTACATTATTATTACATAAACTTCTCAAAATTATAAATTTGTATTGTTTTGGCAATAACGCATGTTCATTTGAAAATTTTTAGGCATGTTAGATTAAAAGATGCATCAAACCTTACTGCCAAGGGACTTAAAGTTCTGAAGCAACATAAAGTTATAGATTTAGAGGTGAATGGGTTAAAAATTACTGTTAATGATTTAATCACTTGTTTGGGAGATTGGAGTTTGCAAAATCTTAGATCATTAAGTGTTGCAAGAGGAAGTTTTATGGATTGTTCAAGGTTGGTCTAATTTTTCTTAAATCTTACTGCACTATTTTGAATAACTATTATTGATTTTAATAATTTTTCTTACAGATATTGTGTCGTAGTGGCATTAAGTAAACTACGTGCTTTGCAAATCTTGAATGTTTCGGGTACTGAGTTTAATAAGCATGGGTTAGAAATAGTTGTTGAGGATTTGCCACTATTAGAAAGCCTTGACATATCTTGCACCAGAGTCGATGATATTTCCCCGTTGAGAAAGTGCAAGGACAGATTGAAAGCATTAACTATGTATAATTTAAAAATAAGTGGCTGTGGAAATATGATATCTGTATTGTTGGAATTGAATGAATTAAGGAATTTAGATATATCGGACGAGAGAGATTTATACGTGTTTGAAGTGTTTGCGCCTGTACGATCTAAAATAACAGATTTATTGAAAGCAACTGATTGTATGCCGCATTTAAAAAGCTTGGATGTGTCAGGTGATGATAAAGCTTGTTTTGTTTCCTGCATGAACTCAAAACAAAAACATAGATAATAATTCACATTTTCTCATTCCAGGCAAAGATGAGATTGATGGAAAAGATCTGTGGAATTTCATACAAGCGCATAACCATTTGAAATTCTTGGGTCTGGTGCACTCCGACGCTTGTTACGAAGATTGTCTTATGAATCCGTTGAACAAAAATTACAGGCCTGAACTTGTGGTACGTTTCGATCCAAAAACTCGTACCCTAAAAAAATGATACCTATATACCACCAAAAGTACACTTTCCAATGTAACATTGTCGTTGTCGATTAACACAGGTGAGCGGCACGGCGACAGAATCTCAAATTTTGGAGGCCCTGCGAAGGTATCCGAACAGGCCTATCTACGTGCAGAAGTGCCTGTACAATTTGTTCCGCCTGACGTCGTACTTCAACGAGGCCCGAGTCGACGTGATCAAGCTCGTGATACCGGGCATGCGGGCCCATCCGCAGGAGTTCCGCGTGCAGATGGCGGCCACCGCGTGTCTCTACAATCTCACGAAGGGCGAACTGGCGACGAAGATCCATCCCTCCGTGCTCAAGCAGATAGTCGATCTGACGCTCACGGCCATGGAGTCCTATCCGAATCACTATCAGCTGCAGAAGAACACGCTGCTGACGCTGTGCAGCGACAGAATTCTGCAGGACGTCGCCTTCGATAAATATAGGTATGTACCTGTTGTCTATCTCTCACTCTCCTCGACAAGCAGTGCGTGGAACACGTATACTACCTGTATACGCGTTCTCCGGGTCTACGATAGGACGAATCCCCAAGCCAAGGGCTGGAGTCTCAACAGATTTGTTTTCTAGTGAGAAGTACAACTGTGACCTGTGATAAAAAGAGGTGATGAAAAGGTCCGACGTTTTGACGAGATATGTAACTGATCTATTAGTTAGTAACTTCGTACCAAAACAATTTTTTAAATAAATGTTAGACGTCGAAATAGATATTATAAATATTGAGTTCCATGATGGTAGTACCATTTGAATGATATATACTATGCTAATAAGGCGTTTCAGATCTACATATCTTAACATTTTTAACATTTATTTAAAATGTTTTTGATGATATCTTTAGGTGATAAATCAAATGTTTAAGTCAGATAATTAAACATTTTCGCGGATGCATGACCCATATATTAATCATCAATTTCTTTTATTTTATTTTTAAGTTTAAGACTGGTGGCAAAATAATACATCTAAAATTAGTCGAGTATTGTTCAAGCTTATTTCTAGTTTTGGCCCGGGTTAAACGATAAATTGCAACTAAAGGAAAAATTAGGTGAAAATTTTCTTACGTTTTGTTATAACAAAAAAGAATTTGCAAAATAATTTTCTCGGACAGTTTTTACATTATTATTTACAATCAGTGATGGGTGATATCGTACATTTTACTTAATTAGTACTTACTTTACTCAAGTACTAAGTACATGGAAAAATTTTGTGTTAAATACAAAAATACTCAGTAAAAGTACTTCAAGTACAAAAATACACGAAAAAGTACTTCAGAACTTTTTATAACACAGAAGTATTGGTATTAAGTCCTTTTTGCAATAATTGTTTTCTAAGTTCTTTTGCATATGAGAAAAGTACTTCATGTACTTTTTACAAATACTGCATGCAGTACTTTTAGCGGTACTTGCGTAATACCGTACTTGCGTTTTCGAAAGTATTGTATACTTGAATAAAAAGATTTAATATTTTGGTACTAAATACAATTTTCTCATAAGTAATGCCCATCACTGTTTGCAATCTTACCGAGACGTTTTATAGACGCGATGAAAATTCCTTGAAACTTTCCTATTTTTCTACATTTCTAAAAATTGTAAAAATCCTCTTATACATTAACTTCCGCGAAAGTATTGATAAGGTGTAAGCTTGGCAAAAATCAGGCAATGAATGAGGTATCATAATCAGATGATCGGATCGGGTTATCATGATTGGGTGTGATTATTTCAGAAGATATACCGTATCAAAATATCAGATCTGATTTTTCACCTGATTTTTTTAGTAGGGTATCCTACTTACACGAAAAATAATCCTTGATAACATTGACCTAGTTTATCAAGTAGATTTTACGAGAGAAATTTTAGTTTAATAAAATCAGATTGATATAGGTCGAGCAGAATTTACCTAATGCTAGCTAAATTCAATAATATATAATTCCGTAAATTTTCCTCAAAGTGATGCTAGAAACACTCCTGTTACCGGCTAGTACTGGTTACCGTTTCTTTTTCTTTTGTTTCATTTGAATTTTCATTTTTCAAAATATCTCTCAGCAGCGTTGTCGTTCTTGATTGAGCCAACTTCCCAGAGAGACATTAATTTCAAATTGAAAATTAAAAATCAACTGGAAAGTGTCTTTTCGTAATAAATCTTCGGCGACGGATGGATTTAGCGTCACCTCAAACTGTCCAGTAAACCGAACTCAGGTCATTATCGGGCAAATCCAGCTCAAGCACTTCGCCCCTCTTCCTCGCAGGTGCGCCAAGCTAGTGATGAACTGCCTATCGGCCTTCGACGACGCCTCGATGAATCGCATGTCCGTGGCCATCTGCTCGATCCTCGCCGCCAAGATCTCGACGATCGAGACGTCGATGCTGGGCGCCCAGCCCCAGTACATGTCCAAGCTCCTGTCCATGGTGCGCTCGAAGGTCGAGTCCAAGTCCGTCGACATCACCATGAAGTTCACCCTGAGCGCGCTGTGGAATCTCACCGACGAGAGCGCCACCACGTGCAAGGTCTTCCTGGAGGAGGGCGGCATGGAGCTGTTCCTCGAGGTGCTCGACAGCTTTCAGGGCGAGTCCAGCGTCGAGACGAAAGTCCTGGGATTGTTGAACAACATCGCCGAGGTAGGCGCTCTTTCGATTCTTCTTCTTGTCTTTTTTTTTTTTCACTTTTTTCGCTTGTGTTGAGATTGAATGGAGCGTAGGCGCTTGTTCGTTGAATGTATAAAGCTTTTTTATTCGAGTTTGACGACGGTGTAGGTGTTAAATTTGATTGTTTCCTTTTTGAACATTAATTTTGATAAACGCTGCTGTGATTATAAGATTTAACGACACTTTGCTATGTACCTGTACATTCAGTCATATTATGACATCGCATATATTGATTAAGTTACGTTTTTTCATTGTCAACTGTACTTTAGAATTAAATTTAGGTTTACATAATCTGCATAAATACATTAAAGCAAATGTTATAGTGAGCCAATTAAATTGTTTATTCATTAATGATTGTCGAATTGGATTTTGCATCAAAATTTCGTTTGCTATTTCGTAAAAGTATTTAATGAACAGTATTAAAGTTTAATTGAAATTTTTCTTTTTTTCTAAACAGATCCGAATTAAAGAGGTTAGTAAGCGCTAAAATTTTATTATGACGTCATACCCTAGAAACCTTTAAATTACTATATGTTAACAATTTTTAACTTGATTAAAATCTTTAAAATAATATATACTAAAATTATTTAACATTCATTCGTATTTAATATCAAAGATTCTAATCACATTATTAAATTTAAAAACTTTACACATTGTTTTAATGTTAAATTTTATCAAAAATTCTTCAAATGCACAAATGTAAATATATGTATATTAAGTACATTATTATTCATCATATATAAATCACCTAACAATTTTCATTTCATCAACATTATTATTGTCTAATTCATTTTATTATTTTTTTTTTCTACACTTTATGATTAATATATTATAAATTATAAATTACTTTTTATCAATTGATTGAAAAATATGATTCATGCATTAAATTTCAACAAATGTTTAAAAAGAAATAAATAAGAATTAGGAAAGCTCGTCAGTATTTTCAGAAGAATAGTTTAAATTTGGAATAAGTTAGTTAATTTTAATGCGTAATATTATTACAGAAAAACTAATTTTCAAAAACATTTTACGCGACTTTAACAAAAGTATTTCTAAATAGTATTACAAATTAGTCATGAAACTAGCCTCTTATTCACCTACTACGTTTCATCTTCATTAATTTCTTCTAAGTGACCACAATCTTAAAATATTAATTAGTAAAAACAATACTAACGATAGCTTGTTTTGAAAATAATCGCAGTAATCTTTCTAAAATACGCAATTAAAATTTTGATGCAAAGTCCCATTCAAAAAGCAGCAAAAGCCCACGTTCATAGAATTTTCTGATAAATATTACTATGAAAAATATGGTATACCTACGTAGAACCATTTTGTCTTCACGGAAAAGTTATACTGAAAAATTACCCTGATTCACGGTAAATTTTGCATGGTAAAAATTACGCTGAAACAACGTTAATTTTTATCGTATACTAAGGTTAAGTTTACCGTGTACCAGGCTAGTTTTTTCGTGTAGTCAGGATGCTTCACGTTTACCGTATTTTGCATGCATTGAGAAAAATCTAGTAAATTTAAATAAACATTTAATCCAATACTCTTTATAAAATCATTTACTTGAAAATAGTAATAAAATGTTAAAATATCATAAATATTAGTACGAATTTAAAATGACTCGAATGATCACCAAGAATGCAAATTTGGTAAATGATTTTTAGTTTCATTTTTCATCCTACTTTACTAGTAAGAACAAAGTATTGGTAACATTGTTCAACTTACTATACAATAAGAATAATATTGAATAAATAAATTCTTTATAAATAAAAATAAAAAAAAACTACAAAATTCTAACAACCAAATGTAATTAAATTCTAAATAAAAATTCTCATGTAATAATAATTCTAATAAAATTCTAAAAAAATTCTAATCAAACTAAAAATAATTTTTCATATTTTTGCTCGTGGCGATCATTCGAGTCTTTTCAAATTCATGTTTATTCATCAACGAGCAATAATAGTCACGAATTAGGGTGTTGCGTGATTTTTTGTTTGTTTTATATTTTCGTAGATTGAGGGAAATAAGTTAGGTTACTATTTCTTTTTCTATTAAATAAAAGTTAAAATAGATACAGAAGTTTGAGATTCACATGATGTCACAGTAATATCGACTTTTCTTACGAACCAGCAATGTTCAGATTCTCCCATCAAAACCATCACTTTTTTGAGGATTCTAAAGAAATGTTAGTATTTATTGAATAATCCAAAATGTGCTAGATTTTGTAATAGATTTGAGAAGAAAGAGCCGTTTTTCAGTAATCTGAAATGTGTTAGTCTTCGACGGGTCTCCGTATAAAGAGCGTCGATATAATATCGTGACGTCGTAACATAGAAGCATATATACATATCGGAAAACAAAACATACCTAATTCTTTTACCTCAATCTACCTTAACACACGTACACTTAAAAACGTTAATTTCCACATCTTGACGCAACATCCTAACCAAATTAAAAAAAGATAACGAAAACATTCTCCATCATCTTAAATCATCTCAAATCGCATTTCTCCATCGGAAAATTCTCTCCCCTTACACCCCCACCCCCGTACCTCACCACCACCATAATCTCATCTCACTCTTCGCACGCGGCCTTTTATACACAATAGGTCGGGCACCTGAGGCACCGCCTGATGCAGCCCCGCTTCATCACGATGCTCTCCCTGCTCCTCGACTCGAAGCACATCGACGTGTCGTACTTCGCCGCGGGCATAGCCGCCCACCTGCTCAGCGACGGTCCCCGACTGTGGATCACGGTGCACCTGCTGCCGACGCGCAACCAGTTGCTGGATCAGCTGGCCCGCGCTGTCACCAACTGGCAGACCCCCCAGGGCGAGATGGTCGCCTACAGGAGCTTTCAGCCCTTCTTCCCCCTGCTGCGCTGCTCGGACGCCTATCCGGTCCAGCTCTGGGCCGTCTGGGCCATACACCACGTCTGCACCAAGAATCGTGAGTTCGCTCATTCGGGTTTCTCTTTTTTTGTTTCTTGTTTTGGTTTTTTGTTCGTTGTAAGGATGTGTAGAGGGGAATGTGGGTAATTTGTATGCGAGGGGTGGATTTGTACAGTGTGAATATCTGAAGTACAAGAGCTTGTTCAGGATTGTTGATCGAGCGTGTTGAAGAGGTGCGCGTAATCTGATTGTAGTTAAAATTTGAAGCAGAACGGTGGTCTTCTATTCCTTTTTTAGCAAGTGTTTTTCGATTTTCTTTTTTTCAAAGGTTTCTATGAGAATTCGGAATTCTAATAACTTTAGTACAATCAAACAATTTATTGAGTAATACAACTTTTGAATATTTTCAAGCTGTAGAGTCTTCATTCGTAGAGATTTTAAGCCTTGTTAGACAATAATAGATGCACGATATGCTGCATAACAATTTTCAGAATATAAACTTATGCGGGGAGCAAATTTGAATATTCCCATCAACATTCTAGGCACATTTGATTTTTCTTAATATTTGTAGGTGTAACATACCTTTTCTTGTATGTATACCGTAATAAATTTCGTTACTAAGTATTTAAAAATTATTAACAATAACGTTATATGCAATATAACATTAAAAAAAACAATTAAACTATAACTCTCCATTTAAAATGCACGTAAAAACAAATGTACTTTGGAAAGGTAAAATATGATACCATATTTTAATTTTGTTCAATTTGAAAAGGAAAACATTAACTAACAAAATGGGCATTAAATATTTTCACCGAAGAATATAATTTAAAAAGAATAGTAAAAGAATTTAAAGATTTTGCGCAATAAAAGCAAAACCGATAAATTCAGAACCATCTATATTTTAAAACTAGTTTTGATTTTGAAATGATTTAGCATCACGAATGATTATTATACATAGGTCGACATCGAGGTCAAAATCTCGCGTATAGATTTTAGAATTATCGGATTAATTTTATTATTTATGTATTTAGTTACTTTTGTACAAATTTTATATTCAATTATTTATTGTGAATATGTTAAAAAGTGTATAATTTCTTTACTTCTCCGATTTAAATTTTACATACGTCCATTATCTAAGAGACAGTATGCATTGTAGTATCTGGCAAAATAGGAAACAAATTTATATTCGTACATTTATCGCATCCGGTAATTGCGACAAAAGGCTTTTATCTCTTTATATTCATTTATTTTATAAATTATAAATATTCCACCTCTAACTAGAATGCATGGAAAAATTATAATCACTTTTCTATGAGATTTTCGGATTAGGTAAAAGGAACTTTTAAAACATTTAAAAGTCACCCATCGCCCTGCTTCTCTTTTACGAACTGAACAATGGTCTTGGTAAACTCCCACTAATCACCCTCAAACATAAATCTAAACAATATCCCTTTGTCGTTCCAGCGAAACGTTACTGCGAGATGCTGGTGAAGGAGGGCGGCGTCAAGATCCTCGAGGCCCTGCAATTGGAGAACAGCGAGAGCTCCGCGCAGCCGAACGTGCGCACCCTGTGCCGCGCGATCCTCGACACCCTCGCCCAGCAGCCCTGCTAACGACGACGAGTCCCAGCAGCGGCCTCTCTCGACCTCCGCGCGATCATCGACGAACAGCCTGCAGACGACGACAAGCTCTGACGAAAAGGAAAAGCAAATAAAGAGAAGAAGAAAGAAGGAAAGAAAGAAATCTTGCGATTCGCTAACGTGTTCTGTCGATCAGATTACATATATATATTATACATACGCAAAAACGCATGAGAGAGAGAGAGCGAGAAGTGATGATGATGATGATGATGATAATGATAAGGATGGTACATCAAAAACAAGAAAAACAGAATGACGAAGCTTTTGAATCGCGCGCCGTTTTTAATCACACCACACCACACACACAGAGAGACTCCGATGAAAGGAGAAACAGAAAAAGAAAAATGATAATTAGATGCTGTTGATCGAGCAAAAGTACCTCCCGCTGGTTGGTATGCTAGTCAATTTATTCTCTTACGAAGGAAACGACGATGATGGGTGAAAAGGAAAAGAAAAAGGAAGAAATCTATCGCCCTCCCCCAGCCTCCTCTCCTCCCCCTTCTCCTTCCTTCTCCCCTCGATCGATAGTCCTTTAAAGGCTAAAAGTTAACTATACGAGACCTTTAGTTTTTCCTCCGATTCTGCAATGGAAATCTGAGCTAGGGCTGTGCAATTTACAGGATCAATCATTGATCAATCATTGATTGTGCGGGCAAAAAGATAGAGAGAGAGAGAGGGGGACGTTTTTGATTTGGCTCGACGCGCGCACCAAGCGGTATGGTATTGACGAACGAGATGAGAACGAGCGATGAGAAAGAAAAAAAAAGTTAATAATTGGAGAGAGTTATGTATGATATATCAATGTGTTATTGGGAGAGAATTTGTCGGGAATCGTGGGGTTGTATAGAGATTTTTTATGTAAGAATGAAATTTGAAGAACTTTTCTTTGGTTAATTGTAGATCCATATTTCTGCCAAAAAGTAACTATAAAATATTTAAGTGTGACTTACAGTTGACGTAAACGGCTTTAGAAGTTACTAGAAAATGGTTGTGAGGATACAATAAAACGTTATTAATGAAATTAATAAGTTTTATGATGTTTGACAGTTCAGATTTTTTAATTTTTCAAATTATTTTGGAGAAAAGAGATTCTTCAATTTCTTTATGCTCGTTTCTTCTCGTTTGTATATCTACAACTTGTGGAGTCTTCGAGGGTAACGAATTTTTTATTTAGCTCGAAAAATACTTGGTTTGTTTACTGAAACTGAGTTAATGATATAACAAAATCACAAAGGATCTAGGTAAATAAAAAAATTATGGATGTTTGGGCACTGTTACAAGATATACTAATTATGTTATGTAACTAATCAATTTTTTATTTCTTTAAACCTTAAAACCGTTTTTAAAACAATAATTTGTATAAATTTTTATATCGTGAAAGTAAACTAAGTACATGTAACGATTATATTTTTTTATAATTTGGAATTTCAGAACATCGATTTATACTAATATCTCTTGATCGTATAAGTAGATATTTTTATTTTATGTACAAATGACGTTGAAAGTTAACTATTTACATGATATTTAACCATGGAAAATTGTAAATTTTTTTTATTTTTTGCTTCGCATATTGTAATTAATCTTTTTAAGTGAAATAAAATAAATTTGTTTATGTATTTTTTTTACTATATATTATAGTTCAAAATTTACTGCCTTTACAAATTAAGAAGTCTTATTAAGATATTTTTTTGTATTATACTAACTATATTTTTGTATTTATTTTTAATTATTTTTTAAAAATCGTATGAGAAGATCTATACAAACTTAATAATAGGTAATAAAATGGAAAATTATAAATTGGTACTATATTTTTATTATCCCAATAAACTTTCATGATTTTTTTATTAATCTTTATATGATGCTGATCTCGCACCATATTAAAAAAAAAGTAATAAATTAGTTTATAAATTTTAAGAACAGCCCTGGTTTCGATGTATAAAAAGTGCATGATTGTCGATTATACTTGTGGACCGAAAATATAAAATTTGTCAAGCTGATTGATAATATTTTTGGCTACATGCCGTCCTGGACGAATATTGTTAATGCAGAGTATTATAAATTATAGAAAATTATATTTGCAAGTAACAGAGATAACTGGCAGTTATTAAGCAATTATTACCAGTTTCGCGATGCGCGCATAAGCATTGAGATGCTGTAATCTATCAAAGCGATATTTGCCTTTTTCCTCTGTCGATATATTTGTTGATCTTGGATACAGATTAGATTTTAAATCTAACGAGTCCAAGTCTTGTAGAATTAATGAAAGAATGTAATAGATGGTCGCAATTAACGATCAATTAATGAAAATACATATGCGTTGTGTTTCATAAAAAAATGTATTGTCTTTTTTTTCTCACAACAAATTAATTATTTTATTTTCCTTTTTCTTAATAATAATTTTATATAAATTTTGAAATATATATAACTCTTTATGCATTTACATTATACAAATATATATGTCATTAGAAAATTTCATACATGTATAAAAGAATATTCTTCTTTAGAGATACGCGTGAATACTTTTATGCGTTTTGCATAAAATAAAAAAATATTTTATATCATATAGTAATTTTCACGATGTCATGTAAGTATTGTCCTGAACTAAGTAGAGAGGAAGATTGTTTTTAAAATTCTGCTTGTTCATTGGTAAAATAAAATCTCAAACCTAACATAAACACTGCTCTAAAAAAATTCTTGTATTAGAAACATTTTAACTAATGAATGAGATGATTCATTTTTGTATAGAACTCTTAACAAAAAGTCACATTCATAACAAATATACAGCATCAATACCTTAAAAATAAACAACAATTTCAATCACAAAAAGTTTTTTAATAATATCAAAATCTATATTATTATTAAGAGAGCACTGGATTACCGTACCTAATAAGTACTTAAATTTAAACATTTCCGCTTCTTTTTAAGTAACGTAAGAAAATATTTTAGTATATCGTATATACTAAATAATAAAGTATCGCGTGCCACTAAAAATATTAATGACATCCTGTGCTTTTTTTCAAATAATCACGAAAGAGCAACATGATGCCATAGCTGATTATAAAATAGCCATATGCTTCTTTTTTTTAAATCAGTATTTGAAAATTAGTTACGATTTTTATTTCCAATGAACGAAATAGAATTTTAATCTTGTATTGCATAAGTCAACTTCTGCTCTCAATGAAGGTCATCTTCTTTAAACAGCAGGGATAGTCTTAAAGAAATTTTCATATATATTATAAAATGTCCCAGCATTCTTCTGAGAAATCTTCACAATCATACAAAATTAACGAAATATAAAAAGTAATAACTAACTAGTAGAAAAATAAAAGACTGCAAAAAGTCCAAAAAATCAGTGATCGCACATTTTTTCTAAAACTTCTCCGAAAAATATGGGCAAATCTCAGGAACATTAAACTTTAATGTCGGTGCTTATGCCACAACTTAAACCATTTATGTAGCTTTAAAGAATGTATTTTTGAAATTTGTATTAATTATACATAATAATAATCAACTTTCATGGTGCATTTAAAAAAATACCCTAAATTATAAATTAGACAAATTTCAAGTGTACAAGTTTTTAAAACTAAATAAATTATTTGAGCTTTGGTAAGTACGATCACGGCATCGGTTTCCTTATCAGCTAAGACCAATTTTCGATTAACATAAATTTGTATTAAAACATCATACTAAATACTTTAAAACTGTAAATATACAGTTTCAATTAGTTTGTTTCTAATTCTTGATTTTTCAATAAAATTTTTTTTTCTGATAAATGATCTTTATCAAGAAACGATGCCGTTGTAAAACTGCGGTCGTAAAGAAAAAGGGTATACGTCACTCGCTAGAATTTATAAACAGTTTCATTACTTATCAATCAACTATTTAAGTATCTATTGTTTTATCGACTCAAAGAATGTAGATCGATAAAATTTACTAAATCAATAAAGTTTATCGACTACAGTGACTTTTCCAAAGGTTTAATTATTGCTTTTTCAGTCAGAGTTAAAAGAGAATTAAATGTGACTACTAAAATTCGACCTAATTAATTCTTATTTTGTAATTTTTACTTTTTTTTTAAATGCGCTATGATGGTCAACTCATTTTAACGAAAAATTGGACATATACCTATTATTTTCCTTGCGACCCCAGAAATATGTCGCCGACACAAATGATCAAGACGCATTTCAAACCATCCGTGAATAAAGATGTATATATTTGAAAATTCCCAAAGAAATATATATTATATATTTATATATTTTAATCGCGTCGGAGCTATCGAAATAAACAAGTGCTTAATGTAAATTTTAATTAGAACAGAAAAATCTTTTTAATAATGATTTTTAACACTGCAACTCTTCATCGATACGAAAATTAGACCTCATAATATCCAAAACTTACAACTGATAGCCGGAATACGTCTTTACCTATCGATATCTACAACGCCGAAATACGTCTTTGTTCACGAAAATGTTGAGATACTCCTCGATTATTTACAGATTACGATGCGTTCAGAGAAACTTCCGAACCAACACCAAAGCCGCAGGTCCTGCAATCCCCCTCCACGGCCACAAAAAAGAAAACCCCTTCAAGACCACATCCCTGCTGTCCAACCTTCCCCCCTCCCCCTCAAACCCCCCTCAGCTAGACTTAACCACGAGTTCCCTCTGCGCGAAGAACACGGCATCGTGCACGGTCGCGAATATCATGAAACCCACTTCGCCCCTCTCCATCACTTCGCACCTCTCGATCTTGTCGTAGACAATGACCGAGCAGGCGGCCAGGTACACGGGCACGTCGATCCGGGCGAAATCGGCGACTATGTCGCGCAGGGCGAGGACGCCACTAGGATCGATCTTGGAGACGGCGCCCAGGTCGACGACGATGCAGCGCAGCGTGCACTTGTTCTCGAAGTCGCTGCTCTCGGCGTTGTAGACGCCCTGCTTGGCGAGCTTGTGGCGATACTTGAGGACCTGGCGGGGTTCGACGTTGACCTTCGTCTGGAGATCGGGAGCGAGCCGCCCGGAGTTGACGAAGTTCAGGCTGCCCGAGTAGCGGTAGATCTTGATGCCGAAGATCTCGGCTACCTAGGGGGGTGGATGGAAGAGAAGAGAAGAGGAGTTAGTTAGTTAGTGTAAGGGTGTTTTTTTTTTATTTCAAGTACGAGGAAAAGTACTTGAATGAGTGGATACAAGCACTTGGCAATTGTGTACACATTAACCATCTTAAGGCTCGGGCATAAGAATTCTGAAAACATTCAGGGATGATTGGTTGGGCCTTGGGATTTGGATATGAGCAATAATTTTGTTTTTTAATTTTTTTGTTTTCTCGCCTATTTTACGGTCAAAAATAACTTAGGCATATCTAACGAGATAGGAAATGGTCCAGTTCGACCTGGTCCATACATTTAGAATACGTAATTTCTAGTTTATTACGTAGAACTCTTTAAAAAACGAAAGAAATGTATGGGTTGGAGGACCCACCAGGATTTAAAGGGTTAATGTTGGCCTTGTATTTAAACGGTGCTTTCTTGGTACTGAACGATCAAAAAATAGCCGAAAAATAACTTTTCAATAATGGTATGATACTAATGTGTACTTAATTGTTAAGTACTTGAATCCTTTCTTTCAAGTACTTTTGCATGTACTTGAAATTAAAAGACAAAAGTACTTTTTTGTCCATCACTGTTTGTTGAGTGTGAGGCAGTTGGGCGCAAACGAGACTTAATGCTTAATTGACTGTGTGAAGCGCGAAATCTTTTATTGAAAAAATACGCTATTATTTAATGATTTATTTATTAATACAAAAACGTTGGGTTGACAATTGAGAAAAATTAGACGTTCTTCTTCACTTATGAACGAGAGACATAAAACGAAAAATTAAATGATAGCTATTCGAAAAACATTAAAAATTAATTAAAAATTATGGGTAGCGACCTGGGTCATTCCAGACAAAGGAATCTAAAAACTAATTACAGAATGATGGAAAACGGCACAAGAACATAAGCATACCTACTAGACGAAAAAATTGTTATAATACTTTGTATATAAGGAATTTGTTTAAACAATTGTCTCACTAAATTCTACGAAAGAAACGCGAGTCCCACGACACACTTTTTTTTAGTTTTAAGAAATATTAGTTACTGTGTTTTGAATCAAAGTTAATATTTTTTAAGTAAGTACACCGCCATGGTTTATATTATACATACAAGTTATTATATTATAAACAATTGTCTTTATTTATTGACTTTTTAATTGTATCAAGCTATAGTTTGTAAAAGATTAATTGGTTTAACGCTTCAAAAGTATACATAAATATTTTGAAAATCCAATCTTAATTGAAAATTGATATAAATTACTTTTTTGTAATAAAATTGATAGGAAAAAAGTTTAAGTTAATATGCCAACAATAACAGATTATTTTAAAAACACCAGAGTCATACCATAATTTGGAGAAATAAAGAATAGAATAACTCTATTATAAAAAGCATTGTAAATGCCTTTTTAACAGCTAAAATTTGAGTTTAGATTAAAAATAACACCATAAATTTAAAGAAAGCGACGTGTTCAACTACTAATCAACTACTGAAAAATTATAAATTATCCGATTATGTTCGCCCACTCTTCAATTATTAACAATTGAATTCCTCCTGCAACCCCAAATAGCCAATGAAATTAATATATTATATAAACAAATTATTTTAATAAATTTTTTTCGTTAAAACGTTCTTTTATGTCAATCTTGTGCAACACCTTACCGTTGATTAATTGATATTTTATAATAGAACGGGTAATATTTACTCTTATGCTATTCACATTTTTTTCGTATTTTTTTTCGTTGAATCGATGACGTTATCCGGTTATTACAAAAAATTAATTAAAATAATTAAAGACATTGCTTAAATAATTTCCTATTTAACAGAAACATATTATATTAACAATCTTTTTCATCAAGAATTTATATGCCAGTGTGCAACATGCCATTACTTCAGTAGTGATCTTGAGATGAAAATATGCAAAATAAAAGAAATCAACGATAAAAAACATAATATATATAGAAATATTAACATTTTTTTAACACTATTACTTTCTTTATGCACGTTTTGTAGACGATATTTGCGTCATCAGTGAACGAGTATTACGACTGAAATTGTATTTATTTGTTAAAGTAATGACATCATTAAACCAAATAATCGTGACTGCAGAGCAATTATTTTATTTAATCAATTTAGTTAAATAACACGAACTAACAAACCTAATTTGACAACATAATGATAATTGTAGAAAAATGAGTGACCGTGACCGTTTTTCATAGAACGAATACTTTTTACGTAAAACATAAGACAACATCAGTGGCAAACTTTGAATTTTATGTAATTTTATAACTAATCTCTATTTCACAATAAACTATTTTATATAATTATTCTTATGCAAGCATAATTTCATTCATAGAATATAACTTTTAATTTTAAAATGTTTATTCTTTAGTTGTTCGTTGTTTATTTGATTTTAGTTCGCTTTTTTCGTGTTGCAATTTTTACTTGAAATGATTATAATACAAGATTTATTTATTTTAGTTATAACAGTCCCTATATTTAGTCAAGCAAGAAGCTGCCAAACGATCAAAGCACTGTAAACGGAATACCAATGTGCAATATACATAATGTTACTCACGCATGCTCTACATTAAATTACGCAATAAAAAATATTCAAATGAAATCAATGATTCTAATTATGTTATTGCACATTACAATTGTATAGGTTTCAGCAAAAACAAACCTGGATCAAGTTGCTTTTGCACCCAACGCCTCGTAAGTAAAAGTGAGTCCACTGAAATTGTTTACTTACGCCTATGTAGCGGCTGGTGTCTAAGTACAACTCCGTATTTGGAACGTGACCCAGTAAACAACTATAAGGCCTTACACTTTGGAACAAAACACTCGCCACCGACGCTAACAAACCGCTAATCAAACCTACGTCGATGTTGATTAACATGGTCGTCGCAAACGTGACGAACCACACGATTCCGTCGACTTTATTCAACTTCCAAAATCTTACTAATTCTTTGGCTTGTACTAGCATTCCTTTTAACGCTACCTACGAGAGTAAAAGTTCAAATTTAACAGATACAGTAGATTTTTCAAACTTGATTATCTCAATTAACCCTTTAAGGCCTAACTTTTTATTTTTCATGCAGATAAAAATCCATTAATTCCGTATTGTAAGTCTTACATATTTAAAATATTTCTATACAAGATGCAAATAGAATTTGTTTACTCATTATGTCGTATATATTATATGGAGTTAACACTATTAATGTACTACAAACTCAGTTGATAAACTCATAATTATGGAAAGGAAACAAACTCATTAGTGTGATTTTTGCTTGTAAGTGAAAAATTTGCAAATTACTAAAATCGGTCTAACTAATTTCTTAAATAAATGGAAAATTAGTTCCTCACAAAAAATTTCATCATATGTATTAGTCATTAATTTTATTATAAAATGATTATTTATAAGATAACCGAAAATTCAGAAAGAACATGTTATTTTAAAGCAATACTAGGCTCCAAAGGGTTAAAAAACAAATAATATACTTACAACTATAATTGATGCTAAGATACACCTGGGTAATGGTTCAAAAAATGGACCAATCCACAGTAGTATAACAAGTAAAATTAAGCAAGAAACTATACTAGCTAACTGCGTTTTTCCACCCACAGCTTGTTGAATTAAAGACCTACTCAATGATGCCGAGACTGGCATACATGAGAAAAAAGAACCAAATATATTGCTGCTACCCTATTAACAGAATTTTCGATTTATTAATAAAGTCTTTTAAATGTTTGAAGTTTAACTCAGAAATGTAAAGTTTAAACTTTACCATTGCAAACAACTCCTGATTAGAGTCAACTTCGTAGTGTAATTTTTTGGCAAAAATCAAGCTCATTGACATGGTTACTGTATAGGAAACCATAGTTATTCCAATGCTTTCCAAAGCAACGGTGGGTAACAATTTAAAAGCTGGTAACTGAGGTTCTGGTATTCTATCCAATTATCAAAATCACCTTAAACATTGATAGGAATTATTTCTTGCAAGTAGGTCGCATTTTAGTCATAATTAAAAGCTTATTCACCCTAATGGTATGTTTCCAACTGTTTTGATACCGTATCTCGTTGGTAATTCGCAATAACGAGAAACTAAAGTTCCAGCTATGACTGCTACCAATTCTATGGGTACAGGAAAACTACATTTTTTGCCTACCCATGGCTGTAAATAGTACACGTTAAAAATATACATTTTATAATGCTTAATAAAATATTCTATAATTACTAAAAAGGTTAATTAATAAAATATTTGTAAATAACGTTTTAAATTATTATAGTAATACAGAAAAAATATTAATTTGAAAAAAAATAATTAAAATGCTAAATCTTTTTCTTACGTAACATAGTAATTGTGTACATACTTTTAAAAGCTCATTGTTGAGAACCATTATACAGCTAGCAATAAGAGAAATTATCACAGCCGCTGTGTTCGCATATGGAATGTCATTGAAGATAACAACAATAGTCTGTAAAAGTAACAGTTACAAATATTATCTAATCACTTAAGCTCATAATAATTTTTATCTATAGAAATGTAACAACTTTAAAAAATTTGAAGTATCCTTTTGGCTTAGTTGAATTCAATCCTATTAAATCAAATGCTTGAGACAATAAAACTTGTACTGCTGATCCAGTAGTAAAACCATTTACAAAGGGTTCGCTCAGTAATGTACTAATAACTCCCAATCTAAATATATACATTATAAGCTGGAACAATATAAAAATTTAGAAAAAATGTCAAAATACGAAAAGATCAATAAATAAATCAATAAATACGTAAATAACATAATAAAATATTGTTTATGATTAATAATTGATACATAAATAAATAAATAAATAAATAAATAAATAAATAAAATTAAATAAATAATGTTCTTGGTCTTTAATGATGAGCAATTATATTTTAAAATTTCTAAATAAAAGATATGAAAATTTTATATTATAAAAGCATTTTTACCAATAATTTGATTTTGTATAATAAAAAAAATCTGTAATTACATTTTTTTAAATTATCTTTCAAGAAATCACCTGAATTATTCCGACCATGAACGTGACACTCGTTGCCACTTGTACTGGTGTGTATATTTCTGTATTGTGCATCAACAGCTGAGGCCCTTCTTGTGTATTATTAGCACTTCCAATAGTCTCCAAGGGTGTTGCGTAGGAAGTGACAGCTCTGCCTGTCATAAGACATACTACTGCAAATGTTCCTGGTTTAAGAGAAAACAAAATTATAAAAATGCTTTTTTAATAAAATCGATTAGTAATTTATTTTTTAATAAAAATTATTAAGTAATACAAAATTGTAAATTTTAAGATAATACAACATTAAAGTTTTCTAAAAATAGAACAAGCAATGAATTTATTTACTTGAAATGAAAACTTATTTTTATATAAGTTAAATTATGTTTTAGTTACATTTCAAGAAATAGTAACTAATTTATGCATGCAAACAAAGTTTTCCTTGTCTGTTGCCAAGGTTGATACATATTTTTATTTATAAATAAGTATGTAACAATGAATGTAGTATTCTTATTGATGTCTAGAATTATAATACTAGAATATTTATTTTAAAAAAATGTTGCTTATTATAATGAATAAAATATTTTTACAAGAGATAAGTAAAAAGAAAAATTAATTAATAGAATTTTATTAGTTTTTATTCTTACCCATGGAAACATGTCTTGAAGTACCAAGGAAGACGTATATAAGTACAGGAAAAAATGCCATGTATATGCCAACAACTGGAGATAAATTTCCTAACAGTGCATATGCCATACCTTGTGGAATATGCATTATAGCTACGGTAAGGCCAGAAATAACATCGTAAATGAAGTCGTTTCGCCATTTATATTTTCTAAGCCAGTAAGAGGCTGGTATCACGCTTTCAATACATCCTTTACAATTTGTAGATCCTATGGATTTTTTAACACTTTGTATCACTGAAAGAAATTTATATTACATAA
The DNA here is from genome assembly GCA_949152435.1 of Gastracanthus pulcherrimus. Taxonomy (NCBI): domain Eukaryota; kingdom Metazoa; phylum Arthropoda; class Insecta; order Hymenoptera; family Pteromalidae; genus Gastracanthus; species Gastracanthus pulcherrimus. Next base: position 17,462,801 of record OX424573.1, read on the forward strand.
AAATCAGTTAAATAAATTTACACTGATAGATGAATATTACATTCTAATATGTACCAGATATTTTTGGTTTCTCATATTGATATAATTGATGTAAATCTTGTTGTTCGAGCACAGGCCGCTCTACATTCAATTTCAAAACTGCCTGAGACTCTTTCCTCACGTTACCTATATACATAAAAAAACTCATTAATAAAGAAAAAAGTACACGTCACCATATCACAAACAACAACAAAAAAAAAAGGTAAAAATAAAAAATCCTTACAATTTTCCCGCATTTTTTCAAATTCAAAATCCCAACACTTCCCTGCAGAACTATCATAATAATAAACTTACTTGTCATTGAGACTGAATGAATCTACGATTACAATAATCACGAAATCGCATCTAAACGAACGTACAGCGATGGAAAATTCATAAACTACACGCATGTGGCGCTTCGTCCATCCACCGACGATACATTACCCGTTTAAATGCCACCTCTCTCCACATTATACATTATACATTACACGACAAAATAAAGAAAAGAGAAAAAAAAAACGATAAAAGAAAAAGAAAACGGCGCTTGATCGATAACACGCGCGCGTCTATCGAGCATTTTGCTTCCGTGTTCAATAAAAGACACACCGCACGCGCGGCGCTCTCGCTCGATGGCAATGATCATGATGATCAGCCTGCCACTCTATCTCTCTCTCACCTTGAAATCGACGCAGCACCTCTTGCGTGTTGTTATCGTCGTCGTCGTCGTTGCCGTTGGATGCCATGGTGGTGTCTCGCGAGCGCGCGATTAGATCTTTCGAATGGTTGCAATATAAGCCCAATTCAGCGCGACGCAGCCGACGACATGATGTCTCGTCCCGGGTTACAGTCGGCGCGCTAATTGCATCACGACCGCGGGGGAATCATATATCCTCGTGACCATCGTACACAGTGGCACGAGAGCGGCGGTGGCCGAGACGAGAGACCATTTAAAAACGCGGCGCACGCAACATTGCCGCGATACGGGAGAGAGGGAGAGAGAAATAGAGAGAGAGAGAGAGAGATGGAGAGTTGAGGGGAAACAGATGGTCTTGGAATAATATAGGTATATATATACAAGTATATGCGATAGTACTTGGATGCGCGCGGCTGAGATGTTATTTATTGGTTCGCGGTCGGTGATCGAGATATTTCGTTGATGGCGCGTCTTTCCAAAATAAGTGCAATGATGTTTTTGTTTATGCAGCTCCAATTATTTTAGTCATTATTTTTGGTTGATGATTACTGTCTTTACTTTTTTGCGCCACGTATCGTTATTTTGTAATGTACTAGGTAAATTGGCTTAGACCCGTTTATAAATAAATAAAATATACATGAAAGCGTAGAGCTTTTATTACCAGAGAAAAGTAAAAATTGTAGTGAATAGATTAATGAAGTTTGAAAGAAGTACACAACTTTTATCAATAATTATTTCAAAGTTTATGTATTTAGCATAATTTTGAATATATTTTTTTTTCTTTTTTTCATATACAATATTTTTTATGTATGATGCATTACAAAATTATGTTTTAATTATTTGTAGGTAAATGAAACTGTCGTTTTCTATGTTTCCTTAGTTACCTAATTTATACATGTTGCTACTTATTGAAAAAAAAAAATATTAACTAAAGTAAATAATTGTCTTAAGAGTTCTCACATTCATAATGTATTGTTGAATGAAACTACTTTTAAAAATTTGTACATGGTGAAAGTTGCGACACCAATACAGCTGAATGCTTGACAAAATCATTCTCTCACGTAATACGATCATAAATTCATTTTTTAAAAGTATACAATTCATTAAAATAATTACTTCTTGGCGAACGATATCTTCATCGCGTGTGACGGCGTGATTTTAAAGCCCTGAAGCGCGTCTTTAGCTGCTCCAGATTGGACTTCATTCTCAAATTCTACAAAAGCAATATCATGCCTATTTGGAACTAATCGTACTTCTTTGAAACCAGGGAATTGATTGAACAACATTGACAACATCATTTCGTTGGTTTCGTCCGGTAAATTCGTAAGGAAGAGAATTTGATTTGGAGGTTGCTCTGGAACAGCTGCATTAGTCAAACCTATGTGTTGAGTAGCTCCTGGTGTATAACCCATTTGTTGCTGTTTAGCTTGTTCTTTGGCCCTCTTCTTAGCTTTCTTTGCCTCTTCATCAGCTGCTGGTATGACTCTCTTTGGTTTCTTCGGCCTTTCTGTGAATGTACCCTTCATCTTTGCAATGATATCACTGTCTGTTTTAGAGTAATTTATCCGCTAAAATAAAATAAAATATTTTTTAATACATAATTAATACATAATTTGCATGAGTTTGCTAGCCTACTGTGCTGAAGCTAATAATTTAATTCTGAACATTTATGCTTAATTGTTATTGTAAATACATTTTTATTTGGCATGCCTTAGTTTTTATAAAATATTTTCGTTCTTTGAATCATATAGGACATATACTAGTATTTAATTAATCACTCAAAAGAATTTTATTCATGTTTCATTCCATGCTAATACTTTGAAAAAAAAAACTTCATGAGCCATATATATGTCATGTAGCACATAATGAAAGAAAACCGTGACATGTATATGGCTCACGCCATACTAAACCTGTTAAACCTTGTACCAGAAATGTAAAAATATTCTTTTTATGTAAAGGGATTCCCATAAATAAATAAATAAATAAATAAATAAATAAATATTATTTTACATTTCAATTTATAATTCCCAATTAAATATTTTCCATACTTTTGATATGGTTGAATTCTGTTAGTTTAAAACTTTAAGACGTTTAAGTCTGTAAAATATTTAGTACTTTTCGAATTTTAAATATTAATATATTTTGCTTTGGAGAATTACTTTATCAAAATGGTGTGACTGACTGCATTTTAAAAGATTTATTATAAATTGTGTGTAAAAATAAAAATTTTAAAGTGATTCAACATGTTTTAATTGGTATAAAATACTTATTGCAAGTGGTGTGTTTAAAATTTGACTACTAATATATCCTATAGCATAGAGCAGTGTATCTTGGACTAGCAGGGTATCTTAAACTACTACTCTATAATATATCTTATTAGCTCTATAAAATATCTAGAATGTAACATTTCTGGAGCTGATAAGATTGTAAAATTTCAGCTAGAGCTAATAGGATTTATTATAAGTAGTGGTCTAAGATTCCGTAGTTTACAGCAAGTCTTTCAATAAATTAATTAAAGTCATCACACTGGCCAAAATCACTTCCTTTTATGATACATGTAATAAAAAAATGAACAAAATCTTTTGTATTTCAAAATAAAAATTAATAAGTTCAATTGTGTTGTAAAAAATAAAAAATTTTATAGTTACCATTGGTTTATCGTAAAATGGAAAACCTTGCATAGACCTGAGAGCATTCGTCGCACTGGCAATTTCTTTGAAAATAACAAAGGCTTGGCCACGCATTTTGAGAGTTTTTAAAGCTACTATATCCATAATTTGTCCAAATTGTGAAAATATAGCATATAAGGACTTCTTTAGTTCCTCCTTCTTAATCTTTTCATTTAAATTATTTATATAAATAGTATTGTTTGGTCTGATATCCATGATGGTCTGAAAAAAGATATTGAGGTTAACTTTTAGAACATGATAAATGTAACATTATCTTGTATAAGTAATAAAGAATAATTAAGATGAAATTAATTTAAAACAAAAACATAATTAAAAAGAGGGAGTAGCATTATCTATATATGAGAAAAAATATGATTAAACAATGCAATCAATAGCGAAAATGCTTCAAAATATAGACTGATTATAGTGTTTTATTATTTCGTAAGTACGCGATTAATGAGAAATATAAATGTACTTACGATGTTTTGGAATCTTAAATATTTACTTTTTGCACTTTCTCTTAGTATAATTATAATATAAATGCTAATAAAACACGACCGGGATGTTGGCGTCAAATTCTTTGCAACATGCTAACGCCATCAATTCGTAACTTAACCTAACTTTCACTAATGCAGGCATCGCAGGCTCACATGTAAACACGCCCATGATAATGAAAACAAAGGTACTTTCGAATCTCTTTTGATAAGGCCTTACGATGTAAATAAAAATATTTTTATAACTTCCAATGCTTTAAAAGATTAACAAAAATTTTATCTATGTAATAAACTAAGAATTGGATTAAAATTTTCCATATAAGATTGATATTTTTCAAAAATACCAACCGAGTTCTGCTAGACCTGTGCAAACGCGCCCTAATTTTTCAAACTTAATTCGTATTGTAGCTTATGGAGGGAGCATTAGTGCACGAAGCTGCAGGCATCAACCGTCCAATGTCAACAAACAGTTCATATTTTTTTTATCATATTAGTTTATAGTTTTGTACAGATACTAGTTCGTATAAGTAGAAAAACAGCGGGCAAACGGGTGTGACAATAATTTTTCTAAGTACAAGCAATGTAATTTTCTTGAATCTCAAGGAAATTTTCAACTTTCCGTCAGAAAATGGAGGAGGACGATGTTTGCGATTTGACGATCTCGGAAAAATTCCAGGAACCAAGAAAGAAGTTTTGGCTGGTGAGTGCTCTTTCTTTTGTTTTTATGAAAAAATAGTATCTGTATCATTGACTCTTAGTACATGGCTATTTTTGACTATTAATTTTGAAAGATTTATATTTTTTTATAATTCCTAGTATTTTCTTACATAATCACTAGATTTTTGTGCCACAAAAGCTTTCATTAATATTTACAATTGGATTTTTTTTTCCTTTAATTCATGATGCAAACTTCTTATTTTTAGCGCTCCAGAAAAAGACCAAAGAGTGATGCAATTAGCGTCTGTTCTATGGATATTTCCATAGATTCTACGTTGGGTAAGAGCAAAAAGCGTAGAAAAATATCGGAGGTAGCCAGTAGCTTCTTTACATCTGCAAGTACAAAATCGTTAGATCGAACCATAAATGCATCAGAAGTATCATTTATAGAAGTAGAACCACCATCTGCTAAAAAAAGGTTTGTTACCCTTTTTTAAATGTTGTTGTATTTGCAATAAAATAAATTATAAATTTAATTTATCTTTCAGAATAAGGATAAGTAATGAACATGCAGGTAATGTAACAATACGAAGTTGGACGCTAGATGTAGCAGAATTAGATATTGCATCTACTTTAAGTCGTAGAGAGATTAAGCGGCAAGAGGCAATTTACGAACTGTTTTGTGGTGAAAATGTACTATTGAATGATCTCTGTATACTTAGAGACTTTTATTATATACCTTTGCTAACTACTAATATATTCACTGCCGAAGAGCTTGATACTCTTTTTGGAGATGTATCAAAATTTATTCAAATTCATGGAAAACTTCGTGATGAGATGGTTGAACTTCGAGATCGTTCAGGATTTACAGAATGTGTTGGACCTACAGTAGTTGATTGGGTATAAAAAATTACTTTATAAATGCTAATAATAAAAACCATGTAGAAGCTAATAATTATTTATCTTATCATTTTTAGCTTGCACAATTAACAGACTTATACATTGAACGGTGTAGATCACAAGTTTGGGCAAGACACATCTTGGAAGCAAAAAAATTATCCTGCAGACGATTCCAAGAATTCTTGAAAAAGAGATCAGAATCACTCAGATCAACAGACTTATGGACATATTTGGATGTACCACGTTCTAGAATAGTTAAATATCCCCTGCTTGTAAACGAAATTTTACGTCATACACCAGGAAATCACGTAGATGAAGCTGCTCTTAAAAGAGCAAGTGAAATATTGTCAGAATTATTAAAAAATATTGATCAAGCAATGGGAGATGCAGAATGCAAACTAGCTCAAACAAGAATAAACGTGCGATTGGAATTGGATCCAGATAAATGTATTGAAAGTGCCACAGATTTAATAACTGAAGGACCTCTAAAGGACCCCAAGGGCATGGTAAATATTAATTAATGTTACAAAATTTTTGATTTTGGATTGTACAATATAAAATATATCTATCTACCGTACAATAAATTAAATTCTGTATTTATTTTTTATAGAAATATTATTGCTTCCTCTTCAACACGTGCTTTGCACTGACCAGATCAAATAGACGTCCTAAAAGAAAGTACAATCTTTGCTTCTCCATTATACCTCAAGATCAATTAAATATACAAGTCATTACTCCAAGTAAAACTGCCGCAAGTTTTAAGATTGGGGAACACGTTTTAATGAGTGATGATGAGCATCATAGAAGACACTGGTTGGATTCTTTCAAACGTCTCTCCACGCCTAGATTCGAATCAAGGCGGAAACAAAACACTCTAAAAAGTGAAAAGGGAAAAGAAAATGAACCAGAAGTTCCTGATTGTATTAAAACTGAATTCAGCAGAAGGTCAAAAAATGGTATTCGTGATGGATACTTTACCATTTCTTTAAGGAAAACATTACTAAGGCATACTAGAAACAGCATCGACAATACTTAATTTTATATAACTTATTCTTTATTTTTATACTAATCGAGTCACACATTTGAAAGTTTAAATCTTAAAATATAAGATTCGACAAATTAACTTTTTTAAGTCTTTAAAAGATAGCTACAAATGTAACGAATATTTCACAAAATACTTTATATTTTGTACAGCGCTTTACCATCTAGGTAAGCGTTTATATATCAAAGATTTGTATTAAACTTTTATATCTCACTATGTGATAATTATTATTTTCACCTTTGTTACACATTCCTAACTCCAGTATTTACTAGAATTAAGATTAAGATTTTTGCAATTTACTTGGATCATTAATTTAAAAGAACAAACTATCTGAAATAAAACATCAAAAATAAATAATACTAAAATAAATTATGGCCTTGTCATGAATATCAAACATTTAAATATATATTAAAACATTTATATAAAATAATAAAATTACTCTTTGTATAGTGTATTTTCATATGTATGATGCAAATATATTGTATAACAATGTCAAAATTTTAGCAGCCATCCAAGTGAATCTCAAAAATCACAGTGAGTAAAATAAAATTCACTGTCCATTTAAAATATTACGTTTTTGTTGGTTTCATTGAATTTCCATCAGGATATCTCTTCTTAAAAGCTTTAATTAACTGTGGATCAATCAAATGTACACCGTCCACTTGATTACCTAATGTAATCCAGTTTGGTTGCACATTGTGAGGTCTGCCAAAGAGTTCAATTTTCCTTGTACCTGGACTCATTCGCTCAATGATTCCATAAATTTCGTCAGGCTTATGACTCGTAGCCCTCACTTCAGCAACAATCACATCACTATCTAGTCCTCGATTAATTCGCGGATTTCCTTTCATACCCACAAGACAATGTTCCTTGCCGTGATTTAACCAATGGCCAGTGCGACCAGTTCGAATTATCCTCTGCAATTGATTCGTCTTTACCCAAATTATCTCGTCTACACGTTCGTAACCCCAAAGTTGAAGGCATTCTCTGCCCAGTTCCATAGCTCTACCTGTCACCCACAAAAATAGCAGTCCTTCATCCTGCAATGCTGGAATGCCTAACTGTCGCATCTCGTCGTCTGACATTGTACCATAAGGCAACTCCATGTGGATGTCCCACGGAGGATCTGCCATTATAACAGCAAATTTACCTAACACAGTCATATCCAAATATCGGAGATCACATTGAATCCACTGAGGTGGATACAAAGTCAATTCTGTACTATTTTTATTAGCTAAAGTAGATGAGTTCTCTGTTGCGGGAGTACTTGTTACATGCTTGTCAGTAGTTCCATTGTTTGCTGCAGCTTCGTCAATTGGTATGCTATTCTGCTGCTGTTGGGTTGTGGAACCATCAACCTCATAATGTACATATTTACAAGTGTCCATGTGGAAACAAGTATTTAAAAAACTACAGTCTCCAAGTGATTCATCTGTATGAGCTTGAATTATTTTTTTGAAATGTAGTTTCTTACACTTATTTGCAAAACCTTGATTAAGCTTTGCACAGTCAAATCGTGTACCATGTGGACAGAATTCCATGACCTGTGCACCACCTTGAGAACGAAACCTTTCTGCTAAGGACTTCTCTTTTGAAGTTTGTTTGGAAAGTAGATCCAGGATCTGTTCACCCACTTTTTTATTTTCCTTTTCACGAATTGTTGGCATTGATATGAGTGACATAATATCCTCGGTACTTTTTGTGTCAAGTTTAATTTGTTTCTCGGGTGGTGGATTATCACTTGTTTCTGACGTTGTTGATTCTGTACTCTCGGCATTTTCAATAATTTCAGGTAGACATGTAGCATGAAGAGGTTGTGCTTCAGCAAATGAGAGAACTGTATATCCAAAAACTCCATCCTCAGTTACCTCCTTGATTCTGCAGTACGAAAATATATTTGTAAAGATATTTCAATAATTACAATAACTTATTGGAAATCAGATACTTATATATACTAACTTTACAACTTCTTGAGAAGAAAGTTTTTCTAATATTTTATTGATATCAGCATGTGATACATCAGCATTCAAGTTTTTTCGCAATTGGTCCAGAAGCTCTGCTGATGTAATTGGCAAATTTGCATGGGTTTCATGAAGTATACACAATACATCACGTTCATATTCTGCATGATTGGCTGATGATGTGGTTGGACCTAATAAAAATTTATGTAATTTACCAAACAATTGTTTAATTTTCATAAACTGAATTCAATATTTTTTGTATTTAATTCTAAATTCTTATACCTGGTGATCTAAGGGGCTCACTATTAGGTGATGAAGATAGAGGAGCTCCTGCAGTTAACGTAAACAATTCATGTCTCTCACGCTTCCTTTTCCGTAATTTCTCTCTTAAGCAATTTCTTTTTATCTTGATGGCTTGAATTTCTTCAAAAGCGTCAGACATATTTTTATTCTTTACACATAAACACTTATTCCTCCAAAGTGTATTTTGGAGTCCGTAATATTTCTATTTGCAATTGTTGTAAAAATGCCATTGGTCTCACTATTTTACAGTATACGGAATACAATCAACAAACAAGACAACAATAAACTTTTTGAACAATAATAATACTGATTAGGTATATTTGCTCTTCGTCAACGCGCTATTCATCGCATTGTTGTTTATACACTCGCGATGCACTATGTACTATTGGAAGCGATGTTTATAAGGTTATGATGGCGCCTCATATCACATATGTCAGTGGCGTCATTTAAAAATGGCGTTTGCCAGCTTGCTCCAATCGGAGAAATGTTGTTTATAGGCCGAGATTATTTAAAATATTGTTTACTGTATCACCCAGCAAGAAACTAAAAAGTAGCTATCAAAATGAAATAATGGATCAAAATATAGTACGTTAAATTGTCATCTATTTTAGTAATTTTGATTAACACTTAATAATTGTTATATTTTGGCATTTATGGGTTATGACGTGTAGCTTTCAAGCCGGTATATTTTAGTAGTACCTAGATTATTACAAACAAAATTCTATTTATTTTCTTTATTTTTGTTTTAAGACATGTAGCTTTATTAATAAAAAGTAGCTATCGATACTGATGAAAAATGGATTCCATACCAATGTACGATGATGACAATGAATGTGGTGATCAGTGCTTTACAGAGAATACAGATGACTTAGATTATGAATATGTAATTGACCAAGAAACACTTCTTGAGCTTTATAACTACTGTATTTCACCTACTCTAAATGACACTTTCTGGTATTTAGTCCCGCTTATCCTTGCGTCACTTACTTGTAATGTAGCTGCTAGAATTAGTGAGTAAAAATATCCTAATTTCTTTAATATATATGAAATAAATATTATTAATTTCTTTTACATTGTAGGTCACATTCCTCATGTAGCATTTCATTGTATAACAGCTTTAACAGGCATTTATATAGTTTGGCATTATGCATATGAGTGTTTTTATTTGTTTTTATTATTTATTGTTCTTTCATATTTTTTCTTGCACTTGCCAAAGGATTTTCGTAGAGGAACAAAAGTATTTATTCCAAGTCTTCTACTAATTTTGTACTGGTTAGTATTAATATAACAATATTTATATGAAATTCTGTGAGAACATTTAAAATTTATTTAATTTAAATTTTAGTGAATTTTTTATGAAACCTAAAGAATGGCACAAAATTCGTGGTGTTATTATGATCGCTGTGATGAAAGCTTCTAGTGTTGCTGTAGACAAATCAGAAATAGAAAGTCCTATAAATTTTTATGAATACATGGGTTACATGTTATGCGGAATAACTGCATTATTTGGTCCTTGGACTTCTTTTGAAAGTTATGTAAATTTGTATAAAAAAACTACATGGGTGAGTAGTTATTATGAATTTTAATAGTACACTTAGAAAAAGAAGATGAAATGCTAATCATATATAAATAATTTTATAGAAATTTTGGTGGATTTTTGTAGCAATTGGATATATGATGGTAGCATTTTTCTGTTTGTGTGTATCAAATTGTTGGACAAACTGGATTTTAAGTGATTCTGCTGGAAGGTATGGGTATACATTTTGTAACAAAATAAATCTTATTTGATGATTTGAAAGACTAAAAAAAGTGATCTTTCATTTAGGTGGATGGTTGCTTTTAGAGATGCTTTGGGATTTAGAACATCTCATTATTTTATTTGTTTCGCAGCATCCTCAATAATGTTGACTGGAGGATATCCTCTTTCCCAAACATTAATCACAAAGCCTTTGGAAATCGAAGTGCCTCGTTCACTTGTACAAGTTGTAATAAGCTGGAATATTCCAATGCACAACTGGCTTAAAACATGTAAGTTTATACATTTTTATACATTTAAAAAGAAATATTATTTAAATAAAACATTTCGTCATTGATTTAAATATATAACAAAACAAATACACAATTATTTTTATATATTCAACTCTATAGATGTATTCCGTCCTGGACGTAAGCAGCTTGGAAGATTTGGAGCAATAATAATGACTTATCTGGCAAGTTCTCTGCTGCATGGGTTGAATTTTCAGCTTGCTGCTGTTCTTCTTAGCTTAGGTTTCTATACTTACATTGAATACCAATTAAGAAATCTGCTAGCCAATGTTTTTGACGCTTGCATTGCTTCGAAGCAATGTTCTTTGCACAAATGTGAACATTCAAGGTCTTCCATGAATTGTTACTGGGTCACTTTAGTTAATGGCGCCTTTGGTGTTTTATCCACGTTTCATTTAGCTTATTTGGGCCTTATGTTTGACACATCAGATACTCAAGAAACTGGTTACAGCTATAGTCATACTATTGAGAAATGGTCACAGCTTGGATTTGCTAGTCATTGGGTTGCTTTTGCTACTTATTGCGCTTATTATTTGATAAGATGACACAATTGAATATTTTTATAATTTTTATACGAAGTACAATCATATACAATTAAAATAGTTAACAATTTAGTCAACAATTATTTGTATTCTTAAGAAAATTTTTTTACATAAATTATTTGTATACTAAATATTAATTAATGTAGATTTAAGCATATTTCAGCAAAAAATAAATTTTATAATACAATTTATAAAAAATGAAAGAATCTCTTATATTTGTCTTTAAAACTTCTAAGAAAATTAAATTACAAAAATTACTATATATTTAATACGAAAACCCTACTTCTGAAATACCATGGAGGAAAATTAAATAAATACACAAAGATTGTCATTTGAAAGCTTTAATTGTTGCAAAGCCCATCTATGCATGTGTCCACAGTTACTTATAGAAGAAATACCAACATTTCATTACATATACTTATAAAAGAGGTCTTGCATACATAAATCTTCTACACATTTTTTTGTTTATGTACATACTACTCACTATGCCAGGAAGACCGACATTTATCGCACATTTGAAACAAGATTATAAGTGTACAGAGTCTAACAAGTTATTATGTATTACATCTTTAAAAAAAACTAGATTTTATGCGTATTAAAGTATATATAATATATGTATATATATGCGCTTTTATTCTAATTTTAGACATAATATTTATTATGAAACTCTTTTTATAAATGCTTAATATGTTTACAAAATTAAATATAACATGATTCAGAGATTTATGAAACAAACTTCTACTCTCTCTCTCTTTCTCTCTCTCTCTCTCTCCCTCTCTCTCTCTCTCTTTCTCTCTATATATATATATATAATAACTTTATAGCACTTTAATTATAAATTTATTTGATTTTTGGATTATTAACACTTCTATCGCAAAAAGAATACATACTGTCTGATCTTTCATTATTAAAAACAAATAAATGTATTGATATAATGAATCTACAAAATTACATATACAAACCCTAAGATTGTCATTCATCCTCAAAAAGGTCACTGGGAATAGATATATCTTGTACTTCACAAATGTACATTTTTTTGACGGAATGACATATAGCAAATATGGTTAAAAAAGAGTAAAAAAATCTTACTCTTACTCGCTTGATAACACTAAATTGTACTAACAACTAACTTGATGATATCAACATTTGTTAATTAAAACAAGTAATGCAAAAATCATCAGTGACAAATTTCACGAAATACGGCTGTAATGAATTTTGCGTTACCTGTCAAGATTTTTGAGGCTTTAAAAATTATCTTACAAGCTTGACATTAAAGATTAACATCTGTGTTTCAGTCATTACTTAAAGCCAAGCGAGCTACATAGATCGTTCAGTGTAGTCTTCAGAAAAATGATTCAAAAAGGTGTATAATAGTAAATTTATACTTGAAATGATAATGTTTAGGCCATTAAATTAAACAGCTCGTGTGACGATTTACAATAGAAGATATTTGAATTAGCTCTTTTTCATATTTGTATCGTCTGTGCGTTTTTCATGTATTTGTTTAGACATGCTCTGAGAAGTAACTGAAGTTCAAAATAATTGAAAACTTTATTCAAATGCACACATTATCAAGATTCTTTTTTATCCTAAGCAAGTGTGCAAAATTGCTAGAACTAATTAAGAATATACTAGTACACATAAGTAATTACAACTGTAAACATTATGCAAATTAAAAATGTCTGAATCACAATACTTTTTTACTCTACCTTGAAAATGAAAATCACTATTTCATTTTGTTATAAATTCATTTGCTATCAAATGTTACCGGCTAATTGCAGATTTTAATCAGAAACACAAATGCAAATACAAAATCTTAATAAGATTGTACAAAAACGCACAAACTTGTAATAAAAATATTTCGATTTTCCGGGAAATTAATTATGTACAATCATGTATACAAATCATGTATATATTTTCTCCGACCGTGAATTACCCGACAAAATAATAAAAATATATTTATGAATACATGTATAATAATCAACGATGTATAATTATAAATACGTTATCTATACACATTGATTTAATTTTTATACAAACATCGATAAACATAATTTCGCGCAATCGACAACGCGTTTGATCACTCCAAATTTTGATCACTTGAAATCCGATTGTGGATATCGGTCCTTTAATCGTATTTTTACAATGAAATAAATGTTATCGTGCATGACACTAACAAATAACGCAACGTAACATAAAACCAGTTGCGTTGTATAAACTATTAACATTATTTTTAAACGCATTTTCATGTTTCGTCCATACGGAAAAATTCGATAAAAAATATACCCTGTTTTTCCCTGAACAACGTTATTGCAATATGACGCGAACATCGAATTTACATAATTGTACACAACTCTTCCTCGGACATCGAAAAATCCACAATTGTTAGGTATAGGCGTTGGATATCTAGCGTCTCTCAAAAGTTCTGTGCCACTGAAACACTGTCCGTCAAAGTTCTCGCTTATTTATATATATATATATATATATAAAATCTCTACACACTTTACAACATTGAAGCGTAAAAACGCAGCGGTGTTAATACAATGAAACGTCTCCGATCACCGTTAGTACCGTTTTTATGTATTTTCGTTGTCTTTTTTTCTCTTCTGGAATTAGTGAGTTGTTACTCCTTGTGATAGAGGGATAACGAGGTGGTTCAGATGATTTTCTAAACATTTGCTTTGGACTTGAACGAAAAAAATGGTATTTTAATAGGTTCAGTACATCAAATATATCAGCCGATTTTTTAAATCTTTTCCAAAAATAACACAGGACCACAATATGAAATTGGGACGGAGCATTTCTGATCTCAATTGATCTTCATGTTTTTGGGGTAGCTGATCACGTTGCCGGTGTCCATATGACCTCAGAACGTCTGGTTCAAGGTCAAATGAAGTTTAAACCCCTTAAATCGATCGATATGATTTCTTCGACCCCGGATTCTGAAAGAACGGAAAATTTTACGTCCAGATACGCTTCGACCATTTCGTCAAAGTGACCCTTCCTAATCCCTGTATCTTAAGATATTTCTCTATGCCTGCCATGACGGCTTGAACGCCTTCACTCAGGGACTTTGCCGGTGACCCGTTGCCCGCCGTCACCACGTGGAGGTGCCCTGGGGACAGGCACAAGAAAATGGCGCTTTTCGACGTCCCGTATTGTAACACATTATATAAGTTATGAATCTTAACCTCTGATTGACCTGGAAAAAGACTGTCGATGTAATCCAAAGACAACTCTTCAGTAAAAATGATCATTAGTTAAATGTGAAACTTATATCAAAGTCCGCCCATCTAATTGTCTTTCAACAAAAAATATAAAAATGTAAAATTAACATTTTTAACTACAAATATTCAACCCATAAAAACTTTCTCAGCAAAACAAAAATCCATAAATCCAACCCACAAACTTCCAAACTTTAAGCTACAAACCCCAAATTCCAAATCCATAAACCTATACCCATCAACTCCAAACTCCCTAACCCCAAATTTGTAAACCCACAAACCCGGTTGGGGGTTTATGGTTCTAACGTTATATGATTTTGGGACTTTGTGGGTTTATAGCATAGTGTTTGTGGCTTTAGAAGATTGAGGTTTATATGTATGGGTTTTATGGATTTCGGGTTTGGGATTTGTAGGTTTGGTGTTTAGGGGTTTTATAGGTTAATATCAGCCTAGAAGTTCGAAACAAGAATTTGACCTCCAAATGCCCTTTAAATGACCTCTAAGGGTCACTTTAACGAAAAGGTCAAAGCGTATCTGGACGTAAAATTTTCCGTTCTTTCAGAATTCGGGGTTGAAAAAATCATATCGCTCGATTTAAGGGGTTTGACCTTCATTTGACCTTGAACCAGATGTGCTGGGGTCATATGGACACCGGTATCGATATCAGCGACCCCAAAAACATAATGATCAATTGGGATCATAAATTGTCCGCCCCGATTTCATATTGTGGTCCTGTGAATCGAAACTTCAAACATATAATACGAACTTGATATTTCTACACCATTTTAAGATTGTAATGAATAATAATATCAGTTACATTATTAGTTTTATTAATGATTACTTTTACAATAATACGAAATGTAAATAAATTTTCGGTAATTCATGATCCATTTCTGGATCTTGTCGGTGCGAACCCATTAAAAATTTATACTAATTTTGAATTCGATATTTAGGAATCATAGGAATTGTACATGTAATTATTGTAACGAAAAACTTTATTTGAGGAATCAAACTTTAGCTTAACAATGCAGAGAAATCATCGTTTAGGTACCAATAGTAAACGTATTTGACGTTCTATATTGAACATTTTAGGAATAATTATAATAGGAATGAAACATTGTTTTCTACTTTAATCGATTTTAAATTATCTCTAATTTGTAATTATACTGTTATCACATTTTTCTAATACTAGAATACTCAAGAATGTTTTGCGAATTAAATATTTTTCTTTTTACTTAAAAATTAAATAGGAAATGAAGTAGATAAATAAAGTTTATGTTTTTTAATACATACACTATCCATGTTGTCATATAAAATAGGAAAATTGATTCTTCAAAGCAAATCTGTTTAGAAAAGCCTCTGAAGACAATAACACATAAGTAGTTTTGATTACGGAAACCGTTCGAAGTTTCTTTTTTCAAACAAGTAAAAACAGCTGCACAACTTTATTTTAAGGGGACTAGACAGTTATTAATGATTAAAGAAAATGTTGTATCTAAAAAATTTGGCAATTCGTAAAAAAATGTGACATTTTTCCTTTTATTGAACCTCTGGTGCAGCCCACAAAAAATCGTTTATTTTTTCGTTAAAAAGAAACCTATAAGACGCGGTTTTTTAATAACGCATTCACATGCTTTTTAAACACCAAATGTATATAATTTTTTTGGCCGTTTAAAGCCCCTAATTTTATAATTTTGTTAACTTTTTTTTACATATTATGCGGACTACTATAAGTCTGCAGAAGAAAATATCATAAGAAAAAATTAATTTTATATCAGGGCAGAACAAGAAATAATAGAGATTTTGCGTGTCACATCATTTAGTCCATTTAGTTTTAGACAATTATGTTTTCAATCATTAACGAGTGCTTAGTCCCTTTAGGTGTTAAAATCTAGTAATGCACCTGTTTACTAATTTCTTCAATTAGGATGTTACATAAAGAAAATGTACTTGTGTTTATACGATATCATAACAAAAAAAATTTAGGTCGTATTTCTTATTTTCTCTTGAAAATATAATAAAAGTCAAAAAGATATACCTACGTTCAAAAATTTTAAATGATTGCTTCTAACAGTAAATTAATTTGCTGTTAGCAGCAATCATTTAAATGTATCAAAAGGTAGACGTCAGAATAATTTTTAACAAACGAATATTCGTATAACCATCTTACAAACATTCCAATAATTTGCATTGTACATTTATAGATATACTTCCGTTTTTAAAAAAACTATTGAAAAAATTCCAGAGCATCTTCAATGCAAATATTAATATATGCCTTCAAGAGTTAATTAAAAACTAAAAATCCGGCCTACAACTTCTCTCCGCAACCCCCGCAAAAGAATACAAAAACCCACCCCAATCCCGCAACATCCTAATCAAAGAAAAAGAAACTCAAAAGCGCCTTCCGCCGTCCTCCTCCTCATCACCCTCCTCAAAAATACTTATATCCAACACATCCCCCTCGTGCGTGCAGCCCTTACTTTGCGAATGCGTGTTTGCGCGGTGCTCGAGAGTTAGAGGTGCACAAAAGAAAAATGCGAGATGGACGAGTGAGTCTTTGATGAACCGTGTGTAGTCGAGCCCGCCGGTCTGCTCCGTCGCCGTCGCACCATCCTCTTCGTCGTCGTCATCCCGGTGGGGCGCTATTGGCCACCCCCCTGGGTGTCGGCTGTGCGTGTGCAGGCATCGGGCGGACACGTGAGCGAGCGCGTGTGTGTGTGTGCAGCGAACAACAACAAGGACGGACGACGTGGACGCAATCTACTGGATGATGGGATTGACGCGGTGCGAGCGGCGCCGCTGGTGGGAGACGCGGGGCACGGGCGGTGAGCAGCCCCCTGCGCCTACGCCCTCGACGTGCAAGCTCCCGGTGCCACTGAGAATATCGGTTAGTCATCTGATAATTGCTTTTTTGTAACTTTTTGACGTGCGCGCACTGCAAAAGTTAGAGAAAAGAACAAAACAGAGGGTCGGTATGGTTTGGCTGATTTGGTTAGACATCTCGTTATGGGGGGGTGGTGGCGGATGATGGTTTTTTTCGGTTTTTTTTTTTGCTTTTTGTATGCTGATTGTGGTTGCTTGACTTTTTTCTTTTTTTGGATTGGTGCTTGGGCATCGATGTGGTCGGTAATGTGATGCGATCGATTTATTGCTTGAAATTGTTAATGAAGGAGCAAATTTTTTTTTAGTTTGAATTAGATACGATTAATAATATATGTAGTCGAAGCAAAAATAAAGATATTTTGATTAATTAAATAATAGAAATTTGTAATTTTTATAGAATTGCCTAGGCAACATTGTATAATGACACGAAACTCATACTAAAAAGTGATACAATAAGTTGGATGTATAATTAGAACTTTTTTGAAGTGGAAATTTAGAACAATCGCGTAGTATAATTTATTTTGCAAAAGTAATTGATAAAGTAGAATTAGAAGGGAACGACAAATATATGAAGTTGGTTGGAGTCCGGGTAACATTTAAGGATGAAGTGAAATTCGGTGTATTATTAGAATTGCATAGTATTCAAATTCAATTGAGTCGTCGAAAACTTGAGTTTTTTTATGCTATGAATTATGAACTTGATGACATGTTGGAACGGTGCGACTGTAAAATAAATCGAATAGCATCAACATTTCGAATACCATCGACGGGGCCACATGAATATTATAAAGGTAGAAGCCAACATGTTGTTTGCATGATTATATATGAGCGCGCTTTTTGAAATGATTTGATCATGCATGATTTTTTAAATGTTCTCAGTCTTGGGTATAACATTGAAGCAATTTCATACGCAGTTAAAGTTAATCAATAAATCAAATTATAAGCAATCATGATGTATATAAGATGTATATAATATAAGTATTAGAATAAGCAATACGAAAACATTCAAAATATTGGCGTTTACCCAACTCTGTTTTTAAATGTTTACAATGTCTATATATAAGATTTCATATACTACTCTACATATAGGTTAATAAATACGGTCCCAAGAAGAATATGCAATCTACTATGAAAAGAAATGAAATGAAATGAGTATGAAATAGGTATACACATACTAATACTACTTATATGCGTTCTAATTAGGACATAGTAACATAAGTTTAATCTCATGATTCATTTGACTGTTTGAGTGATCATAAAATTATTTTAGTAATCATAAAATAACGCATATCGATATTTTTATTTAGCGTATTATATTTTTCAATTATTATATATAATTGTTATAAAATACTATCTTTATAAACGATGACTCTATAGATAATACTAATAACGCTTGTTAATTTACGTTTCTTGATATTTAATAAAACAACGTTTATAAATGTAAATCTTGAAAAAGCATACCTGTGCTCTATCATAAAGAAATGTTATAGAAAAATCTTTGTTAATGTAATTTGTACCGCAAAAAATACATTTATGTCCTAAATCCAACATAAGTTTGTGTAAAACAATTTATAAATAAGTTATATATTTGTATGATTGTTCATAGATATAATTTACGCATCATTTTATGGTAACTCACGTGTTAATAAACTATCTACTAAACACAGTAATAAATTAATAAATAACGCTGTAGAATACTTAACGTGTAAATATTCTTATGAGCACACAATAATAATGGGTGAGGTAACTCCTAATAATAAGCAAAATTAAAGGTCAATAAAACTGCTTAAGCAGGCTACAAATAATAATCGTCGACAATGGCGAAAAAATGTATATCCCCAGTGGAAGAATTACATTGATGTCAATCTACCAATAAAAATTCATAAGTTATGCAAATCTTTCTGTTTTAAATCGAATTTCCCATTCTTATACGTTATTGATTTTATAAACGTAGGATCGTTAGTAAATGAACTTTACGTTATAAAAATCAAATGTTCAGGCAAAACTGCTCAAGCTTCAGATACATAGAGTAAAAAAGCCGACAAGCTTAATGCAACTCTCCAACCAGGGATATACAAACGCAAAAACAACATCAACAGGCAAACACACATACAGACACACGCACACTCACACACATGGTAAAATCGCATTATAAAAACTATAAAATAAAAAAGGTTCTCGCAAAAGAAACACAAAGTCAAACGAACATTAGAAGAGGTACAATTGATATAAAGGGAAAAACTGGAAAAACGGCGACGAGCGGGAAAGTATAATCAGTCATGGATAAGTATCTATAGATAAGTTGATCCAGATAAAATCTATATAGATAAGTACCTTAAAAACTAAAAGTTAAAAGCTTTATCCATAAGTAAAATCCTATCATCAGCTAAAAGTATGTAGATACATGTTATATAATTCAATATTATCTAGATAAATTGTCTTACCAAAATACCAAAAAAAATGATTGATTTTTTTAAATATATATGTATCGCGAGTTTTCTAGAACAATGAAAATAACTATTAAAAAAAGTAAGAAAATATATATTATTTACCCAGATAAAAATGAGATAAATAATCTTTCTTTAAAACATTATTAAGGCTTTAATACAAGCAAAAATTAGTTGTTATTAAAAATATCGTTATTGCAAATTCTAGATAATCAATTATCTATCATCTTTATCTTTTATCAAATATAAGAATACTGTTTTATATAAAGATACAGATAGAGGATCCTCGATACAAATATCTTTTTGAGACTATAAAACACATTATATTGGTACTGAAAGGCATCAACAACACAGGATTTCAAAAAAGGTATCTCAAAAAGAATTAAAATTGTCCATGAAAATGTATATATATAGATATTTTTGTATCTATCGCTTTCGTACTAAGTTACTTTTACGACTAAAAGTATCTACTGCCTGATCTACGTAATTTTTCCAAAAGCTTCGCGTGTATCAAACATATACCCCGCTTGAGCAACGTCCATTCCCCCCTATAAGATACTATCCTCATCTCAGATACCACCCATGACCAACTATCCACACAACAAACAACAAAACTCCATAAACTGACAGAAAAGATCCATCTCAGTCTCCAAAGCACACAGACACCCAACAACGTGCACAACTGCAGCAACGCCGCGCGAGACACTTACTGCCTGAGCGCCTGGTGCCGGCTGAGTCGCTCGGCGGCCGAGCGCAGCACGAGATTCGAACCCGTGGCAGTAGCGTTCGACGCCGCCGCCGCCGCCGCCACTGGCTGCTGTTGTTGTTGTCGACTGTTCGACGCCCGACCACCAGCGTTGTTGTTGTTGTTGTTGCCTGGTGCGCAGCGCGTGTTGCTGCGCAGGCCGCTCCTCGTCGGGAGCTTCGAACTCGCGGCCGATGCGACTGAAGCGCTGCTGGCGGCCTGGTCCGCGGGCTCGCTCGGCACCTCGGACACCGTCGGCTCGGCGCTCGGAGGTGACGGAGCGGATGAGGTGTTGTTCCTCGTGGGGGAGAGCTTGGTCGACCTGGCGCGCAGGTGCGACGTCGTGGCCGTGCGCTCGCCGTCCAGGGTCGCGCTCTTTCTACAAGTTTTTTTTCGGGCCGGTTGTTGGTGGATGTATGTATGTGAACGCTTGCGGGGGGTGAGAGAGAGTTACCGTGTGAGATATGTGGCTTGGGTTGTCTTGCAGTATGGATGCTCGTGAGCATTGGCCGGTTGATGGTTGGTGGAAATGGAGCTCGCGGGCTGAATTTATTGGTGATGCGGACGTTGTTGAATTCGAGGTAGTTCGAAAGTCATCGCGAGGATGTATTGTATTATATCGGGATGCTATTCGCGAGTTTCTTTAAAGTTTGATCGTTCTTGGTATAAATGTACCGTATAAGTTACTTTTGAGCAGTTAAAAGTTCTTTGTACTGTGAACTGATAAGCAAGGAAAGGTTGAAAATTAGTTTTAATTGTTCTTCTTTTTTTCTACAAATATTTGTTTGCAAACCATTTGCGCGTATTCTGTTTCTTCACAAAAAATAAAATTTTGTTTTTATGAATATTAAAAGAATAGTCAGAAATCCTTTGTGTTTTATTTATTAAATCTAGCAAACAAAATATATTGATTTTTGTATGGATTCTGTTCTTTATTATGCATGATCCAAAATTATTCCATGATTATTCTTCTGTAATTTACAACGCTTTATTCATCGAAGAAAGTTGCATTTTAGTGGCTGCAGGTATTGCATTTTTTAACTAAGGACGCTCGTATTTTCTTAACGTTAAGCGTCCAGTGGATTAGTTAATTAAATACTAATTATTTTATTTGTGATTATAACTTTTAAATATGTTTTTAGCATTTAAAAAAGAAGTACAAAAAATTCGATAGTTTTCGATACTGAACGACACACTTTTAAAAGCTCAAAATCTTATCTTTTCGTTTTTCATTAATAATTATTACGGATGTCAAATAATTCAATTTGAAGAAAACTAATTCATTATATAAAAAACCTGTTTCCACAACAAATTTTTATTTGAATTGGTTTTTCTACCGAAACAATTAAAACTTACAGCCAAATATCCATGGGTATCCATACTGCACGACTCTCCCCTAATACAGATTGAAGTTTGAAGGTCGGTCTTTTGGCAACTGCGTGAGTGCGACATTATAAATTGTTGCACATAAGATATAGGTACATACACATAATAGAGAGGAGAGCAGATATTGCTGATGCAGGTTTCTTAAGACACACGCACGTTTGAGAACATTCATGTAGGTAGTAAAGTGTTGTTAATTGGAAGACACTGAACTTGCATGGACGGTTTTGTTTTTTCGGATTGGGATAGGAATGTTTTTGTAGAAAATTTATCAAGTTTTAAGGTCATGTTGAAACTCTTTTTGCGTGAAATAGAAAGGCAAAGCTCGTGAGTATAAATTATACATTTATGACTTGCGTAAATAAAGGTAACTTTGAAGTAAAAACAGTTTTGAATTTATGAATATTTCTTACATGAAATCTAAAAACCTAAGTGCAAACATCATTTTCTAAAAGCAAATATAGAATTTTATTTATGTTGCTTCGTTTCCTTAAAACATTTATAGTTTTCCACATAAATATTCCCACCTGGACGGAAATTCGAACATTTAAATATTAGGAATTCACAAACATCTAAGTGTTTCGGATAAATAGGCACCAAATCATCACGTTTAAGAATCGTTCATTAGCAAAACATGTAACATTCAAGTGTCAGGATGAGGTACCTATTTAAAACATTCATAAATACGGTTACAATGATCGTAAAATTATTTAATAAGTACCTATTCTAAGCCTCACTTTTTCCGTGCCATGCATTAAAAACTATTTTTTAAGATTTTGTAATTAATTTGTATCTTATAAGATAAACGAACGATTGCTCATGAGTTTCACCTAATAATATTTTCATTCTATTATCTAAAAACAATATTATGAAAAATACTTGTGTAATCTGTCAACATTATATATATATATATATTACTATTTTTTTTAAAGATTATTTTCAATTGAATTGATTCAACGGAATGTAATCTTCTATTCTCACTTCTGTAAGAATATTCTTTCAATACACTACATATTTTGGAATGTACCATAAATATAATTTTTAATTAGATATTAAATAAATAACATACATTGAAAAAAATTAATGTCAATTAAAAAAGCTGTGTATTAAGTACTACTAGTGTTAAAATTAAAGTTTGAAAGATCACAAATTATTTACTTTTTTTTTAATATATCTGAGCGTTTTACTCATTTTTTTATGCGTAATATATTAATTTAAACATTTATCTAATTTGTTTTTCTCGTAACACCAACTGTGTAATTTTTTAAGGGGATGTCAGGGCTGCATGAATTTTCCTTTAAGCTTAGCTAAAATGCAATTCGCACGGCACTATACAATGAAAAGTAAGAGTACTGAGAAAGGCCCTAGTAAATACGCAATTTCCCGTCATCCCCTTATAGACAAAACAAAAATATTGCAATTAGGCACCGGCGTATCTTAAGATATAGATAAGATAGGCATAACGAGACCCTTTAAAAATTTGCAACCATATGCAAAAACGCATATCTACGTCTTATCTATACGCATTAATAAACGGATAACGATAAGCGCGCGAATCGCAAATACTGAGTCTCGTGGTCACGGAAAAAACAGAGGCACAAAAGCGAAAAAGGTGAGCACATAAACAGAAAACTCGAGAGGGAGAAAAAAAAGAATACTCTCTGTATGCAACTAGAAAAGGGGAGAATGAAAAGTTGAATGCACGATTTTGACCCTCTCGTACCGAGATCCTTTTGTGAGTCGAAAAATACGTTTTCTTTTATTGTATAGTCAATCTAAAAGTAGTCTAGTAGTTTCTTTTTTTAATAAGGCATATTAAGGTATGTATTCATTTGAGGCCGATTAAGAGTGAAAAATAAATATTTTCGTAGTGAATCTCATCTAATAATATGGTTATTTGAATTAAGCAATGGTTAGTTTTTCCAGAAAAATAACCTAAATTATCAAGCCATATTTTTCAGAGTAAAATTTGTACTCTGAAAAAGAGTAATCGTTCTTAAATTTGCGTTTCACTCGAACATAAGTGAGTTTCCAGATGGTTTGACTCTCATAGAATGAATGTTTAATAATTATATTATAAATATTACTCTTTGTAAAGGTGACATTTGACTTTTTTATTGTTCTTTTTAGAGTAAAAAATGCAAAGCTTGTAGCTTGGTGATTTCAATGATTTATATGAATTATTTTGTTTGGATAAAAGTTATAACTTTAAGAGTTAAAACATTCGAGCGAAATTCAAATGCTAAAATAGTGCAACTTCACTCAGAAAAGGTTGGTTGTATTACTCCTTTTAAAAGCGTGATAGTTTAAAACGCGTACAATGATTGTCTCATAATGTCCCAGGGATATTTATAAAAATATATATCTCAAGCGAACCCTCTTTAGTCCTTAGAGTAAAAAGTTACTCTGTGAATTTTTACTCAATGAAAAACTGAAATTTTTATGAAACTGTTTAGCGTAAAATTACCTTTTCATCCAGTGAACGTTTTACTTCAATAGTCATTTTTTACCAAAATATTCATGCTAAAGTGCATTAGTTTCTGAAAATCAGCATTTCAATAAAATTCTATTGTGTTATTTCACTCTAAAAACTTAAGAGAGAAAAACTATTATTTATATTCTCTATTCATATTGTACATTTCAAGTGCCACTTGTCATACCGCCAGCAATATAACATACTTTTTCGACTCAGAAACAACTAGCCCAATCTGTCAAATTACACAGATCTCACGCGTTACGAGAGAGTCAAAGATCACACCTACACAGTTAAAAGGATCACTCATTTTTGTTGTATCCGAAAATTTCGTTCTTAAAATACGTAACAAAAACGCTAATTCTACTCCTTACAAGAAACCTATACCCACAATCAGAACTAAGTTACATACTTTAAGAAACATTTCCATTTAAAATAAAGAAAGAAAAAGCCACTCGAAAAATACGAAGCTTTCAAGTACACAAACAAGAATAAGAATTCCTATTTCCAAAAACAACTTTAAAACATACACACAAAGAAAAAACAATTTCCTCTCAAAAACAAGCGATCCCTTCACCGTGCAACAAACAAACAAACCCCCCTCCCCCCGTATCCAACGAACGTGTCCACGTATGCACTTACTGCCTGAGCGACCAGTACCGCGCGACGTTACTACCGGTGCCGAGCTGCGCCTGGAGCAGCTGCCTACTCCGCGCCGCCGCCGCCGCCGTCGACGAGGCCGCCGAGCGAGCACCGCTGCCGCTCGCCGTCGCGGAGCCGACGCCGGCGCGAGTCTTGGAAGCGGATAGCAGTACCGAATGATTGTTGTTGTTGTTGTTGTTGTTGTTGTTCGGAGGAAGAGCAGCGATGTCGGTGCTAGTGTTGTTGTTGTCGAGGTGGTGGAGGTTGCGGGTCGGGGCGGCCGGTGGTGGTGGCGGTGACGGTTTGGGTGTGTGGTGGCGCCGATAGGACGCGGGCTCGCTGCCGTTTCTGCAGGTGCGATGCCACGGGGAAAAAAGAAAGAAGAGAGATAGAGAGGAGGATATGGAGATCTTTAGATGTTCAAGCTGGGAGGGAGAGTGTTGTTTGACGCTTCCACCAGGACTGTGTGTATAGAAGATAAGAGTGACGGATACGAGAGACAGACACGCGCACACACACACCATAATAGTTGATAGGATAGAGATATATAGTTAGAGGTGAGAAGATTTATAGAGTAGAGAGGGACCGTTTTTCTTTGTTGTTGCTTTGCTTTCTTGGTTTGCGGACAGTTTTTCTGGTTCGAATGAGTGAGTGTCCGTAGTGTGTAAAATTGCCATGTTAATTCTAGAGATAGAGGTACCACCTAACAGCACAGGAATTTTATAGCCAAGATTATATTTTCAATGCTGAAAATGAGCTTGTGTCTTGGTCATGTACAGTATTGGATGTAGCATCTGGAATGTAAAATTACTGTGACAGTACAATAGTACTTGTATTTCCAGCATTAAATGCAGTAATTTACCTTTTCTCTTTTTACATATTTATTTATATTTTAATAAATATCTTAAATAAATATAAGGTTTACGTAGAAAAACTGTCCACACG
Source organism: Gastracanthus pulcherrimus (assembly GCA_949152435.1). Classification (NCBI taxonomy): domain Eukaryota; kingdom Metazoa; phylum Arthropoda; class Insecta; order Hymenoptera; family Pteromalidae; genus Gastracanthus; species Gastracanthus pulcherrimus. The sequence goes on from OX424573.1 coordinate 17,488,869, forward strand.
TGACTGTTAATACTGTTAGTTACTAATTTTATAGTTGAGTAAACAATGGCAAACCTTTTGATGATAGTCGTCGATGCTGAGCGAGTTATGACGCGTTTGGTGCCGTCTTTGTCTTTGGCTACCATGTGGGAGCCAATGCCTTTTTGACTTCTGCTCTGTAGTAAAGGTCCCAAGTATGGACTGAAAAATTTAACGATTGCGATTAAATTATTTTATTTAATTTATTTAATTGTTTGCTATATGCAAAATGTTAATAAATTAACTGTGGAATGTATTTTCAGTTTTAAAATAATATTAAATTTACTCACTGTACTACAGGTATAGAGGTCGTCGAATTCCCACTACTGTTGGAATGAGGAGATAGAGTTCTCCTAGCTTTGATTTGATTCAATTTGTCACCCTGAGTTAAAATCGATAATCTCACTGGTGTTTTTGGAGTTTGTGGAATATTATTTTGTGGAATATTATCTTCCAATCTAATTCCATCGACTCTGTGCATGATGCCTGATACATTGTCCTGTAGGGGACGTGGATTCCTTGTACCAGCCAAGGATGTATCAAGCGTGCTTGCAAGTTTTGAGTAAATTCCGTACTTGTGTACGGGATTTCCATTTTCGGAACATAGAGGTTCTTTTATTAAAGAATGTAAGTATTCTTCTTTGCTGCAAACAAAATTAAATTAAAAGTTTTAACTAAATCTACTTCATTTTAAAAAATGTTGGTTTATGTTTAAAAATTTATTATTTAAAATGAGTTGCTCAGAAGTTAAATGTATAAGTGTATTTTTTCCATTTCTAGAGAAAAGTTGGGAGAGTATTAAAAATTATCGTATTAAATGAAGCAAATTTAATTAATGTATAGCTATGATATAATATTTTTCAGTGCTTCATTTACTGGAGACTGATTATGCTCCATTTTTTTTAAATGTCTCTTATAGCTCTTAGCCTCAAAAGGATTCAAATTAAAGAGAAATTAAATTTTAAAAAATTTTAAAAAACTTACTCTTCCAGCCATTGTTGCTGATGTCCAATCACAGATCCAGGTCTGCAAATTCTTATCCAGGCGATAGATTCTAACGCTGATAAGTGATAATGTTTCATCATGTAACAAGCTATCAAAGTACCAGTCCTTCCCAGCCCAGCCTTGCAATGGACGGCAACAGCTCCGTTAGTCTTTTCAGAAATTTTTAAGAACTGTCGTACTATCGACAGTGTCGGCGGCGATCCATCAACAAAGAACAAATCTTTGTGATCAAAGCCTGCATCAACAAAACTTGTAGCATCGTAACGTTTTTTATTGAGCCTTACGATAGTAGTTACATTGTGTCGTCGAAAATACTTAAAATATGATTCTGGAGCATGCAGCATGTAACCTGTGAGCAATTATTAATAAATAAATTAAATCAATGTAATAACGATAATTAAATAATAGCTACATAGTTATTAGTAGCTGATAATGTTTCTGGAACATACCATTTTCAAATTGGTTATTTGCATGAGGGCCACAAAAAGCAATATATTTGCCAGGAAGGATCCAATTTAAGTCTCCATTTTCGACACGTTCAAAGTGTTCATATTCCTTAATATTAAAGTCACGAAAGTCGAAAAAACCTAGCTGATGGCACTTGTAGATAGCATTTATGCAATCTTGCAATGATATTTGATAACAAGGTTCTCCTATTGAAGCATCCCGAAACATTTGAAAAGTTGGACAGTGTGGACTAGCAGTCAGACATTTGTAGGCTTCTTCAGCAGTTCGTTTTAGGTATATTATCTAAAAAATAAACAATAGATATACAATTACACATCTTTTAAAATATGTAAATGGTAAATTTTAAAAATAAATTATTTACCGCATAACAAGCTATGAGGAAAGCTGCATTTACTCGTTTTTCAGGATCCATTGTTGTGTAATGTACAATCCTTTTTTTACTTAAAGACACAGCCTTTAACTTTTTGTCAACTTTTTGACAATAGCGATAGACCATTGCAAGATTAAGTGGTCCAAAATCTGCATAAAAGTTTTCATACACCAATTCATTGTCAATACTAAAATAGTGAGTATTTGCTGTATTTTTCGCCTTATCTGGGGATGTCACAGTGACAAAATATAGCCGATCTAGAGAAAAAGATATCAATTGATTTTTAAAAATCTTCGAAAGTATTATATCAATTACAGTGCACAAATAATGTACCTTTAATTATCTCGGCAGGGCCGATTAGAATTTTGTTCCAGTCCTCCATTGTACTATTCATTAAACTTTCACTTTAATAATACATTAATGCTTCATCTGATAAAGTACTGTGTATGTCTACCTGAAAAAAATTATATACATTAAAAACTCATTAGAATGATTAATAATCTACAATTTTTTTTTAAAAATACTACCATCACAACACTGCTTCCTGATCAACTAAAGCCTATTCCTGATCAATTACTTAATTATTTAATTAAAATTTTTCAATAATAAATTAAAGACAACAATTTATTTTAAAAAATGATTAGAATTTGGGTTTGATCAGGATGCAGTGGCATGATGGAATAAACACTTGCAAAACACTAATTTTAACTCTAACAATGAAAAAAAATATATAAAAAAAATTAATTGCTCCAAAATAACAGGTAGAAACTCTTTTGCTTCAAAATGTTCATTCATCTTAAAACCACTTTTGACACCCCAAAATCATAACACAACAAATACTTTACAGAACTATACTGCAATTGCTCCAAAACAATATGTAAATATCTTTTGCTCCAAAATCTCTAGTCCACCTCAAAAACACTTTTTTATAACAGAAAATCCCACCATAAAAAGCATTCCAACAATTGACCCCTTCGCAACACTCACGAAAAATCAAAAAACTTCCACAGAACTCTTAAAAAGAAACAGTCAGTACAAAACCCACCTCAAATTCACGAAAAAAAGAACCCATCCCTCCATCGCTCCGAAATCCAGCAACTTGCCGTGCCGGAATCCCTCAAAATCTCCTCCCCCCTAGACCAAGAATCTAAAAATACACCGCACTCTCTCTCTTTCTCTCTCGACCCAATCCCCGCGCTCGCTCGCACGCACGCACGCACGCGAGCTAAAACACACACAGCGACACGATATACCCATATGCACAAAGCTAAAGCTCGTCCCGCGCGCGCCGACAGGTAAATCAATGCCAAGAAGATCACCCTCGCACTCTTCCACTTCGAAACAAACAAACCAACCAACCAAACTCCACATACATCACAAACAAGAAAAGAAAAATCCGCGCGTACGTACAGCACAGGCGCAATTCGCTCAGCCTCCGTCTCCTTGCGATGGGTATTATCTTGTATCCTCTCCGCTACGTCACGGAGCGCACAACATTAGCATTCCCACTCTTCTCTCGGCTACGATACACTATACTCCGCCAGCGGCAGCGGCGGCATGGCGGGCAACGTAAAATTGAACGAGGCGTCGCGCGCTGCGCTGGCTCCGAGAACTCCAACTCGACTCTCCTTCTCCGCGCTCGTCCCACCACGCACTGACTCGTAAGAACGGAATAGAATCCTCGGACACTGTACAACACTGCTGGGTTGTATGGGTGTGTATGCGTATCGTCAGACGGGGACGACGAGGTCGGATAATCGCGGCCGAGCACCGCTGCTGCTGCTTCTATTATTCGCCAGCGGCAGCGCCGCAGTTGCCATCTTTGCGGGGACTCCGGAGTTCGGACTATAGCGCGAGCGAGCGCGCGCACACCTATAATATGTAACAATGATGATAATGCGTGTATTTTATTATGTAGGCTGGTGTGTACTGTGTGCCGATGTGCTGATCTCCCCCGCACGCGTGTACGTATATACGTAGATATATACTACGTGGGTGTGGGTGTATAGATGGAGTTTAGAGTGGAGTTGTACCTGTGTACTTAGGTAGCAGCGGAGTACGCGTTTGTGTACATGTACATTATTTACAAGGAAAGCGCTGCTGCTGCTGCTACCGCTGTACCACTCCTCGATTCCTCTCGCTCTTGCTGTATATATATATATTATAAATTCGACGGGAGGATATTATACTCGGTACTTCGACGCGACGCGCGCGCGCGCGCTTTGTTTTTTTTTTTTACTTGGAGAGAACGGTGCGCGCGGCTCCGATGTATAAATCCGAACAGAAAAACGACCGTTAAACGGATTTTCGCACGCGCGCACGCACGCACTGGTACACAACGGAATTCGGTACGTATATCCTGAAGCTTCGGCGCAGCGCCGCGCGAAGAGATAGAGAGTGTAGGGGGATCAGCGATTGGCGGGGGAGTAGATGGCAGCACTCTACGGGCTTGCCGTGTCAAACCGTTGGTTGGGTTTGAATTTTAACGAGGGACAGGCGGCGACTCGTAGCGGCGGTTTGCGTACTGGGATTTTGGTGTTAAAAGAGTGGAGTTTCGTGCGGAACAACGGACGGAATTGATGATTTTTGTTTTAACGCGAGGTGGGGACAAATGTAGGAGATGGTGTTACATAAGCCTGGCGTGGATTTGAATTGAAACTAGAGAAGATGTATCTTCCCGCGCATTCGATTTTTTTTGTTAATCAAAATATCGAAATTTGAAATCGAAAATTCGATATGTCTTTGTAGATTTAATATCTAGCGCTGGGTTTTAATATAAGGGATTTGTAAATTTATCATCTTGTAGAAGATTCTGTATTACTTTTATCAGAAAGTATTATAATTAACCTACGTTTCTACCTATAATAGTGCTTGTTTACTACCAAAAGAGTAGTTCTGGATCGACCGTTGAGAGGCGCTGCCTGTCAGTTAACAATAGGCGATTATAACGTTTATAGTGTTCCAGACGCAGCAATTCCAAATTATTATTATTTTGTAATAAGGTATAATATAAATTATTATCTCAAAACTTATTATTACGAAAAATTGTTATTATTTATGTTAAAAAAGTTTAATTAAAATTTACTTTTACAAAAATAAGAGATAACCAGGATTAATTACTCAAACTAACTAATCAGAAACTGGATCTGTTAAATTATCCTATAAAGTAAACATAAACATTATTATTAAAAAAACTAAAAAACGGTACTTTGTTATTTACATTATTTATAGTTTTTCTTCCATAACAAAGGGAGGTCACGGAGCTCGGATCGCAAATTTTGATAAAACTTTGGGGATCGTTTTCTGGTACCTAAAAGTAAAGCCTGATGCCCGTAGTTTTATGAAATAGGCTCTAAGAATCCGAGATAGAGCTAAAACATTAGTACTACTCGTACACGTAATGCTAAAAGAAAGATATATAAAGATATACTATCAACGTTAATGAAATACGCTGTATCTACTTGTATGTCAAGTGCATGAACATACAAAGGCTCATTTGAAAAAAATCTAAAGGCAATTGGTGTTAATTTTAACCTACAAGAAAACGATCCCCAAAGATTCATTGAAATCCACACTCTCCTAGCAAGTTAACTTTCCAATAAAATCGACATTCAAAATTAAACTTGGTGACGCTATAAAGTTAATTTTGAAGATACGATTAAAGTGCGAATCGGCAGTGGAGACCGTGCATTATTCAAAGGCGCGCGAGTCGCGACCTGCTCCGGATTGGATTTGCCTTTTTTGGGCCGATACGCACGTGCTCCATCCCGACTGCAGCCTTTACGAATTGCGAGCCATCGCGCGCGGGCCAATGACGTACGATAACCTTGCTGGCGTTTACTGGAATCGACAAATGGGAGGCTCTGGCTTTCGGCTGTGGCCGGGGGAAACAAATTGTTTTTTAAAAAGAAACGCTGCGGCGACCGTTGAGATTCTCCCGACGATTTGAATAATGGATATGGGTGTGCGTGTTCTTTGTGTCTCGCGTTTGTCGAGATTATGTTATTTTTAGGAGGTCGCTTTTTGCGTGGCTCGATCGATTGCGGATTCAGCTTTGATGTGATTTTTTCTAACTCAGTTGGATAGAACATTTTGTATTGTACGTTTGAAAATGTGTTAATAATATGTTTCACGTATTCTATTGAATTAGTAATGTTAATGTATTCAGAAATTTGAATATTGAAGTCATTCGTGGATGTCAAATGTATCCTACGTCTTAAGACCCTAAAAGAAATGATACGGGATATTATACCATTATTACGACGTTATTCAAAATTGACGCATAATTTTTCTGAATATCTTACTTATAATTTCAAAAGATTATTTTAGGTAGTCGTTGAATGTTGTAATGTATTGCGGATTTTCTTGGCTGTAACTAATATTAATATCTAATTAGAATATATATTACACACTTTCGGTATATTTAATATATATCTAAATATATAAATTATCTAAAGATATAAATTCATGATTATCTATTTATTTATTTATTTAGATAAACTTTTTACTGATGAATGAATCGACATTGGGATTTTTTTTCAACTCATGATGACTCGATTCGATTGCCGCAATCTCTCTACTCGCAATTTACATGAACTAATTCGCGATGATTTCACAGTAAAGGATCTCAAGATTGATCTCGCGTAATCAAGTATTCCAGTGTTTGTTCTAACGATACTTTTTCATTGAAGCCATCATACACACCCAGAATCTCTAGATTCTATTTATGTAAAAAGGATAATTAAGGATAATTGAATACATAGCAATTCAGAAACTTTAATTTTGTCTTATTATTGCGCGAGGCATACAAATAAATAGTACTCTAAATAGAGTGCAATTTTTTAGTTTGAGCCCTCATCTTAATTTGAATATTGTACAATTTTAATAATAGTTTACCGCATTTTAATCGAGTGTTCGAAATTACACTCAACTTTTCTCGTTTGCTGTAAAATTTTGCGAGTAAACGGATTGAAACGGACTGAACAAGTTAAAAACCGAAATGGAAATATTACTATTCTTCTAATCAAATCTGTTTCGATCCGATACTATATTAGAATACGGATTGAAACAGATTAGTAAATTAATTATAGGAATGGGCAGAAACGGATTCAAAAACCGGATTAATGTAGATTCAACGTTTCGATCCGTTTCAATCCGAAAATGTAACTATATGGCTTATAATTCTCTTTTTGTACAGGAGTCTCGCTAAAATAAATGACAAAATATAACTAAACATAATTTATACATCTACAGTAAAAGTACTACAATAAACATTATAATATAATTGCTCTCATAATTAAATTGAGCGCACAAAGGCATAATATTGCGTAAATAAAAATTGCAACAGTGCAATATAAAGCAATAGCATATTAGCCGCTGGCAGGTCAACTTATAAAAACACTACGCAGTTCCTCCTACAAAACTACCATCTACATCCAATTACCGATCGCAGATCCCGTACGCATACCCATACATAATTCGCGTAGCTGATCGCGGCATCCCATTATAACAGTAAAGACGCTCAGGGCGTGATCGCGCTTCAATTTAAATTTAAAGACCGTGGGGCATCACATTTTTAAAACATAACGGACGCTTCCGGTGCAACGTCGCGCAGATAAGTCGCGCCTTCTTCAGCAAACGGGTATATATTATATAGAATATATTCAACAAGAAACAACAATGCGAGCACGCTCGCGCTCCCCGAAGTCTTCTGTTTCTGTCCTTTTTCTCTCCCTCCCTCTCTCTCTCTGTGTATAAAAGGGCTCTGGCTCTCTCATTGTTTATGATCGAAACTCACATATCCACTCCACACCCATATAAGCAGTGTACACGTATAGCTTATAATAGCTATATATTTCGTACGGCTCCATGTGCGCATGTGTGCAACGCAAAACGGTCAACAGACTTATACACAGAAACGAGAGCGAGCGAGACAGCGAATGTGTACAGCTCGCGCATTGATACACGTGTACGTTCGTGTGTGCATGTGCATGCGCCTGTGTTCGTGCTATTACGCCTCGTCTCCACTGCACCATTCAATGGTGTCTCGCCTCAACTTAGCTCATCGAATATCGAACATCTACCCTGTTTTACCCCGTAATCAACGCTCAACTTCTACAGGAAAAGTATGAAAATTTCCAAGATACAGTTAATCCGTTATTCAACACCGCGAGTCAAAGCCAAGTGCCATCAAAAGCGTGCGGTGGACACGCTGCATTATTCTCTCTCTCTCTCTCTCTCTCTCGATCTGAAATGCTCGAGTAGAGACGACACACTATTACTACAGAATTCGCGCGCGCGTCCTCGGGCCAGGCTCGCTGTGTGTATACTGCACACTGTTGGACCTCTCGTCGTCAAAGAAACTTTCGCGCGCCCGTGTGTCGTGCGTGCGTCCCTGCGCACACGCATCGCACACATCTCTCGGCATTAAAGATTCTCTCCCAGTTGTGATCTTCGTGTCTTCTTGCGTGCAGTGCGCTCTCCGGACACACGCACACACTCTCTCTCTCCCTGTGCGGGCGCACACACACAAACACACGTATCCCACGCGAAAAAACAGAACAGCTCTCTGTCTCTCTCTTGCGCGCCATCATCATCATCATCATCAACGTCGTCGTCGAGCTCGGTGTGCGCGTGTGTGATTCAATTCGAAAATCCTGCTAGAGGGAGACAGCGCGAGAGCCAGGTGCTATACTATATACAGTGGCCGATTATTTATACACGCGAGAGAGCGCGCAAGAGAGAGAGAGAGAGAGGGAGAGAGAAAAGAGAGACTCATCGTCGGGAGCTCGTGCAGTGTACAACACTAGTATACAACGGTGTCTAGCCCCGTCCGTAGCCTGTACACACCTCTCTCTCTCTCTCTCTCTCTCGACAACGTAAATCCGCGCGGGCGCGCGCGCGCGTGCAGGTACATATCAGCAGCGAGGACGACTCGTCGTGTCCACGGTCCAGCCCTCGACGAACGAAAAGGAGCAAACAAGTGTACCTGCGCGTACAACGTAACAGTCGTCGTGCCCAGTCTCTCCGCGCGGAGCGAAAAATCGCGCGCTCTACATAGAGCCACGACCTAAGGTCGCGAGAGTGGTGTGTGCGCGTGTGTGCGTGTGTAATACACATCGGGGCAGTCGAGGGAACGGTGGCGACAACGACGACGAGGACGATCGTCCTCGGCAGTCGTCCCCACTTGGAGCCGACGCCGACGGTGCCGCTGCTGGTGCTGGTGCTGCTGGTGGTCGGCGCCGCGGCTACGCTGCCCCGGGCCCTGTTGCGAGCGACCAGGACGACGACGACGACGTCGTCGTCGAGGACAAGGACGGCGGGGGCGAGCAGCAGCGCCAGGCGCCACCGAGGCAGGAGCGCGACCTCGACGATCGTCGGGGGCAGGGTCGCAAAGGCGTCGTCCCGAGGCGCGGGGAACAACAGCAGCAGCGGCTCGGCGGCGGTGGCAGTCGCGCAGCTGCGCGGCGGCGGCGGCGGCGCCAGGCGAGGAGGACTCGAGAAAATGGCCGACACTTGGACCCAGAACGTCGTTTGCCGGTAAGAATGTTGGGATATTGTTATCGGGGTTCGGGAGGGTTCGGGGGAGAGGGTTGGCGATGGGTTCGCGCGCTGGACCGAGTTCGGCAGAGTGCCTGCTTGGGGATCGAGGGTGGATGCGCGAGGTGGAACGATGGGTGGATGGGTGTGGAGGAGAGGCACTGGCAGGAGCGAATGCGAATCGACGTGGGGAATGGAATGGAGAGATAGAGAGAGAGAGAGATGGGATGAAAACGTCAATAGACAGGAGAGTGTAAACATTGGCGTTCTTTTGTTTCTTCTTTTTGGCTGAGAGGCTGTGTGTGGTTTTTTTGTTTGTTTTTCTTGTTAGCTGGTTTTTGGCACGTTTTTGAGGTATGGGATAACTGACATCTTTGCAAAGCTAGAGCTTGCTGCGTTGTGAGTCTGTCGAGGAGAGATTCTTGTGTGCACCAGCAGAGTGGATTTAGCGGTAGTTTTTGGAGTTGCGAGCAGCGGAGTTTGCATCGAGAATGGAGATTTTGGTTGGGGGGAGGAAGATTAGAAGATGAGCGGAGAGAGGATGAATCAAAGCTGGATGTGGCTTCGCTGAAGTCTCGAAGCTTCAGCGAAACATTGCTCGAGATTCATTCAAAAGGCCGTTTAATGTAATTTAGCATTGTTTCTTTGATAGGTTTTAGTGGGTAGGTCGGGTTGTTTTGGATTGAATGCAATGTGGATTAGTCCAGAACACAATCAATAGTTCTTTTGAAATGTTTGGGTACACGGTGTTCAAGCATTTTTCTCTTTATTGATAACTTAGTGTGTTTAAAAATATTCTTTTATATTTAAGTAACTAGAAGAACAAATTGTTTGTTCCTCCTTACAAAGAATAACATGTACCAGATTTCTCAAAAAATACTAGTTTGTTTTAGAAGTTTCCTACAAAAATACAATTTTCATATCCCCCATAATCATTTTTTCAAAGATTCTAAAAAAGTATTAGTTTTTAACAAAGAATCTAAACAGTGTTCATTTTTACACAAATTCTCTGCATATAATTAGAATTTTTCAAGAAATCTGATATGAGCTACACAAAGGGAATCAAACATCATTGAGTGATGTCTTGCGCATTACTGGTTATGTTGGATATGAAAACTGTCAAATTTTTGCAACTTGCATACTTGCATTACTCATTAATGTCCACGCGTGAACCAGTAATGTCCGGTATGTAACTCAGTGATGCGTGGACATTAATGAGTAATGTGTTTTGCAAAAATTTGACAACTTCCATCACTAAGATAACCAGTAATGCGCAAGATATCACTTAGTAATGTTTGATTTTCTCTGTGTAGTCTTTGTGAGGTAGATCGAAATATTAAATTTTGATGAAAAATTTACAAGTATAAAGTTTTTATTACAATTACCACTTATTCTCCATCTTACGTGAAATTTCATTTTAATTACTAGGTGGTAATAACTTAAGAGCAATACATAATATATTCAAAATTAAGAAATTATCATTTAATCTGGATACTGTTAGATTTTCCTAAATAATGTATTACATTCGGTCCCAGGTCTGTGTAATAGGTTTTAAACTTATTATTATTGAGTAAATGCAAATAGTAGCAATGACACAGCTACTAAAAGTATTCTTATTAAAGATAATGAATATAAATTTTCAATAAATTGTTAAGTATGTATTATCCTTATGGTGCTCCCATGCCATTTGATGATAATAAAATTTATATTTATAAATAAAAATAGCAAGTAACAAGTTTAGTTCTTCTAATTTAAAAAAAAAAAATTAAGCTGATTAATAATAAATTATTTAATAAGAAAATTCAATAAGCAAATTACAGTATAAAAATGATAAAGTAACAAATACAATAAAAAATAATTTATCACAGTGAATCGTTATTATCAAAATTTATCAAGTATTTTTAGTAATTTATGTTTATATTTATTCCATAAATTATTAGTATTACATTTTTAAATGTTTTTATAATGAATCATTAATTGCTTTCATAGAAATAGTTATTTGTACACATAACTCTATAAACAAGTGATCTCGCAAAACAGTTATCTATGATTAATGATATCTTAATGCATATAGCCTCAGCCAAATGACTTTTATCAATCTCCCATTCTAAATAGCTCATAATTGTATTCTTCTAGGTATTTTAAAAATGGAGTTTGTCGTGAAGGCAGTAACTGCAGATACAGACATGCGCAAGGAGCTAGAAGCGAAACAACTCCTAGTGAATCAGGAAGTTCACAAGGCTCGTCATCATCGTCCTACTTGCATTGCCGCTTTTTCAAACAGGGCACTTGCAGATTTGGCAATCGATGCCGATTCATTCACAGTTCCAACAGCCAATCGGAAAGTTCCAATTCTGAAACTCCATCAAACAGCTCTCTGACAGTTGCAGACAAAAAGTATGTTGAGAACAAGAATTTTTGGGCACTTCCTTGTTCTTTTAAAATTCAATATTTTAATTAAGAGTGCGAGCAAAATTATTTAAATTATTAATTTGCAAAAGTAATTAGACACTTTGATTTAAATTATTAGATTAAAACCAACATCATTGAATAGTGACAAAAGCCAAGCAGAATAATAAAAAACGATAATTTCAAGTTATACCGTTATTGTTATACCGATTGTATTGTAACAAAAACGTTTTTTATCAAGAATACTGATAATGTGTATACAATATCAATGGTTGAGCGGAAGAAAAGGCTCAGAAAGAAATTGAAGAACAGGCTTACTTAGTTTATACTGGAAGACTGGACTAACTCAAAAATCGCGTTAACGTGATGCTAAAGTCACCTGTCACCGACAAATATGAGGATCCACTTTTCTCATTTCATTTTCAATTTTGAGTAAATATCTCTATGGAAAGTTGTTGTTCAAATCAAAAAGAACAACTTTGCATAGAGATATTTTCTTAAAATTGAAAAATGAATGAAAAAAGTGGTTCCCCGTATTTACCAGTAATACAGGGTTTAACATCACCTTAAGAAGGGTTATTTTAACGAATAATTTCTCACTTTTAATTTGGCACTGGCAAGAATAAAAAATAGGAAAATGCATGTTTTACGAAAAAATTAATTTTCCTATTTTTTATTATTAATAATGTTATCTTCAAGCAAGTTTTAGTTAGTCTGTTCTTTAAACATAAACCGGGTTAGTCTCTTCTTCAAGCATTTTCTAAGATATTCCTCTTCTTCTGCTTAACCGTTAATATAGTATATTATTTTATCATTATATCATCTATTAGTATTGGCTGTATATACGTTCATAAGAATATTTTTTGTGCATTTGAATTTGCTGAGTCACTTTATACGATCTCTGAAAGAAAAACGGTATAATTTGAATTATACCGTTATACCGCAATCCCGCATCTAATATCTATAAATCGGTCGATCGAACTTATATATCATGCAAAAGTTGTAGCATGGAGGCCAGTCTGGACGCGGAAGAATGGGTAAACGCTCCTGAGTTTGTGCCGTCTTCAGCCAACTCCAGTGCCAATGCATCCTTCTCAACGGAAAACTGCGCATCTGGTACAACGGCCCCGCTCTCTTATGCTCAGGCGGTTAATCCATCTTCCGGGCAAGCATCATTCTCCTCCCTGGATCCCCTCTGTCCCTACGCCGAAGCCAGCGGCCTCTGCAAGAAAGTTAACTGTACCTACCTTCATGGCGATATCTGCGACATGTGCAGCAGACCTGCCCTTCATCCTTACAACGAAGAATTGAGAAAGAAGCATTCAAACGTAAGTGTTGAAAATTCAGTTTTTCTTCTACTCTAGATTTGTTTGGGGATATCTTGTAATAGACTACAATTTTTTCCCTTAGCTACTGTGGTACTGTCTGTGAGACCACAATCAAAATTCAATTAGTGATAACTTTATAAATATCATGTTCTTAAACTGTAAAATTAATTAGTTAAAAAGATAAAAAACAAATTAAAAAAAAAAATAAAAATGAAAGAACTTAAATTTTTTTTAAATTGGTTCTTTTCAAAGATTTATGTGTATAATGACGATTAAAAAAGTTTCCTATAACGAATTTATTAATTTTATATATCACTAATTTTGGATGCACTTAAAAATGGAGAGCCATGACCTCTTTAAACAAATAATTTTATCTCACATAAAATTCCTTTTTAACCAAATCTTGTTTTAAACTGTTAGTTAGTGTTGTCCTTACTAATAAGATTTTTTATACATCAAATGTAACGCAAACATATCAATACAAGCAAATTTTCGGCATTGGGTCTTACAGACACTACCTAGCTACCCAATTTATGAATTGCTTTAAACTTTCATTGTCGTATAAATTTGTATAGTATGACAATGATGGTGATAAATTTTTTGATTTAAAAAACATGTTATTTGAGTGCAAAATATTTTCAACAGGCATGCGTAAAGCAGCACGAAGTTAATATGGAACTGTCATTTGCTATCCAACGTAGTCGAGAAAAATCATGTGGTGTTTGTTTCGAGACAATTATGGAAAAATCAACACGCGAACAGAGGTTCGGAATTCTACCAAATTGCAATCATTGCTTCTGTTTGACTTGCATTCGAAAATGGCGTAAAGCCAAGCAGTTCGACAATAAAATCATCAGAGCATGTCCAGAGTGTCGCGTTCCTTCAGATTTCGTTTGTCCCAGTATGTATTGGGTGGACACAAAGGAAGAGAAGGACAAGTTAATCACAGATTACAAGGATGCTCTGAGGTGATTATTCTCAAACACTTAACATGATGCAGTTTATAAAGCGTGTTATTAAAAATATAATGCTCTATTTGCAGTACCAAAGATTGCAAATACTTCAACAAAGGCAGAGGAAAATGTCCGTTTGGTAATAAATGCTTCTACCTTCACGCTTTACCCGATGGCACCAAGACTGATGTTGGTCCCCCTGTTCGACAACGTCGCAACGCTGATAATGATATTGATATTTTCCGCGTAAGTGTACAACTTTAAACTATTCTATCGTACAAAAATTACAAAAATAAATAACACGAATATTAATCTGATAATTCATTGTTTGCAGCAACTATTACTATGGGATTTCATGGACGAAAGGGATAACTTTTGGCTGTACAACATAGATGATTTACAAGATATTGTCAATATTGTATCAGACTCTGAAGATTCCGACTGGTCTGAATATGATATTTACTTCGACTAGTCTCCCACCTTTTGCACATCATCAAGATGCATTGCCAGCAAATTCTGCGTAGCCTTTGTCTTGTCTGAATGACTGGATAGCGAAATGAGAGGACCTCCAGAATACGAAAATACACACAAAAAAAGAAGCTGAAATATCAAGAAGATCACCGCCTGCTGTCGCGTAAACCTTCTATGTTCAACTTTAGACATTTTTGGAGTAACTTAAAAAACTCGTGCCACTATTATGCAAGGCTGGATCTACTCATTCGGTACAATTTGATAGCACAACACGCTTATGAGAGGCGCTTACTCAAGACTTAAACAAAAAAAAGATTGCAAAAAACAAGAAACAACGTCACTGTAAGAAGACTTGAAATCTTCGATCGATGAACTTACACGGTGCTAGCCTGCTGCTCTATCTGTTTTTAAAATAATTATCGTTGACGTTGTTGATACTGATGTTGTACTGTTACTAACCTCGGAGAGTCGTTATACTCTATTATTATTTTTTGAAAAATTCTAGCTACGGCTGATTTAACTTTCTTGTTAATTATCTCCAAGACGAACATATATGCCTATTGACGTTGTGTTTCTTAAATAAAAATGGTGGCAGGCTGACACCGGGTTCTCGTTTAAATAAAAGTAACGATTCGGGAAAAAAGTGAAAGAGGTTCGCTCGTTCGTTCACACAGGTGTTTTTCTAGCGAGTCTTAGCTTTCTTCGTCCGCTGACTTTTTTAGGCTAAATATCGTAAAAAAATAATAAAATATAAACTGAAAAATCGACGATAAGTTCTTGCTCGCTGTTATAGTGAACGCGTTCGTGAACGTGTCCTTCGGTATGAATAAACTGCGAACCTAGCACATTTCCAGAACAAAACGTAATCTTTAGATTTACATTACCTGGGCTGTGCGATCGCACAGGTTGTCTGCGTATCTTAGATGTTAATTTGTACATTTAGCCAAGCTCGATGGACCAGGAAAACATTGACGATTGGCTTCAAATTCGTTTCTTACGATAATATATTTTTGTTATTGGAAGTAATAAAGTAGTTCGTATGCTCCACGAACCGAGACAAATTTTTATCATAAATACTCTTCGGCGCTTTCTATGAAAAAGAACAAACGGCGCATTCTTGGATTTTTAACTTCTAATAAGGCACTAAAATTACAAATTGCCAGTAAAAAAAGAAAACATACATTGAGCCCTATTGTTAAGTAACAGTACATCTTAACTGTAGTAGCTCTCTTCTCAGAAGTTATTTTTAGAGATCAAATAAATATCAGAAAAAATTTTAACGAATGCATACACTTTGCTTGACGAATCTTTGGCTCTTAACGGTGCCGTCACATTTTATACACGTACAATATATATTATAATTATCCTACTAAGGTACTTAAAATCGTCAAATCACCGCCGAATATTCTGTTAATATATCGATAAAAGTTAAGGCCACATTTTCATTCAGTCGATTATCTAATACTATTTATAATCGTGGCAGTGATGTGTTAGTTAAAAACATACGAAAAATCGTCGTAAAAGTAAAAATTATCTTATTTTAAAAGAATTAATCGTTCGCTTCATTTCAATAGAAGGTGACTATCGAACAATCGATAAAAAGAGTATTTTTCTTTTCTTTTTAATCATTCGGCTTTCCTTACAAAGCAAAATTACGTTTACTAATAAAATCCACACTTTTTACCTATACATCTTAGGTATATTCAAAATAATAAATTCATCGCGTTTTGCTTTAAAAAGAAAACTGAACCTAGTCTATATCAATGCAGAAACTGCATTTTCTTTTAAAAATCGATAGTCACACGTTCCATTAAAATTAATTAACCATCTAATTTATCAAGAAGAAAAATAGCTATTATCTCAAGGTATAAGATGGACAAGCGTTTCTTTGCACCGGTGGATGAATTCTTTGCATCGGGTTGTTTGGCTGGTTTTGATCGTTCTGAGTATTCAAGTTGGCTGGCGTCTGTTGCTGCTGCTGCTGCTGCTGTGGCTGCTGCTGCTGCTGTTGTTGCTGTTCGTTCGCAGCGCTTGCCTCCACCCTTTTACGGAACTTTGTCGAATACTTGTAAAAGTCGGACATTTCGAAAGGCTTCGTCACCTCCCGATATGGCTGATACTTGCCGGGCTGGACGACCGTGTGATTCGTAGGCGAGTTCAGGGGGATAATCGACTCGTTGCCGTTCTCTTGAGATCCTGATGGAAAAACATAGCGAAGGTTTAGAATAAAAATAGATACTAGATGCGCGGTTCATTAAGATTACGTTTGCATATTTATTGATAATCAAGTTTAAGTTTCAAGAAAAATTCAATATTTTGTAGTTTTGTTTTAACTGTTTTCTTTTATAAAAAAGAATTAAGAAAATATAATCAGTATTTGTTTAAAATATTTATTTTTTAGATGTATAAAACTATTTTTATTAGTAGTCATTTTTAAATGAAGAGAATTTTTCAAAGTAATTTCTTTGCATGTAATCGGAGTTCATTAAGTATTCAACCATATAATATTTTCGGATTCTTTTCTATTTTCTGTAAATATCGAGAAAAAACAATGAAATATCAATTTTTAAGCATTGTACACCGTGTATTAAGTCGATATACGCGATTTATAAAAGTATCCTTCGGATACTTTACTTATTTTAAAATGTTTAAAAAAGGTCTAAAATTTTCCCGAGCCCCCTAAACATGGGGTATCAAAAAAGTGGACCCATAGATTTATACTATGTAAAACGGGTAAACCAATCGTTTTGTGTAAAGGGAATTTGTCGATTTTTTTTGCCATCCATAACATAAATATTCTACTGCACATTTAATTGCATCACAAAGGTTTTAAATAGCTTCATTTTATGAGTGAGTAAAACTTCTTTTATAGCACACTAACCTCAAAATGCCAACTTTATTGTCGATTTTGAGGTTGTTGTGCTATAAAATATCGTATGAGACTGTTGTGATCTCCCACAACAGTGTCATAATATTCTATTTACAAATCGTTCCAAGAACCTGGATCAAATAACAAGACCCAATTTAAAATAGAAAAGCGTAAAGAGTGGTTCAATTACACTGCCTGGATTAGTTTTGGAGCGATTTTGGTTTTAATTTTTTAGTCGACATAAATCTGTGCTTTGGTGGCGCCTTCAAACATTTTGTGTCTTTTTGAGTTTATATCTATCTGCTTTATGCTACGTATTTAAATATGAACCGGTTCGAACGTAAAAAATGTCATTCATTTCTTGGGATTAAGTAAGACTTGGGTTTCTTTCAACTTATATTCCATCATTGTCATCAATATACATTCATGAGTATCTAATGTACGTAATTTTCATTATCTGAATCGTCTGTGTCTATATCCGATATATGTGGATTAGGGTGATAACGTGTTGCAAAAATTTTGATAAATAAGTTTAATAAACTATGAAAAATATTTTGACATAAATAGCAATGCATAAGTATCTACAATATTTCTTTTATAATACACGAAGGAATATATTTAAAAAAATGTTTTCAATTTTTGATTGCACGATCCATATAGGCTGGTTGCACTAACTGTAAAGGACGCTTTTTTTATCAATGTGTGCGTGTACACCACGGTCGTATACACCGTGGTGTACACATACACGATTTTTCACCACTATGCTTTTTACGAGGACCATCGGAAGGCGCAGCTCTAAAAAATATAGTCGAGCAATGCTTCGGCGATATTTTCACATGTTTGAACTCACCACTTTCGTACAAACATTGGCTACTAGATGGCGCGTAAGTTCATGCGCAACCAGCCTATACTTCAAGTCAACAGTCCCCATATCGCACCCCCAGAACAAGACTGATGATTCGAAATTTTTTTAACTTATATTTTGCACACAAAATAGTTGGTAGTATACAAATACAGACATATAATTCAAGTAAATAATTTAATTCTATCAAAAACTGACGCTATTTGTTTGTTTTTACAAACTTATGAGTTGCCATAGTCTTGTTCTGGGGGTACGATATATTGAGTACACAGGCCAGTGCCAAGGCATTTATTTTCCTGTACTACAATCTATTTTGCATCTGGTATGTATAACGTAATTTGTTGGATGACCAGTGCAAGCTCACATTACGATGAGAACTTCGCTGACGCCAGGTGTCTTTTTTACGATGATGGCACCTAGGTATAATATGCGCTAAGCTCTTCTTTTGTCGACGCAAGGAAAAATAAAACGCATTCGAAAGTGTGGGTCTTGGAGAATTTACACTCATGACTCACAAGAAAATCACTATACCTTTGAGAAATGAGTTTTGATGAGGTTTAGAAAAATGATATTTGGTACGTAGAAATGACGACATTGTTTAGTAAAAGCGAGTATAGCAGTCCCAATCTCGAAATACATACCGTGGTATCGAAACTATTCGTTTAATGGTTGAAAAATGTCACTATAAGTCGGTATTCATTCATTGTTGGAATAGTTTTTAAATAAGAAATGAATGAAAGATAAATAGTTTGAAAGGTCTAACGTGACAAAAGCTTATTTTGTTACAAAGTTATGATCGATTAATAACCGCGTTAAATAATACATAAAAACTCAACTTGTTTCATTTGATTTTAAATGTAGGTGGTTTTTGAAGGAACGTCAAAAATAAATTTCAATCAGCCATAACTGAAGCAAAAGAAGATTTTGATACGCAACACCTCTCAAATTAAAGCCTTTTCCGTTTTATTTTTTAATTTCCGAGTTTAATGAATTAAACGAATACCTATATTCATGATGCCAAACATACTCCATATCTGAAGATTGGATCAGCATTGGTCGCTCTTAGCTTCTACGCACCAGAAAGCATCTACAAAAGCCGTATCAAAATCCGTTTCCCAAAGACATAACTCTTCTACTCATTAAACAGTTTCGTTGATTTAACAATGCATTTGATTTGTATTGTTTATTATTTTGTTTGGGTCACTTATCTCTGGTTCTTGGAGCGATTCTCAAAAGTAATTTCTTCCCCCTTTCCAAAAATCTAACCGGAAAAAAGTGTATCACGTCAAATTCCCCGCCGATTACCGAACACGCACTACTCCCGTAGGTACTCGCAACGCACTGCATACACTTTCAACTTTAACGCTCTACTCACTCGCACACCTAACCATCGCAACTCCCCGCAACCCCTAATCCCAAAGCAACTCACCTGGCGAAGGCTTGGACTCCGCGGGTATCTCCAGCACGCGGCTCTCGACGAATCTGCTCTGGGGCACGGGTGGCCTCTGCTGCGCGTCCTCCCCCTGGCCCTGTTGTTGCTGCTGCTGGGACACTTGCAGTTGCACCTGTCCCTGTCCCTGCTGCATTTGCATCTGCATCTGCAGCTGCAGCTGCTCCCTGGCCCGTCGGTTCGAGGGTATGGAGTTGCTTCGCACGGGCGGGGCCCTGTCCTTCTGCGCCGGTGGTCCCATCGGTGGATTGTGATGGGAGGCTCGTCGGATCGCCCTCTGCTGCTGGGGATTTGCAGTGGGTTGCGTGGGGCCCGAGTCGAGGGACGTCTCGTACCACTCCTTCTCCTTGGGCTTGCCGGCCGGCTGGAGGATGCCGCTGTTGCGACTGCTGCTGCCGCCGTCCGCCGACTCGCGGCCCTCGAGGGACGAGCCGTCGTGCGAGGAGGCTGCTCCTGTGGGTGCTGATGCTGGGGGTGGGGGCTGCCAGGTTTCCACGCTGCCCAGGGATTGAGTGCGCAGGAGGATGCGGTTGTTGTTGTTGTTGTTGGCGGCGGAGGCAGCGGTGGAGCTGGTCGGGGGCGTGGGGGTGGTGATCGGGCCTTTGGCGGTGTCGGGGCTCTGCAGCTGTGGCTGGAACACGGGTGAGATGGGTGATCGGTTAGAGGGGCTTTGAGATTTGTCTTTTACATAGAAGTTTTTTTTGGGTTGTAAATTGATGACTCATACGAAGACTGATTCAGCTTCCCAAAAATAGACACTAGATCGTTTTACTTTTGTAAAGAAAAATACCGTGTTTAGAACATTAAAAACTGTATCAACGTGTTTACGCTATCGATGTGTTTTATTTTTCTACTTTGCTGGATTTCCTTTTGGTATTTTTATCAATTTTTCACCTCATGAAGCCTAGACGATGTTTCAAAAAGCTGAGATCTGCTAGTCTTCGTATGAGGCGTCGAAATAAGGTTAATTGGTCAACAATTTCTAATGAATTGTTGCAATTTATATTGAGATATATTAAGTTTATTTTGTCTTACTCGCAAATCGCATTACAAATGGCTCTCGATAACTCAGTACATTATGTAGCAAAAGAATACTCGACTTTATTCCCATGTTGCACATAAAACTTTATTTCCGACTTAACTGTGACCACTTTATTGATTTAAAAAGAGGGACTTTCGGTAAGAACTAAAATTTATTGAAAATGTATATTAATATAGAGATAAATAATAAAAAAAATGCATTATGGGAAAAATAATTTGCGGGAATCATATGCTACTTTTGTCCCACTTTTGAGGTCAATAAAGTGGCCATTACGATTGAGTTGGGATTAAAGTAATGTTTGCTAGATAGATAATAGTATACCTTGTGTACCAAGGTCGTAAGGTGGGCATTTTTATACCTCGCCTTGGGCTCGTGCTCGTTCGCCTTCAACTCGCACTGCAAACGCACGAGGTCGTAACGACTAATCCAAACTAACATGATAGACGTGAAAAGTTTTGATGGGTCCTACGAGACCAGTACATTTTTTGCTTTTTTCTTAAATTTTCTTTAAATATGTTCATCAGATGGAAATAAACCATTTCCAATCTCGTAATTGGAAAAAAGTCACTTTTGAGTATAGGAGCCGAGAAAACTTCAAAAATAAATTTATTGTACATATCCAGATCCCACGGCTCAACAATAACCTCTGAATTGTTTCAGTATGTTTTGCGAACGAGTTCTAACCTCGGGACTTAGAAGGATATATAATTCTTAGAGGGTTACAAAAGGGTCTTGTTACAGAAATGTTGTCAAAGGACTAGGATTTTTCTTAGACTTATAGAAAGTTTAGAGTTAACCCTGTAGTGCCCAGCCTACTTTTTTAAGAAGAAAGTAAAAATAAATTTGTTTCCATTGATTCTAGCTAGTTTTGTTCCAACTTAAGTTTTAGAATAGTTTTAGTTGATAAAAAATGTCTAGAAATATGTTCTTTTGAAGGTAGTTAATTGTATTTGTAGTTAATTTTGTCTAATAGTGTATTAAATCAATTTAATAATAATATTTATTCAAAAACAACATATATTCGTTAGTCTTTTAAGACACCGACTTAACATGGCTCTTTTAGCGATACAAAACAAGAAGTCAAATTTCTATGCTTCTGTTTCTGTACTATTTTACTCCGCCCCCCCCCCCCCACATCCCCCTCCCCTGTAACACATTTTAACTAATTTTCCTATGTCTTTACTACAGTCTATAACGCTAATATAAGGATCCTCTATCTCTCCCCTCAAAACGTTATGTAATTTGTACGCGACCCCCACAGTTACCTAATAAAAGAAAATCGATGAATTCCCCATTTTATCGATGTACGATTTTACAGCACACTCGAAACTTATGATCCCACATAGACGCTCCTTACAAAGACTAATACAATTCAAGTTTCTCAAAAACTACACAGTTGAGAAGTAAATAAGCCTTCTAGAAAAGCCAGCAATTTTCAGATTCTCCGACAGAAACCATCATTATTTCGGAGATTCTAATAAACCGTTAGCCTCTATCAGATAGTCTAAAAAGTGCTACTTCTTGTACAACAAATCCCCGACAACAACAATAGTTATTCATGAAAAGTCGCTTCAAAGCACTCCAAATCACCGATAACCCCGCTGTTATCATCGACGATCAACCGGTATATACCTGCATGGGATACGGCCTCGAGTGGTTCAAGACCGGGCCGCTCTTGGCGCCGATCGCCACCGTGTGATAGCGCGACTGCGCCTCGACGCCCGCCGCGTGCTGCTGGTGCTGATGGTGATGGAGGTGATGATGGTGCGCGGCGCCGCTCTGCTTTCGCCGATCGAGACTGCCGAATCTCTCGGCCATCGTCTGCTCGTCCGTGCACCAGACTATCTCGTCGTCGAGGCGCATCCAGT
The DNA here is from genome assembly GCA_949152435.1 of Gastracanthus pulcherrimus. Lineage (NCBI taxonomy): Eukaryota > Metazoa > Arthropoda > Insecta > Hymenoptera > Pteromalidae > Gastracanthus > Gastracanthus pulcherrimus. The sequence continues at coordinate 17,511,521 of OX424573.1, forward strand.
AGCCGGGCGGCACGTAAGCGTCGACCCCGGGCTTGCTGTTGGCGTTGTGGATTTTGTTGTGCTCGGGGCTGAGCGTCGCGTTGTCCACGCTGTCCCGCTGGCGCAGGACGGGCGGCGGCGGCGGAGGCGGCTGCTGCGCTTTGCCTGCGGGCCGAGAGGGAAATATGCAGGGAGTTTTGGAGGCGTGGTTTTTTATGTGGAACGATTTTTGCGAGACTTTGTATCATGGGGTTTTGATGTGTCGTTGAGTGTGAGTCTGAAGCCGGGATTTCAGAATTTATATTGGGTTTTGTGATGTTGAATGTTTTTTTTTTGTTTTTGGAATATTTGCATTTGTTTTCATTTTTTAACAGTAACAAAGTCTTTGAGTTTTGTTGAATAACAAAGAAGGATGCGTAAGAACTGCGGATTTTTTCCCCCGGGGAACCGAAAATCTTCATAATTTCTTAGTATTTTTTATTTCATACACTTTAATTTTACAGTTTTCCTTCTGTACATACGGGGAAAATGAAAAAAGACTTAAGGATTACATTATGTAGCGAAAATTTTTACGATTTATAGTTCTTGAATTGCAATTTAATATCGATTTTCATAATGTATAAAGAGTAGTTAAAATGGTTATTCAAGTAATCCAAATATTTCCCCATAATCTGTATGACATGTAGTTTACGAAATGTAATATTACTACATAAATATAATAAGAAAATACGATAAACTTGATTTCTGAAAATGGGACAAAATCCGGCACCTTTTACACATTCATTTTGATATGAAAAAGAATCTAATCAAGAAGTTAAAAATGACTGTAAATTAAATCAGTTGCAGAATGGGTGTATTATAATTCATACAAAGAGATAACGTCTAAAACAGTACACATTTTTCACTGTTTTCATGTTTCTAGAGACGATAAAAAAACGTCGGATCAGCGTGAAACTTGGTATATATATAATTTGTTATTATGTTTTTCTCAAACCTGTAGTCTTTCTACACAAAAGTTTTCTATATAATCTATGGTGTTCAATTATAAAGTAAACAATAGTACAAGTAAATTATTTAATGTAAAGTCAAACTGATTGTTTGACTACTGTATATGAATTTTTTAATTTATTATTTAAATTTCAAAGTAGATGTTATTATTATTAAGTATTAAGGTTATTACCCTATTCAAAAGTCCTTTATGCTAAAATAATCGTATAATTGACAAATATTAAAAACCGATAATTTTATTGTTAGAAGCTCGTGGTATTTTATTTCTTGTATACATACCACTAATCGAATACAACAGATAAATTTGAGATGAAAAATAACTCAAGATTGCGTTAAACAATGAAAAATAAATCAAAACTTTCAAATTAACGTCGCCATTTCGAAATTTTTTATTCCTCAGTGTGGCGTTTTAAGGTAAAATTCTGTACGTCAATCAGCTATTAAGAAATTAAATAGAACAGTGTTACGCTTTCATGAAATTACTTACAATGTGATAAACAACTTGATAACTTTATTAATTTTTTTACGTATGCAAGCATAATAATAAAACACCCCATAGCAAACAGAAGAAAGGCGTACAAATCTGCAAAGATCAAGTTTTAAAACCTCACGGTACCCAAATATCACGAATACGTACGCCATTTCACCAACGTATCAATCTCCTCTACTGCGTAAAAAATCAACCCACCATGATGATAGTGCACCGGATAATCGTTCATCTGTCCGTCGAACCTCTGGCCGGCAAAGTCCTCGTGGTAGGCGATCTGCGCGGACCTCCTGTGCAGCGCCTCGTTGTCCATGTACCTCTGCTCCTGCACGAACTGCTGCTGTCCGCGCATTATATCCTCCACCTCCTGCTTCTTCAGCTTCATCTGCCTGTAATGCATCTGCCTCTCCTCCTCGGTGTAGGTATTTGGCACCGGCCGGTACACGCGCTCCGTCACCACCGGCTGCTGCTGCTGCTGGTAATGCTGATGATGATGGTGATGCGGACTCCCGGCACCGCTGCTGTTGCCGCCCTGCGAGTAGGCCCGATTGCGAAAGTGATCCGGTGGCACGTACACGCTGTTGTTGCTGTTGTTGTTGTTGACGTTGTTGTTGAGGTTGTTGAGGTTGGTGGAGTTGAGTTCGGTGCTGCTGCGGCCGACGGGACTGGGCGCGTGGTAGGTCGCCCGGTTCTGACTGGAGGTCGGTGTGCTGCTGGAGCTGGAGCCCGCTTGGGGATAGCTGTGGGGAGCGAGCTCCTGGAACTCGTAGCCCGGGTAGGAGGGGTAGGCGTGGTGCTCCGGCCCGAGGGGGCTCAGACTGATGCCGCCTTCCTGGAGGAAGCCCCGGGACTCGACCTTTGGACTCAGGTCTTTTCCTGGAGGGGAGAGAGATGGGGGGAGTTTTTTGTGAGTACTTTTTGTGGAAGAAGGAACGGAGAGGGCTCGTGAATCGCTATGTGTAGGGGAAGGTCGTGTAGTATGAACACTAGTACACGAAAAAAAAAATATTGTAATTGCTTTTGGACTGATTCCTAATATAGTATAGTAAACAATCCTCCTGGGATAATTGAATAATATTGAATAATTATTTAATATTTGGCTTATTTTATATGTTATACGTGTATTGTTGAAGAAAAATGGCTTAGTATTTAAATGGTTATCATGAAGTCTGTGTATGCGCATTTTGTTATTATAAAAGCATGAAAAGCGGGAGGATTGGAGGTTACGCGAAATTTGATTCATTCCTATACAGGTTAGTTATACTGAGTCCTAACCCGCGTAGTACTGACAACCCATTTTATTCTTCGTCTCCGAATTACTACCCCAGTATAGTAATCATTACTAACGTTTTCTCTCCATGTAGATTTTTTGGTTGTGACTTTTGATTGAATGGATAAAAATTAAAATTCTAAACAAGGATTTGGTTGTTGAACAACTCTTTTTGAAGAAATAACACAAAATTAATTGATTGTAAACTTACAAAAGTTACGATTTTGAACTTTATAAAAAATGTCGTAGAGTACGAAGTACCATAATTTTGAATCACCGTTTCAATTCTAAATAATTAATTTCGTCCGGATGTGCATAAAGTACGTGTGTAAAGTAACATTTTCTGAGCGTAAAGTGAACTTGTTAGTAGTTGAAAAAAATCACTTAAGTACAGAAATTGACACTTTACACACTCTTCAACTTTACGCACACCCGGGCAAGAAATATTCTATGCAACTAAGGCGTAACGTTTTCGCACTCGTTTCACTCATGCTTACTTTGTGCCACTCAAAGTTTACTTTATGCCGTCGTTGCATAAACTACTATTATGGTACTTATAATACTTATTAAAGTTAGTTTGTTCAACAGGTATCTCGACCACACAACACTGTCAATTTAATTTTTTTATAATGCATCCACCACGGGTTACCCCGGAAAAAAGAAGTCAGTTTCAAGAAATAAGGTTTTGAAAAATCAACTTTTTGCTTATTTGTACGATAAGTTTTAAAGCAGTCAATTTTAAATACTGGCCGCCGATTATGTTAAATAAAGCAATAATATAATATACTCAATTCCATATATAAAGACTCGTTATATGTATATCTACATGGAAGCCGAGAAAGCATAATAGTTCATACTCTCCCCTATGTACGTTTGTCCGTGAATCTCTCGAGAACCTGTTGAATCAATTTTGTTGACACTTGTTGCGTTTGGCTTGGTATCGTTTAAAAGGTCCCGACAGATAAATGTATTCCTTTTTAATTTCTTGTTTTTATAGAGAAAATCAGCCATGGACAAAATTTTATTTTTTAATAAAGATACAGATGCCACATACATTTTCTAGATACACTTTATAATGACCTTTTTAAATACTATTTTCAGAAACAGTAGCTAAATACTTTTTTAGCTAGTAACTGTATCTAAAAAAGTTATTTAGATATTTCTGTATATAGATACTTTTTAAGATTCTTTTCTAAATACTTTTATGTCTAAAAGTACAAGTGAAAGTACTTAGATACAATAAAATACAATATTTAACAAAAAGTATCTAGATACATGTATCTTCTCTCTAGAAATGAAATAGTGAAGAGTGCCCTTGAATTAATGAAACCCCTGCACTTATTCAGCAGTGACATATCCTTTCACTGGTTCAAATTTAGATAGTTAATTATTGCCAATGACTATATATAATAATCATGCATGGACAACTATACAAAATTGTACATCATTTTTAAATAAACTAAAGATTTTAATGTAGTACATTCTTATTTTGATTACTACCCATCAAAGAAGCAAACCTAAAGTATCTCTTTTGAGTATATAAAATACTGTCCCTGGTACACAATTATCTAATCTTATCTAGATCTAATCATACTTATGATCATGGCTCACAGCTTAATATGTTGGTAACCTAGATGAAACTGGATAATTTTGTACCAAGGACGAAAATATACTTCAGCTTTGTTTCTTTGATGAAAAATAGTACAATTAACAAACAGCTATTCATCACTGCTTATTTTGCAAGCATGAGTACAGAAGAAATAAACAAATGTACCAAAATAAAAGCGTTTCTTTTGTCCAATTGCCTTGATTCACTTTGGCATTTAAATTACACCCAACACAGTTTGCTATATGCCTGAAGTCAATTAGAACTTGGCAGTTAATCACATGAGTAAATACCTATATACAGTATTTTCACCTATACTCTATCGAATATGAAACAACCCCAACCCTCAGAATCCTAATGAGAAGACTAGAGAAGAAAGAGGAATTTTAATAGTTGATCAGTATTTTTGTAAAAATTCAAAGTACTCAAGTACTTTTCTCAAGAACAAACTTACTTGAAAAGAGCATTTGAGTACTTTCCTCAAGTATAAAAATGCTTATCAGAAAGTAATCAGGTATAATTGTTAAATACATGTACTTATACTTTAAGCCAAAAATACAATTTTGTCCATCTGTGAGTTAAAACCCGAGTTCCAAGGATCAACCCAGGCTTAGACTTGATGAAAGATGAAATTGAATAGTTTTCTATAAAAGATTCACTCTCAATATAAGAATCGTGATAAATTCAGATAAAAATGCATAGAATCAGGAAAGTCTTAAAATAAGTGACCATATTCATTATTTATGAATTTCTTTTAACATTGGTTTAAATAGAAAATAAAAACTTTAAACCTTAATATCTCAAAACCTCAAAAAATGGATTCATGTCATTATGACTTTCATCCACAGAATTGTTAAAATTCGTCTTATCTCTACTTCAATCGTTGGTGGGCGCAAGATGAATTTAGATACTTTTTGATTAACAATGAGTCGTTAATATAAATAACGTGATCAACTGTAAAAATTTTTCTTTTCTTTTGAATAGTTGTTGATCAGGGTTTCAATATAAAAATCGTGTTTAACTATATAAATTTGTCAATCACCAAGCATGGGTTTTGGATGGCATCCCAGATTGATATAAATCTGTGGAGGGAAATACTGTTGTGTAAACAATATATTTGTAAATCTCACTGTTTAAAAATTTTTGAATTGCCAAGACCACTTTAGACAAGTAGAAAACTGCCTAGGCATTGATATATCAATTTTTTAATCTAATCAACAATTCATATTATTTACCTGAACTATCCAATGGAGGTCGAGGCTTTTTCGTCCTATGTTTTGTAGTTGTCTGTAAGTGTGGCTGAGAGCTATGAAGTGGGATGTGAGCAGATTGTGTGTGTCTTGGTGCACCTCCATGACTCTGTCTATAGAAGTTGAGTTGAGCATTCAACTCTTGCAACCTACGCTGACATTGTTGATATATTAAACGGTGCTTGCGCCTCACAGCTTTACTTTCAGAAACATCATTCAAAACAGCAAGAGCATCATCTGCTTTATTAATTTCTGTCTGTCGTTCTAATTCCAAAGCAGATTCCTCCTTTGAAAGTCCTCCATTGGTTTTCAATTTATTGATCAAATTTTGAGGATAAGTAAGGCTTGTTCCAACTCTTTTTCTAAAGTTAGGCGGACTTTCACCAGGTTCCAATGGAATCTCAGGAGGCAGAACACCAGTTAATTCTGCTTCCTCGATGCAAAGACTCTTCAAATCATTATTCTTTTGGGCAAGTTTGTCTTGTAGTGCCTCGCGACGTTGACGTAGCCACTGTAGCCTGCTAGACAGAGACTCGTCCGTTGCTGGCCTAGACACGCCCTCTGTACCTGCCATCACTGTTATCAGAGAGAACAAAAATTTGTTATCAGTGAATCATAAGAAACTTTGAAATATAAAGCTAACATTTCACAGTATGAATAATATGGAAACGTAATTTTTTAACCACCAAAAAACTGGCAAAACACTTTTTATCAAAGATAATTGTTTAAGTTTAGACTTTAGAATCTATTCAAATATTTTAAATTGATGCATAAAAATATTTTAAATTGGCTACATAAAAACTATACAATTAAATAGCGCTCTTACCCATATTCTTGGAGTAAGGTATCGTTTTCCCTGTTTGTCCTTTTGATTACAATAGCAATGGCTCTCTTATCAACCAAGGTTCATCTTTTCTATCCCTACATTAGCCACCCAATGCTGTTTCGCACATATGTAATTAAAATTACATACAAAATAGAACATTCTCATGCATCGTAGCCCTCCCATACAAAAGTATCTACTCCATTCGTCTGACAAAGGCACTCTTCGAGTCACTCTTGTAATCTTACAAAATCACATTTCAAAACGCTAATAAAAACACACATTATGCATTCATTGAGAAAATGCAAGTAAACTGGCGTTGCTCCAAAAGAATTCGGTTAACAATCTCCTCGGTAACGAGTATACACGATTCAGGTTATGTCGCGTCTCAAAGGCACACACACTGCTTCTATCTTACAGACGACGTATACATTATTTTTTACAAGCAATGCAACTGGATTAGCACTGGGATAAAGATAACGTTTCGTCGACTCCACGACTATATCTAATCGTCATTGGGACGAAGTTGAAAAAGAAAAAAAGAAAAAAAAAATTAAACGGGAAGTCCCGAGAGGTCCTCTCTCGAGAGATCCACTCGCGCGTTGAGGGTGACGCGCGTCCATGAATTGTTTGGTTTTGCGCAATCATACTACTATGGGTTACTACGAAACGCGCATTGGAGTATTTGTGCTCGCTCTACCTACCGAAGGCACATCAGTTGCCACCCTTTTTCTTCCCGTCAACCGACCCAAAACCAACCGATTTCATCCCGAATTTTGAATTTTAAACCCACGAATGACATCATTTATTCATTCTTATGTTCTACGAGTGTTTACACAGTAAAATAAACATGAATTTCCATTCCTTACGATGACTAATCGAAGAAGTTTTTTTATTTTCGTAACGAAATCGGGTAGCAGCACTGTAAATTAGTTTGGTTTCAAACCATTATCGACTCGGTCGGTAAGTCGCGTATATTTAAAAGGCTACTACCATGCGCGAGCTGTGACGATTTTCAAGTTTTTTTTTTCATTTTTCTCCCGCATGCACGAAGATCGGCGAAAACGCACGAGCTTTTTTTTGTTTCTCAACTCTTCGGTCACCTCCGGTCGGCTCTGTATACCCTTTTAACGCGCGTGGGGCAGGCTGCATGCACACTTTGCGCAAGGAAAACAAAGGCAGCTGCAGAGCGGAGAGGCCTGCATGTTTTTACTCGCGTGCACGCATGCAGTCGCAGTTCCGCAGACTCCGGAACCACGCAGCAAAATAATATTACGGTAAGAATTATGCTAATAAGCTTGTGTTTTATGTGGTGACAAAGTTAAAGAGATTGGAGTATGGTACTGTGAGTTTGTAATTTATTGCCGGTGGTATTAACAATTTAAAATGTTTGTAAAAATCGTAGATGTAATATTGTTTGTGTACAAGAAATGCATTTACAATAGAAAAAGAGTTATGCAAAATTAATAAAAAATGAATACGTGAGTACTTTATACATATTTGGAGTTAGTATACATTGAAGAGTTCAGGTATATGTTGTAATGTTTACTACTACATGATTCACGTTTTTGTTTGCCGATTATGCATAAAAGTAACAACAAATTCATACATCCTATGTCTGCCGTATTCAGCAGAAAATACCGTGGGCCACTTTTGAGCAGTTTTTTTCAATGCAGTGAACCAATAAGTACAAACGAAAAAAGTCAGAAATAACGAATATAATTATAAATTTGGATTTTGTGCTTTGTTATGCATTTTTTAAAATTATTATTTTACGATTATTATTTCTTTAACATACAACACTTCATTTATCGAAGAAAGTTACGTTTGCGAAACAGACTGTTTTTTTTGCTTAGCACGGCTGCAGTATAGTATAGGTATTTACCCTTTATATTTCTTGTTTATGATTGCTACATTGTTTTGTTTTGTTATTTTTTTCTAATTATTGCAGTTATAATGTTTTTGATAATAATAAAAATAATAATTTTATAATATATATAATAATAATAACAATAATTTTATAATATGTTTAATAATAATAATAATAATTTTATTTTTAAACTTTATTTTGCATTTTTACAACGTAACTGTTACAAAGTGCGAAATTGAGGTTGTAACAAATACAAATAAAATGATATTGCAAATTTTTTCATTATTTTCTATTTGATTGAATCAAAGCAAAAATCCATGCGTTTTCTAAATAATTGTTTGTGCATTTATCTTCAAATTTGTAATTTTCATTTTTCACGATAACATATGGGGCATATTTCGTAAAAATAATTATTATAGCCATCTTAATTACAACATAAATAATAAAAATTCTGCTTCAAGGAACCAATTATCCCCATTCTAAGAACATAATAAATCCATCAACCTTACGACGGACGCGAAATGTTTGTAAATAAATCATCTAAAACTTTCCTATACCATACCATAATGCGCACTCGCGGGAGAAAATGACACCCCATTACAGGATTAACAGCACGCGACACACTGTCGCCGTGTGAAATCCCAAGAAAATTAAAGCCTTACGACAGCGCATAAAAATCTCGCCTTCAATCAAAACCGCGTCATTGCACACCAGCTTAAAAGAAACCCGAGTGCATCTGCATCTGCATCTCCTTCTTTTTTCACAGCATAGCTATAGCTATATAACATCGTCGCGCCGCTCGTGCAAGCAAAGCACGTTTTCTGCGCTATAATACAACGAAACCAGAAACTCTCCTCTCTCCTACTCGGAAACGTGGGTATAAGGAGGGGAAAGAAGCCGTACAAACCGTACAAACACACTGCCACTTGTTGCGTCGAAAACCTGCTCCACCGCGGCGCGTCTCTCGCTATTGGTCCAGCAACGCTCGTACATATATATGTATATATGCACACAGCCTCCGCAGTCCGCAGCATCATCCTACACACATATGTAACACAGACGCTTCCGCTCGGAGCGAAAAGAGGGGGAGGTAGCGGAGCTTCGGGCTTGGTATATTGTATCCACCCCCACGCGCGGCGGCTTCGGAGCGCAGAGATTTCAAACCGTCGTCGGGCGTTTGAACGAGATGAGCGTCTCGTGAGAGCCGTTGCACACACGCTGCGGATGCACGCACGAGGACAATAAAGGAGGGGATTAAATGTCCGATAGGATTCATTCCGCTTGGGTGAGTTTTTTTTCTTTATTCTCTGCGTGTATTGTGTGATCATGCCAAAAAGTGCATTTTCCGCGTGTACAATGCGTGCAACTGAATATCTTTGCATTCTTTTTGTTAAATCCCCCGTGGCGGTAGAGGGAAGGAAAATTTTGGTGAAGAATGAGCGATTCGGGGGATAACAAGTACAAGTGGACCCCGGAGAGCAGCACACTGCTGGTGTCCGTCTGGACGGACAAGCAGGTGCAGAAGCAGCTGGAGCACACGGCCAAGCCGCAGCTGATATGGGAGAGCGTCGCCAGGTACATGAACAAGAAGGGCTACTGCGTGACCGGGAAGCAGTGCAGGTCGCGCATGAAGCAGGTCCTGGTGTGCTACAGGGAGGCTAAGAGGGCTGGAACTCGGGCCGGCGTGGAGCAGTATTACGATTCGATTGATAAAGTTTTAAAAGTGAAGAGACTGGAGCAGTACAATAATAACGGCATCGATACTGTTGGTTCGTATACTTGATGGTTTTTTATTTGAGTGAACATTTTTGACAGACAATTGAAATCTGAAGGATGTAGCAGTCGTTTGGTTAAATAGATTTATGAATATTTGTAAAAGCGTGGGTTTAATGAATGAATAACAATTTTTTAATAGCTCACTTTTAATTCATGCTGTAATTATGTAATACACTTATAATGATTTTGTTCATTGTTTTATATTAAGTTGACCGGAATCTATTGAAATTGATTTTTAAATAAGGAAATGTCGTTAAGTTGTAATAGGACTAAATGAATTTTTCAAAGAACTAGATGCGTTTTTAATAATTATTTGTTCGTAATAAGTATTTATATAAATTTTGTTTGATTTTCAGATTCTACAGCGAATATAAAATCACCTCCAAAAGAAGTGAAAACTAATAAGAATCTTCAAATGCGTTATAAGTACCAACAGCCACCAGAATCCATCTACCGGACAGAAGCTTTGTCTCCTGTTTGGAGTGGAGGACGTGAGTTTATTTTTATCATATTAATTATATCTCCTAATATTTAACATTATTTAAAATGTTTGTTATTTATTAATTATAGGGGATGAAGATTATCCAGACTCTCCAGAGTCTAATGAAACAGTATTAGCTCAGCCCTTTAGAGTTCTCTCTCCAGTTAGAGATGCAGCTACTAATACAACTCAACACCAGCTTGGTATGGTTAATAAAAAAGTCATGCATCAAAATGGAATTTGTGAAGAGATACCGATAAAGGAGACTTACAGACAAAACACCTATCCGAACAATTACTTCAGTGAAGTTCCATTTCAAAATGCCGTGCAAAATGTTCAAAATCAAATAATTCAAGAAAACATGCAGCAAAATCAAGCAATTTTACAGCAGAATTTGCTACAAAATCAGTTATTGGAGCATAATAGACTGCAAATGAATCCCATTTTACGTCAGAATATTCAAAATATTAATCAAGGCTTGTACTCTGATCAAGGAATCGCGTATAATCCTGGTCAATTAGGACTCGGACAGAATGTAATTGCTGAAAACGTCTTAAGAATGCAGAACAAATCTCAGCTGAATACCGCGAACAATCGCGCCGTGCCTCAAGAGCCAAGGAAGAACAGCTTCCGACAAAATTTGGCTGCTAATCACCGTCAATTTCAAGAATATCCTCAAAATTACCATCTTAATTTGAATCAGTTTGGATTCTTATCTCCAAGCATATCTCCGGATCTTCCGCCGAACTTGAACGACGCATTTTGCCAGCCGAAAAATGAAAAATCGCACGGTTTGAATGAAACGTTCACGCGACCATCGTCCAATCAACTAAACGTAGGCAACGCTGACGTTACTGGAATAACGAACAACGCCACGTTCAACGACGATACTATTTCTATAGAATTTTTGCAAGATTCTCCGTCGCCGGACAGCGAGCCGACGAAGCTCAAAGATTTCGCTGTAAACACAGATGAGATTCCCAATGCTCCATTGAGAAAGAAGAAGGCTGAAAAACTAGAAAAACTCATGATGAGTGCAATAAATTCACAAAATGAAGTTGTTAATAAGGTAATCATTTAATTTATTTTAAGTTTCAAATTCTTTTATGTAGATAATAATATTAATTATAACGCACGTTCACAGTAACTTTAATCATTACGATTCATGTCACTTTAGCTTCATTGGTAATTTTTTAACTAGGGAATAATACTCTTATTATTGTCATATGGTATCTTTTTAAACATTCGGAATTTTTACGATATCTTTGAACTTGAAGAAAATTTCAATAAAATTAAAAAATATTTGTAACGTCACTTGATCAGTAGCTTTTAAAGTTATAACGATGCAACGCCATTCAAGGAACCTTTAATAAGCTATAATAATTTTCGTAAATAAATTAATTTTTTTAAATTACAAAAGAAGTATACATCAGTGTAGTCTCTTTGCCATCAACACGAATATAGATCAAAACGTAAATGTTGTATCATTCCCTATTAAATAGTAAATATTAAATAAAAACGTCATAACTCATCGGTCTCCACTAACTAAATTGAGAAACTAGACACAAGAACATTTCCCGCGTATCCGCTAAACTCCACAATTTTCCATACTTACCAAAGACCAATCTCACCTCCCTTAGATCCTGGCAGCGCAGAGCGACATGGTGACGCGCGTCCTCGACCTCGACCGCGACCGTCAGAATCGCCTGGAGAACCGGCTGGACCACCTCCTGGACGTCGTTCAGACGGCCGTCCTGAACAAGAGCTCGGAGCTGCCGCCTCCCTTGGAGCCACTGGTCACGAATCTCGTGCCACCGCCGAGGCCCGGGGTCGTGCCGCCCAAGCTGGATCTCGTGCCGCCGAAGCCGTGTCGGGTGCCCTGCACCACGTCCAGCGCAACCGGTGGCTATCAGCCCGCGGTCAATCAGAATCCCGTGACGACGAGGCCCGGTGTCGTCTCGCCGATCATGAGTCCGTCCGTCAAGGTCGGGGCCATCTGGCAAAAGCTCGGGCCCGTGTCCACCTCGCCGTTCGTCAGGGCGCAGCAGCAGCTGGGCTTCAGACCGGTACACGCGGCGGTAAGCATGGAAGGGGGGAGGGAGGGTTTAGGTTTTAGGGTTTGCTTGATTGGGATTGGGATTGATTATGTAGCTATGTCTGGGAGTCGTTGGTCTAGTTACTTGATTTAAATTAATTTGACCTTTGTACTGGTTCTGTTGGTAATATTGGATCTCGAGACGAACGCGTTAATTCGATCTAATTAAATAATGAGCGGTTAAGTGATAACTGTTAATAAAGGTTAATAATGACCTGAATTTTTTGTAAGCTTTTTTGGAGCAGATTATTTTTATAATAATGCTTTCTTGTGTTCGTGCAAAATACACATTCAAAAGAAAAAGGGTCTCTAAACTTGGAGTGAATTTTTTCGTAGATAAAATTATTTGTTTAGGGGTCTTTGTATTGTAGTAATTTTTTGTGACTTATGTGTGATTGAAATATCTAGATTTGTTTTAAGGTTGTCTTTTAGTTTCTCTTTCAATATTTATACAAACATGTACTGAACTTAATTACGCGCTTTGCTAAAAGCAATAGATTATTGGCATAGTTGATTCTGGAATACTATGCATCACAAACAAAAAATTCAAAAAAGTCACAAAATCATTATTTTTTAAACCGGAGTTATATTACATAACTAAATAATTAAATTTTAATTTGAAAATTTTGTAAACCTTCATAATCACTTTAAGAACGTGTAAAATACCGACCCGATTTCTGCCTTACCGGCCTTTCACTTTTATAATTTTCTCGTAATAAATTAATAAGTTAATATTTTGAAATCTTCAGTTACATTTTCAAAAGAATTCATTATTATTAACTGTAGGAGAAAAATGCGTTGAAAAAAGTTAAACTATTTAACTATTTTTTAACGCATTATTCTCCTACAGTTAATAATGCAATGTTTTGAAAATTTAACTGAAGATTTCTGCTATGATCATGGAGGACATAGTAAGGCGTATTTACGAAATATATAATTATTACAGAGAAATAATTTTACAAATGAAAAGCCGGTAGGGTGGGAATAGAGTCGGTATTTCAAATTCCCTAAAATTTACGACGTATCGCATAATAATTAATTTGATTATGATTATTATCATCTATAATTTAACGTATCATATCTGATAAATGACTATGTGTGTTCACATAGAATTTTCATAATGAACTTCTTCCATTATAATTTCATCACCTCAGAAAAATCCTCCAAAAATCAATAATCATTCAAAGTCTCCATCTTTACACTGTACGCATATAATTTCTCAGTCTCGTATTCAAGTCTACTCCTACACAATATACATACATTCGAAGTGTACTCAAAACCACCCTATTTTGCGATAAACACACAGAGCAACGAGGCGCGCACTCAATCGTCCGCCGAGCGTCGCATCGCCAAGGAGTTCGAGCTCGGCATGGACACGAAGACCCTGATCTTCGAGACGGCGAACTTCCTGGACGCGGAGCGCCAGATCCAGGAGGTGGTGGAGAGCGCGCGCATCAAGGAGGCGATGGGCCAGGACCTGGAGGCGCGCCGTAGGCTCTTCACGCAGCGCGAGCCCAACGCCGCGATGATACTCACGGCCGCCTTTCTCGACGCGGAGATACAGTCGACGGAGATCATCGAGAACGCCCGGATCAACAGACTCGGACAGAGGCAGTTGGACAACAGGAGGGAGATGCTCAACAGGCCGATCGATCAGTATCAGTACGATGCGTACGATGGGAATGATGGTGAGGGAGGGATTAGTGAGGTTTTTTGGGGGAAGAGGGTCGACTGAATTTTCCGCTTTAGATGTTGCATGCAGTTTGTTTTTTTTTTGCAAAATTTTGGAATTATAAAATTTTTCGCATGTTGGAAAAGATATTAGACGAAACGTTGAAAATGACATGACGTGACTCAAAGGATCTTTAATAAGCTACAACTTTTGTGAATTAAGCTTCTTTTTCAAAATATGACAGTCGATCAAAAAGAGAATTTTAAAAGATGGGAATTTGGACATGATCTAGATTTTTATATTATATTTGTAAGGGATCAAAAAAATCAATCTATGTATAGTGTATATCCTTATACAAAAGTTTCAGTACACGGAAAACCTTAGCTAGGTCATTTACTAGAAACTTCGTATAATGTTGCATTATTATAAATGATGCCTTGGTTAAAAAAATGTTGTCTCCATATATATATCAACTAATTATTTATCTTTCGGTATAGGTAAGATTTGAGGTGGGAAGTTTAAATTTAAAATTGACTGACATTCCCTTCAAGATTGTGTGTTAACTTGTTGAATGCATTGATTAGACTTTAAAGCAGACTTGTTACATAATTTTACATTGTCGGAATGTGTATGTGTGTTTTTCATGGGAGTTTATACCTTATTGATAAAACAAGAATTACTTGAAAAACAAGTTTCTTAGATATATACACTTTCAACGGAAATGGCATAGCCTCGCGAATGATAATAAACAGCATACTAGAGCGCAGTTCAACACCCCTCGCGGGCATTGATTACAAAACGCTTTTACAAAAATCGAACTTTTAGAATTTTCATCTTAAAAATTAACAAAAGTAATATTGTCTAAAATTCTATTGCAGTCTTCCAATATGAAGTTACAACTTTTTCAAATTTATTCAATTAATTAGATTTAAAAACAAATCTGAGTTGACTTAGGTATTTAATAAAAATTACACATGTTGTGATGGATCCTATTTCTGATTATTATTATTTTTTTTCTTTTCTTTATATATAAATGGTTACCTCGATCTTGTTAAACAAAATTGTTTATGATTTAAACATTAATTATTGACTATCTAAATACCTGTAATCAAAGTCCGAGTTTTTACTTTTATAAAAAAAGAGTTAATCAGGAATTAATTTCGGTTTACAACATGATGAAAGACGTTCGAAAACATTTTGTACTTCTCTCAAAGTATTAGAATCTACCTTATTGCCAATCTAGCCCTAAAAATATGAATTGCGTAGAAATTTCTGCCGCGCACAATTTAATTTCAAAGTCAAAAATACAAATAAATCTCGCACCCTATACACAATTCCCCTGATATAAAAAATTCCATCTCTGAATACTCTCTCCTCGTCAGCCAACCCCATTAAACATACCATCCTGCCCTTTCATTTTCCAGCTGCGTCCAGGCGCAACGGCGAGATCCTGCTCGCCGGCCAGGGCGACAGCTACGAGCGGCTGCGCCAGCTCAACTCCCTCGGTAACCCCCGCGACTCGTCGACGCCGGCCAAGGAACAGCAGCAGCAGCAGCAGAGGCGCGAGCAAGTTCCGCAGGAGACGCACAACGAGCCGCGCCAGACGATCCAGCAGCTGGCCCAGCTCGTGATGAACAGCGGCCGCTGGAAGAAGAGCATGGAGAACCAGCGCAAGGATCTCAACGTTCGATTCGGCAACGGTAAAGCTACGATCGTTTGTTTGCTTATGTGTGTTTTCGTTGGTAAAATGCTGATTTATCGGTTTGGGTGATGGTTGAGTTATTGTGAGTTATTATCGTTGATTTGATGAAATTGTGTTTGATTGGGCTGTGAAAAGTAACTTTTGGAAATGGAAGATGGCTTGAAAGTATGTAAATTGACAAAAAATGATTTTTTGCAGTTTGTTTAAGCAAACGTTGTTTGTAATATGGAAAAATTACTAAAGAAATGTTTGTTCATGCAATTTTTTCCTCTAATTGGTTGTAAATATTAGTAAAAGAAAAGCTAACAAGTAGTAAGATTTTTTTTATAAAAACAAGTAGCGGCAATAGATTCTTTGGAGAAAAATATTAAAGAGGCAATTATTATTACTTTTGTCAAATCACTTTTCAGTTGGTTGCAAGAAACCTAATAGTATATTATGCACCTAGGGAATAAAGTGAGCCAATAATGCCTGCGTGCGGTTCGGCGCCCGAGCGGAGCGAGGACGTCATACACGCTGACAATCGCTAGCTCACTTTATTCACGCGTGCAATATACAATTTTTTAACATATCTACCAAAAAGTTCGTACTCGTTCACCGCCGAAAAGGGAAAATAGTGCTACATATTAACTCCCTAACCTCTTGTAGGGATTTAATGTAGCGCTTTATTCCCGGCTCGGCGGGGAAAAAGTACGTACTTTATGGCTGGGTGTGTTAAAAATAGTTTTTATTTAACGGGTTAATAAGTAAGTACAGAATTAAGGGACGTAAGGATCCTGGAGGACCCACAAAATTTTTTCGTTTTTTAAGATTTCTGCTTGAAGAGCTTAAAATTATGCAAACTAAATATATGGATCAGATCAAAGTGGACCGTTTTCGATCTCGTAATGGGGGTCTAAATCATCTTTTACTGCGCAAAATTCGAGCAAAAGCTTACAAATTGAACAGACACATTTCTACATGGTTTTCTAAAGTTTTTCTTCCATTTTTTGAGGGTTTCAGCCTTAAGAGGTTAATAAGACTTCAAATTAAAGTGGATGATGGATTAATAAAAGTAAACAAGTTTTCTTAGAACAGTAATGGTTTTAACAAGTTGCAAGAAACGAATCTTTTATGACATTTTACTCTACAGATTGTAGTTTGAGCATAGGTACTAATGAATTTAGTCCATTTAAAAATCTGCAATGCTCATAGTATTACTTTAAGTAATCGTTCGTGACATATCGTATAACAATATGAGTGAGTTAAAAATAGACCAAAATAAATTTTAACACTTTCGCGGCGGCTAATGTATAAGACGATTTTTTTAGTCTTTTAAAAAGATAGAAACACAGAAAAGTCCAGAGAATCTTTGTCATAACTACTGTCTCAACAACATCGTCAATAATGTGACAATTGTCTCAAAATATTATTTAGGAACGTATTGCTTATGTAAGGATATAAAATATAACAGCATTTTCATAAATTTATGACCGATGTGTGAGTCATGCCGCCTTATCGCCGCAAAGGTGTTAAAATGATCGTGATTTTAATTATTTTTTTTAAATAGATTTATTCGTAGTTTTGTACCGTTATACGAGAATTAGTAGTTTTCGTACATCGTAGTTATAATGTTGTTAATTTTTTAGAATCTATTCTAAAATATAAAAATATAATGAAGTTAAAATAATGTTTAATTTCTTCAAGAATGACATTTAATATTACGCGTCGATTTATTCGTTCAACAATCTTCCGAAAAAGAATTAGAAGTTCCAATATCTATGAAATAGAAGAGAAACATTATATTTCGTTATTATTATAGTCCCTTTCGAGAACGTACATTCTCCTCAAGA
This sequence comes from Gastracanthus pulcherrimus, assembly GCA_949152435.1. Lineage (NCBI taxonomy): Eukaryota > Metazoa > Arthropoda > Insecta > Hymenoptera > Pteromalidae > Gastracanthus > Gastracanthus pulcherrimus. The sequence goes on from OX424573.1 coordinate 17,529,372, forward strand.
CTTGCATGCACCGTATCTATTCCAATTCACCCTGATATACACCTCCAACGCTGCGTTTCGCTTAATTTAGGAAACACGCAGAAGGCCACGTGTCCCGGCGAAGACGCGGTCATTCTCCGAAACGGCGCAAAAGAAGCCACCGCATCAACGGCCACCTCCACGACGTCCGACAACCGCGCTCAGTACGGAAATAGACAGTCTCAGGCGCAGCTGGTCGACGGCCAAGCCAAGACCCTCGACTGGCTTCAAGACCGCTACTCCTACGGCGCCGGCCAGGCCGTCACCCAGGACATCGCCAATCGCTTCGCCGCCTGCAACACCGGGCCCCAAAAGCCCCCGCGTCCCATGGCCATGGGCTTCACCACCGAGTTCCTCAACAACGAAGTAAACAACAACAACAACAACAACATCCACGTCGTACATCGCCGACAGAACTCCGACGATCAGCAGCAGCAGCAGCAGGAGAAGCGCGTGGGCTTCGTGCTCGACAACGAGCTGGCCATCGATGACAATCGCCGTAGCCGCTTCGCCGCTCACCACGAGACCAACGATCCCTTCGAGGAGCTCCACCAGTTCTACATTCAGAAGCAGTTCAAGCTGCAGCAGGCCCAGGGACTGCCCTTCATGATGCACAATGGCAAGGTCATCCTCGCGCAGAACGACATGATCGAGAGGTACATGCAGGACTCGTATCCCCGTCCACCGCCGCGCGGCAAGCAGACCAGAGACACCGACTCGGACAACGACGAGGAGTTCCTGGATACCACGGCGAGCATGCAGAGCTCGAGGAAGACTTCGATCACGTCGACGAAGTCGGGAAAGGCCGAGGCGGGTTGCGTGATAAGTTAAGAGGTTTCCTTTTTTTTTCTTTTTTGTAGGGTTCGACTTGGCGAGGGTAGTGTCGAATGAAGGCAGTGGTAAATTTCTATAAGGTGGCGAAAATTGGAATTACAAAAGTGATATATTTTCTTTTTTTATATATAATATTAACCTTGGATGGTGCAGTTCAAATTTCATGAAAAGCAATTGAATTGTCATTTTTCTTATCCTTATCCTTACAATGCAGTCTACCGTAATTTTTGTAGTTCCGACTTTTATCACCTTATGGGAATTTAGCCTTGGCTTTGGCACTAGGGTTACCCTTGTCAAGGCGGATTTGGATATGACGTTATAAATCGAACACGACTGATTTGAGAATTTTATGAATTTAATTTTTTCGGCTTAACACTTTATGTAAATGGGTTTGAAACGTCATATTCAGATTTTTCGTTACTGTATTCACATTTTCACTTTATCTCAGTTTTGGCAGCTTCTGTACATGTGATCGGAATATGTACGTTTTGCTTTGATCGTAAAAATTGCCAAGATCCATTCCACAAAGACTTATTTTACGTTGTAGATCTTCTAATATAGTTTATTTTGATGATTTTGATGCAAGAAAATTTTAGTTATATATTAGAGCTTCCTTTATTATTATTAGTATTACGATGATTGTGCAATTTGTGCGTGAATCGTCTATTTTGTTATCGATTACTTTGTGCTTTAGAGCTATTTTATAGAGTTATAACTATTTAGCGACAATCGCAGTTTGCTTTTGATATTGACAGTCTTCCTGCTACATCTATAAGTGCTCAATAAGTTACATCTGCATATCGATAGTGATAAGTATTTTTTCTTTTTTTTTATGCACTAACGTTGCATAAGTTAATTATCGTTACAAAGTGCTGATCTCCTGTTTATTTCTTATATGTAAGACTCACGGTTAATCAAAAAAGGAACCGTATGATGTGCCTTACCTTACTCGGCTATTGCCCATAGTTTGGATATGAATGTGCCAATAACGTAAACTTGTGCTTCCATTGTATACGTTATTTTTTTTGTATTGAAGGATCAAATAAATAAAATATGTACCTTGATTTAAAAAGTTTATTTACTTTAATTCATATAAATGTCGTATAATATTTTTTATATAGTATGTAAAAAAGAATTCTTTGGTCGTAGAATATTTTTCACTTAATTTTTGTCATCTATTTAATTACAATTAGTATATCCGTAAATTATTTGAATGTACACATGTTTTTAAAACTGATTTCGAATTTTTTTCCTTTAATGGAAAATAATGTGCATGTATTCTTTATTACTTGCAGTTTGTATTAACAAACAGTCGATCTTTAATATTTTTTCAAATCTTATTTAGCTACTCGATAAATAATAACATATTTCCAATAAACGTAAATATAGGTATACGGATACGCGAAATTTGGTCTTCACAAAGTTAGTTTAATTAATAATTATACTGTTGGATCGCCAATATATCCTTGAAATAGTGTCACATGTTGTGATTTAATCATGTAGTAAAATGGCCTATCGGCCTGCAGTACGATCGGGATCGACTCAATGATAGACATCTTTATAACCGTGATAATTGCTGGAAAAATAAAAAATCAGATAAGTTAAAATTATTTGAAAAAACTTATAATTGGAAACTGAAAATAAAGATTGGGAAATAAGAATGGTGATGAAGAGTTGACAATTTGAAACAAAGTGAAGGAACAAACATTGAAACAATAGAGTATTTTTTTAAGAAAAGAGGAAGAAAGACCACATTACAATATCTACAAATAATAATGTATCTACAAAGATTATTTACAAATAGGTACATTGATAAATGTATTACACTTGACAAGCTGGAATGATCGAAATAATTGATGGGTATAATATATATTTTCAAACAAAATATTTCACTCAAAAAGATTATGATTCATATTTTAGAAGAAATATAAATAAAACAACCAACTCAGACAGAAAGCAGACCATTTCAGTGTAGAAAAACACAAATAATTCAATAAAACTATTTGTTTGTTAGTGTAATTTTATTAATTCAAACCTATTTCATTTCATCAATTCGTGTAACAGAAAAAATTAAAAAATATAAACACGTATGTTAAGTATTTACTCAGTATTATATGAACATTAAATATTCTTTCGTAGTAATTTCATAACGCTGTACAAAGTCGTTAAAATTAACTAATAATATTAATGACGTGATCATTCGTGTTGACCAAATATTTTTCTTTTATTTCGCATAAATGTGCATGAAATAAACGAGTTCGCAGTTTCAATGAGTGCAAAATTTCATCGAATTTTCACGAGTTTAAGTACACTTCTGAGTTATTCGGCGGTCGGGTCCACGACAACTCCTACGAATAGTTCAACGCCGATGTCTTCCTGGACAATGGCGAAAACGTAAGGACGGTCAACGTAGATCAGTTCTTCTTCACCGAACCTAATGTCGACTTCCGCGCCTGTAAAATCCAATAAATTGTTATGAGCACCAAAGTTAATCAACTGCAGCTGTAAAAAATGGATTCTAAATTATTTTTCCTCGTGGTAGAGTTTTAATAATTTTGTGTACTATATACTTTCAAAAGTTTACTCTGGATGTAAAATTTAATATTTAAAATGATTTACACATTAAATTTGTAATATAATGTTTGATACAATTTTAAGATAGTTATTATTTAAATATTATTAATAAAGTCCTTTTCGTAAATTTCATATTAATGTACCTCCACCTCAACAAAAAGAGTTATTAACAATTTATGTATCTTTTTCTATCATTTGTAAATAATTATACATTTATATATGTAATTACAAAATTAATCAAACATTGATAATTTTCATGTGAATAAAAAAGCCAGAACACACTCGCTTGCAGTTCAAATCATCGTGTATGCATAAAATTCATCAAACAAGCATGCAGTTGTAAAAAAATTAAGCATTAAAAAAAATTATAACACTCGATAGCAGCTGAAATGCACTCTTTAAATATTAAAAGAAAAAATATATATGGATGTTTTCGTCGTAACTTGCCCACTTTTCGTCCAGACCTCTTAGACACTTAAACATTCGGAAAAAAATTTCTTCTTAATTTTTTCACATCTATGGCATAACCAAATATAATTGTTTAAAGCCGGAAATGTACATAAGTGCTATCTTTTAAAAAAAATCAATAAATTAGATCTGAAATGTCAGTTCCATAACATGTCCAAGATAAAAATTTCGATATAAAACGGCATTCTAAGCAGAAGTAAGGTAGGTAAAAGAAATTCCTCTGTATACATCATAGCAAACTATACCCGGGAAAAGATCTTCCATATTTGGCCATGATGCCATATGAGTCCCCATACATGATATTTGAATTTTGGCCAAATATGGGCATATAATATGATTATATATGATCATATATGGGCATATATGACTTACATGTATTTCCGATTTGAGTTATTTGTAATAAGGCTTGCAAAACTAGACTGTAGGGGCTTATTCTATAAGCGTAATGGGGAGTACTCCAGTATGACCACCCATAGCTATTACTATAACTTTTTTGTAGGTGAAAATGAAAATTTTAAAATGGAATTAGTTGTAGAATGGACCTTTTTGACGTAGTAAATTAGTTTTGGTCAAAGTTAACAATCTGAGTTAAGTACTAATTAATAACGAAAAATACAGGTTTCGAGGTTTTGAACAAGTGTCTCCCAGTATGACCACCTAACGTTAATACAAGAGTATTTTTGCTGTAAATGCTTAAAAATTGTGCTTCAAAGACAGGTAAAAGTTATAAAATATTATGTTGTTTAAATTTATTCAATTTAAATCATATCATATATAAAATTATTAATATTTAATTAACTTATATATTGGGTATGTATTTAACCCTCGGGAAATAACTTTTGACACAGAAATTAACGGCTTTTTCGTTATTTTTGTGGGAATCTTCGGAGTTGTGATTTAAAAACAAGAACCTTCGATAATATTCAATCTATCACTCGTTATACAACCGTTTATCTCTTTAATAAAACTCTCTGATTGTCCGAAAAAGGGTGTAAGTATCGACTCTATCACGTTGTGATACGCTTAAAGAATAAGCCCCCAGAAAGCTCTAGTTCCCAATTTTGGATGTATCATGCAGATGATAACACTCAAACTGACGAACTTGATATTTTTATTTTAGGATAATATTTGTTTTTAATAAATATTACTCTTAAAAGATTCATTTCATGCATCCATATATGACCGTATATGGGGATTAGGGTGGTTAAAATTATATATAGCTATATATAACCATACATGATTATATATCAATATATACGGATACTAAATTGCAATTGTAATTCCATATATAACCATATATGGCTATGTATGGCCATATAGTCTTATATAATATATGATCTTACGTAGCAATACATGCCTATATATGGCCAAAATTCATATATGGCCATGTATGGCTATATATTATCATATATGCCCATGTATATTTTCCATATATGGCCATATATATGTCTCCCGGGATAGAGTTAATAATAATATTCGCCTTGTCAAGTGACCAGTAGCGCCATTTGACCCATGTAAAATAGATGATGCTGCAAAAAATTGAACTACTCTGTTGGTGGTAAAAACATTGAACGAGATAGGCCAAATGTTATAAATATCGGTTTAATATTAGTGTTTTCTATTGGTTATATTTGCTTTAATCAGTCTCTTAACCGTCATTGTCATAATAACTCGGTAATTTATCCTGTACCTTTTAAATTTTTAGTTAAAAAAATAATTGTCCTTCTCCCATTTATTTGGTATAGGGCTATCACCAATAGAGTAAGTCGATTTTGTGATGGCGTCACGGGTGGCTTAACAAGGCGAATACATTGTATTCGGTTTAAACTAAAAATTCTCTAATTATCATGCAGGTGATGCTAAACCCACGTGTTATTAACAAATACGGGGAACCACTATTTTCACTTTATTTTTTAATTTAAGAAAATATCTCTCTGGAATGTTGTTGTTTTTCATTAACGCAACAACATTCCAGAGAGATATTTATTAAAAATTGAGAATGAAATGAGGAATATGGGCCCCCGTGATTGTGGGGTAACGGGGGGTTCAGCATCATCTTAAAACAAAGGTTAACCCCCGCGACTCGCCGACACCGACCAACGAACAGCAGTAGCAGCAGTAGCAAAGGCGCGAACACGTTCCTCAGGAGACGCAAACGAGCCGCGTCAGATGATCCAGCAGCTGGCCCAGCTCGTGGTGAGCAGCGGCCGCTGGAAGTAGAACATGGAGAACCATCGCAAGGATTTCAACGTTCGATTCGGCAACGGTAAAGCTACGATCGTTTGTTTCTTTATGTGTGTTTTCGTTGTTAAAATGCTGATTTATCGCTTTGGATGATGGTTGGGTTATTGTGAGTTATAATTGTTGATTCGATGAAATTGTTTTTGATTGGGGTTTGGGCTGTGAAAAGTAACTTTTGGAAATGGAACACGGCTTGAAAGTATATAAATTGCATGTATACGTTATTGTTTTTGTATTGACGAAGGATCAAATAAATAAAATATATACCTTGATTTATAAAGTTTATTTACTTTAGTTCATATAAATATCGTATAATATTTTTTATATAGTGTGTAAAAAGAATTCTTTGGTCGCAGAATATTTTTCATTTAATTCTTTTCATCTGTTTAATTACAATTTGTTTATACGTAAATATTTTTGAATGTACACATTTTTTAAAACTGATTTCGATTCTTTTTCCTTTAATGGAAAATAAAGTGCATGTATTCTTTATTACTTGTAGTTTGTACTAACAAACAGTCGATCTTTAATATTTAATATTTAACAATCGATTTAACAATACTTTAAATAATCTCCTTTTTTCCTATAAATTCTTATATAGTAAAGCAATTTATGTATATGAAATCTTATTTAGCTACTCGATAAATAATAAAATATTTCCAATAAACATAAATATACGTATTCGCATACGCGAAATTTGGTCTTCACAAAGTTAGTTTAATTAAGAATTATACAGTTGGATCGCCAATATATCCTTGAAATAGCGTCACATGTTGTGATCTAATCATGTAGTAAAATGGTCTATCGGCCTGCAGTATGATCGGGATCGACTCAATGATAGACATCTTCATAACCATGATAATTGCTGGAAAATAAAAAATCAGATAACTTAAAATTATTTGAAAAAACTTATCATTGGAAACTGAAAATAAAGATCGGGAAATAAGAATGGTGATGAAGAGTTGACAATTTGAAACAAAGTAGAGGAACAAACATTGAAACCATAGAGTATTTTTTTAAGAACAGAGTAAGAAAGACCACATTACAATATCTACAAATAATAATGTATCTACAAAGATTATTTACAAATAGGTACATTGATAAGTGTATTACACTTGAAAAGCTGGAATAATCGAAATAATTGATGGATGTAATATATATTTTCAAACAAAATATTTCACTCAAAAAGAGTATATGTTTCAATGGACACTCAACATTTAATTTTAATAAAACTCTAACACGTGCATAATTCATATTTTGGAACAAATTTAAATAAAACAACCAACTCAGTCAGAACGAAGGCTTTTTCAGTATAGAAAAACACAAATAATTCAATAAAACTATTTATTTTTTGTCAGTGCAATTTTATTAATTCAAACATATTTTATTTATTACACATATACACACACATACGTTTTACTGAACATTGTTTATGCATAATAAGCATTAATCCATGTAACAGAAAAAATTAAAAAATAAAAACACGTAGATTAAGTATTTACTCAGTATTATATGAACATTAAATATTCTCTCCTAGTAATTTCGTAACGTTGTACATTGTCGTATAAATTAAATAATAATATTAAATACGTGATCATTCGCATTGGCTAAATATTTTTCTTTTATTTCACATAAATGCGCATGAAATAAACGAGTTCGCAAAGTTTCGATGAGCGTGCAATTTCATCGAATTTTCACGAGTTTAAGTACACTTCTGAGGTTATTTTGCGGTCGGGTCCACAACAACTCCTACGAATAGTTCAACGCCGTCTTCCTGGACAATGGCGAAGACGTATGGACGGTCAACGTAGATATTTTGGGGATCTTCTTCGCCGAACCTAATATCGATTTCCGTATCTGCAAAATCCAATAAATTATTATGAGCACCAAAAGTTAAACAGCTGCAGATGTGGAAAATGGATTTTAATTATTTTTTTTCGTGGTACAGTTTACTAATTTTGTATACTATATGCTTTTAAAAGTTTTCTTTTTGGGTTTAAAATTTAATATTTAAAATGATTTACGCATTAAATTTGTAATAGAATGTTTGATACAATTTTAAGATAGTTCTTATTATTTAAATATTATGAATAAAGTTCTTTTCGTTTTATAATTTATTTCGTCTTACAGAATTTTAAAATAAAACTATAAACATTAAAATTTCATATTAATATACCTCCACCTCAACAAAGAGAGTTATTAACAATTTATGAACCTTTTCCTATCAATTGTAAATAATTATACTTTTATATATGTAATTACAAAATTAATCAAACATTGATAATTTTCATGTGAATAAAAAAGCCAGAACACACTCGCTTGCAGTTCAAATCATCGTGTATGCATAAAATTCATCAAACAAGCATGCAATTGTAACAAAAATTGAAGCATTTAAAAAAAACAATTATAACACTCGATAGCGGCTGAAATGCACTCTTTAAAAATTAAAAGAAAAAAATATATATAAGTATACTGATTGGCGCTTTACCTTGTTCTCGATTATGGCGTTCTGACCAGTCCGTTAAACAACGTGAATGTTTCCTTGTCGTTCACCTGTTTTACGATTTCATAGTAGAACGGACGATCGACGATGATATCGATAGTTATGGGTAGCGACAATAGCACGATGTCGAATGCTATATACAGGCAAAATAGTAATACAAAAATAATGTTGGTTTTGCTTTTTCTTCATGGATATGTAAGAAAGTTCCTCTTGACTCAGAAAAAGAAAATATTCATCTATACTCCGGTTTTTTGTCACGTAAAAACTCCATAATCTGTTCTCTTTTTTTTAACTTGAGACTTATAATCAGGGACGTTTTAGTCACGTATACACATTATACTATACTCACATGTATTGCACAGACATAATATACATATATATATACACGTGTTAACAAAAATAGCGGACATGCAGTTACAGTTATCTTCTGCGGCTCCAGTTATGATAATTTTTTTTCTAGTGTCTTAAAGTGACGGTTATACACATTCACTCGTGGATAGAATACAAATAGTGAGACATTATTTAGTAAAATGGAAATACTTTTTGTGAAACATCTTTTTTATAGTAGAATAAAATACAATTACGTAACGTAAATGCATGAACTTATATAAGATTTCAATAAATAATCTTCTACAAAAAATACTTCCAGTGTTATTAATAAGAAGGTTAATAATTTCTACAGATTTGTGTATTAAATTTTATTTCTTGTTTTAATTATCAAAAGTACAACATGCATTATCAGATAAGTATTATCGTATAAGGCCTCCGCGAAAAATCGACGACGCGCCACTAAATACCACCTAAATCATAAAAAAGAAAAACGCGACTACAAAAATAAATCAATGTTGTCTTTTTTTTAAATCTCAAGCGACGGGCGTACGAACGTTGCCCTGGAAGACATAAACGTTCGCGGGGACGTGCGCGATGGCATAGTAAAAGGGTCGATCCACCAGGAGATTCAGGAACGTTCGGGGTGGCGCGGGTACGGCGTGCCAGTGCGTGCCACCTGCGAACAGATTCGATCGGTTTCCCAAGGTTATTGATTGCGTTCTTTGTTTCTCTCGCATCCCGTGTGGTTCCCGCAGTGAAAGCAGTATTACACATTTCTTTTGGCTTCCCAAAATGATGATCCCCGCGGCTGAGAGTGCGCCACCCACATTGTTTTAGAATGAATACGATAATTGCACCAAAGCAGCGCCAGGTTTTTTTTAATCAAAACAAAAAAACAAGCCCCAAAGTATTTCGCGTGTTGTGCACCTTATGGTGAAGGTTTTCCTTTTATACAAATGTCAACCCTGATAGGAGGATGTGATTTTTTATTTGGTTTTGTGGTTTACAAGGTTGGGTCCAGCACGACACCCTCGAACAGAACAATATCGTTGCGATTGTCTGTGATCCTGTAGAGGAACGACCTATCCACGTCGAAATCGGTATAAACCACGATCGAGTCCATTACAGCTTCGACACCTAACAAAATAAAGAAAAAAAAATGTCTCAGGGTTTGATTGCAAGCGGCTTTACCAGCAGACGTTATATTTCTTGAAAATTATTGATTCCAGAGATTGAGCCGCAAGACAATAAGGAAGCAAAAGCGTTTCTCAACTTCGGTAGACCTCTTTCTCGGTGGGACTGCATCATTTTTTTTTAGTGAGAAACATTGTACATTAGCAATATAGCATACAGGAAAGTATCGAAGGATTACTTTTGGTGGAATAAGCCAACCTTTACGGAAAAAACCCTCAAGTTGATTATGATTTTCGATTACAACACTCAACTAAAATCGACGGTTTTTAAATGTACGATTCTGGAAAACTTGAGTGTTTTTTCAATAAGGGAACATTTATTATTAGACCACAGTAGATTATGAAAAGTAAATTTTTGGCTCAGTTTTACACGTATGATATATTGACACATTACATTCAGTAATGCAGTACATTAATGTTATTAAAATTACAGAAGACAGAATTCCTCTCACAAATTTAATATTTTATTAAAACCCAATTACAAAATCATTCCCAAAACACACATTTTTTGCTATTTTTTGTAACACTACAAAACACTGAAGCCTTATATAAATATTTGGTATCACTTAATTAACTTATGGTTTAATATATGATTAAATAAATTTAGAGTAACATATGAATAATCCAATTATTGTTGTAAACATGATGTGTATATGAAGTTTAATTAGATTTAATTCACTCGTGGCTCTAGGACGACTCCACTGAAGAAAGAAACATTGTCTTTAGTGTCGTATAACGTGAAGAAAAATGGTCTATCAGCAACTATTCTCTTTTGACCTTTTTTTCGCCCGCCTATACGCGTTCTTACACCTATCACTGAAAAATGCCATTCATTGTTTGATTACCATAGATTGTTTAAAACAAAATTTTGTTTAATACTTCAAATTCATGCATATGAAAATATTTTTTATTGTAATTTACAAATATAATAAGCAAAAATCCACAAGCTTGGTAAAGAAATCAAAAAAGCCTTTCTTATGCCCCCTTGAAGTAAAATAAAAAGCACATGAAGCACATACTAAATATAATTAAAGTGTAAATATTTGTGATAAAATGTCTTTTACTTTTATAGAACAGAAAAAAAAATATTTATCGCTTATTAAATATGTACTTTTCTTTATAATTTAGAAAGTTTAATAAAGTTTTTATCGGATTACTGTATAAATTTATTAATAATAAATAAATCAATATATATGTAACGATAACAGATATTTTTCAGTGATGACGTGACTCCTGTATAACTTATATTCTTATTTATTGTTCTATAAATCTTTTTATCAAAATCGTATACATACATGTTTTTACGAACATATTGAGTTGATTGTTTTTGCGTAATTTATTTGCTTGGTTTGTGTTATGTACAGTTTGTAGTTTCACAATACATTTTTACAATAAATATATTTTTAGAATGTTTCTGTTTTACCCACCCCACCCCCTTTGCTAATGTATACAATACTTATACATACTAATAATACACTAAGAAACTATAACTTTAAGTTGTAGTTAGCTTCTTGCAGGGTCAGTGATGCTGCCAGTGAAGAGAGCAACATGTGCTTTGTCGTGGTATATTATATAATAAAAGGGCCTATCCGCAATGAATATCACCTGTGGCTTAACTAGTCGTGCACCGGATCTTCTGTAATACTCGATGGCTGCAAAAAAGCATTATAGCGGTCTTTATTATTGTTCACGCCACTTCACCCTATTGAGGTGGTCCGGAAGGATCGGCATGTGGTCGGAAAAGAATCAGAGACCAAATCCGGAATGATTCGGAAAATGGTTACCATGATTCATCCAAAGCAATGATCGATGAACGGGAAATGTTGTCTCAGTAATAATTACTTGAATGTCATAATAATGTTCATTTCTTCAACTACGTTCTGACCGAAGTTACAGTAGCTTCATGCACGAAGATGGCATAATATAGAAGAATTGTATACAGCATTACAACGATTTATTAGAAATAATGATAAGGATAAGTGAAGACGATAATTGAATAATTGAATGGGTGACGACCAAGCAATAAAGATTTTAACAATGTTCGGTGGAATTAATTATAAGTATAGTTTATATACAGTATTATGCAGTATCTAGGTATTATGGATGTTTACTTTTAATGAATAAAAGTTTTAATTAATAATCTAAATAACCGACGCTGTGGCGGAGTGGCGAAGCCACACCTCGGGCGATCGGCGAAGTTAAACAGCATTGCGCGCGGCTAGTAATTGGATGGGTGACCGCCGAGGAACCCCGTGGCCAATGCCACTTCGTCCAATCGCTTAGGTGAAGTTTCACGCTTAACAATGTGAGCGGGAGGTGTGGAATGTTCGGATTCGGTATATAAGCCTACAGAATATGACATGGACATTCAATTCGAATATGCCAAATACACCGACCATCCGGAAGCGGGTTTTCTCCTGATATATATAGGTTTTCCCCGCTCCACAGGCATAACCCTGGGCGAATGCGGGATGTGATTAGGTAGGGAAACATGAAGGCATGGAAAAAAAATAGGTATGAGACACTTGCTAGGCCAAGAGGCTGCAGGTGGATAAACTCCAAATAGAAAAAATAGAAAAATAACAATCTAAATAATTAGTTTGACTACTACTTAATACAGCGTATCTAGACTATTTTATTTTACTTTTTTATTTTTAATTAATGAAATTCTTGTGAACAGTCTAAAGTTTAAGTATAAAAATTTGATACAATAGCATCGCAGTATTTACACGTTGCTGAGACTTATGGAGCTACAACGAGCCCAGTGAAGAGAACGCTTGCTTTATGGCCACACAGTATGAAGAAAAATGGTCGATCCACTGCTACCAATGGCTGGTAAGATATATTTGGACTAGGCGGCGCCACAAAGACCGCTGCAGAAAAATATATTACTTGAAATTAATTTAGTTTCGACGCTTAATTATACTTCTTTTTTACATATTTAGAGACACTATAAATATTAGATTATGTTAGCCATTGAAAGAAAAGTTGTACATATTATGTAATTTCACTCAACTATTCATGGAATTTAAATAATTATTAAGTACTTTACACAATTATTCGAAGTTCAGATATTTTTCTACAAGCAGTAATCTACTGGAGAAAGAGGCTTATAAGAGTCATTGAGAATATAAGAATATGTTTTTAATATTTTATTTATTTATAAATTTAGGTTTAGATATGGGTTTCCGTATCAAACATTTGTTCAATTGCACTTAAATAATAGAGATAATTAAATTTAATAAATTGGCATCAAGTTTGCATTTATAAGAAAATTAATTATTTTTCGGTTCGCGAATGAATCCAGCGAAGAGAGTAACTTTAGTTCGATTGTCAACTATTTGGAACCAGAATGGTCTATTGACATTTATGATTGTTGGTTGTGGTTTGAATACGAAAGAATCCACTTGAATCAGCAAGGCTAAAATAATAAAAAAAAGCATGGTTCTCTTGGTTTATTTATGAATTATATAATACTTTAATAGGTGACGACCAAACAACAAAGATTTAAACAATGGTTCGATGGAATTAATAAGTTTAGTTATACAGTATTATACAGTATCTACGTATAGATGTTTTCTTTAATGAATAAAAGTTTTAATTAACGATCGCAAGTGTCAAAATATGAAATAACTATATCAATATTCATAGGAAATCTGGGCATTGCAAATATAGGCTTAAAATATGTATGGGTATTTTTCTGAATTTAGAATTCTCACTCATCAAAACATGAATTTTACAATATATGGATAAGGCAATACGATAACGAGAGTTAAGGTTCATTGGGACGTAATAGACTATTCTGTTTTTGAAAATTGTAAGAATGCTATGATTAGAATGGACACCAATGACAGGGCTAAATAGGCACATTTATTTTTGTTCAGTCCTAAAAATCTTATATTTTTCGCACTACATGAAAGGTGTAATTTGATTGCTATATACGTTATTTTTTATTTTTTGTTCTATAATTCTTTTGAATGAAACCTTATATATATTTTTGTAAAATACTGCATTAATTGTCTTTGTAATTTAATTTTACAAATTTGTCGAAGTTACTTTATTTTTCAAACAGTATTCTTTTATAATAATTCGTAAAAAATAACCAGTTACAATACAAATGTTTTAAAGAAACAATTTTATTAAATCGTCTGCTTGCACATGTAGAATATTTTATAACCCTACGAAATTATAATTTTAAGTTGTAATTAGCTGCTTGCAGGAACATTGACGATGCCAGTGAAGAGATTAATGCGTGCTTTGTTGTCGCATATCATAAAATAAAAGGGCCTATTGGCAATGAATTTTGGCTTTTCCACAAATCGTGCCCCGCTTTTAAAGACAAATTCGAGAACTGCAAAAAAATGATGAAGCGGTGATTTTATTGTTTATTCAATCTAATGATCATTCATGCAAAAGAATTGTATATTGGAAAACGATTATTTTTGGATGGGAACATGAACGCGTATGTTTATGGACTCTTTACGAACTCTTCAAGAATTCAATATGAATGCAAGTTAGAAAAGAATTCTGAACGAGTTCTTAAATAATTCTAACGTCAGTGATGTTCACGAATTCTTTAAGAACTCTTTAAGCATTCCTTTCGTAGAATTGTGCTGTTTAGGCGAAAGATTTTGTTTCTTGCAATAATTAAAAATAGTTGAATCTCATAATTATTTATATTTATTTATACTTGATTCGTGCACATTTTGTATGCAAAAACATAGAAGAATATAGAAGAATTGTATACAGAAACGACTTATTGGAAGAAACGATTATAAAATACTTTAATCGGAGAAGATCAAACAGCAAAGAATAGGACTACAGTTGGTTGGAACCAATTAGATCATAGATATTATCGTAACAATGTATATGAACAGACAATTAATAATTATATTAGTTATATTGAGGGTTATGCTATGGATTATGTCGTATCTATAAATCTACATTTATTTTTTCTTTTTAATGAAATATCTTGGAAACAATATCAAGTTTGAGTGCGAAAATTTTCAAATGATTGTCAATATCATATTTCCATTTACGTTGAAATTAGCTGCTTGCAGGAACACTGATGATGCCAGTGAAGAGAGGAATGCGTGCTTTGTTGTCGCATATCATAAAATAAAAGGGCCTATTCGCAATGAATTTTGGCTTTTCCACAAATCGTGCAGTGCTTAACTTGATAAAGCTGATAACTGTAAGGAAATGTTATGGCAGTGTTCTTAATGTTGATCTAATTTAATGGTCGCTTAAGCATAACACATTGTATATTGGAAAAATGACGATCGACAGACGAGGGCATGGATGGGAAAATTTGTCTCTCCAAAAAAATGACTTGAAGCTCATAGGAATTTGTATTTATAGGTTTTTCAACTTGGTTTTGACTATAAGTCACATATTGCTTTATGCAAAAAGATAAGGTTATAGTGAAGATCGATTAATTCAATTTTGTGTCAATTTATTAGAAATAGCGATGGGATAGTTGATAATAATTAAACACCTTGATCAGTTGACTATCGCACAACGAGGATTGGACAATTGTTAGATCAAACAAACTAAACTATAGGCATATGATAATATATGATATGATGATAATATATCACAGCAATGTATACGAAAGGAGGAGAAATTGTATTGGTTATATAATTTGTTACAACGTACCCTACCATAGATTTTTTATTTTTATTTTAATGAATTTTCTTGTTAACAATAAGTTATATTATTAACATAAGATTATTCCAGTAGACTATTTTTTTTATATATTAAGAGTAAATGATAAGAATTTCAGTTAAAAAATTAATCTATTAATTGGATTATTTCAAGAGTGACTCTATTAATAATTTCTTTACTTTTTTTCGTCTTAAGATTCATACACATGGATATACTTTCTAAAGAGTATTCAAATTATAACATTAATTTGTATGTTGATTCAGTTTATTATAATAATTTTCTTATATCAAAATTCTGTTCAGTATACTTTTATATTTTCATAAACAAATTTTAGTTTAATAGAATGGCAGAATTTGAAATAACTAAAATTATCATTTAACAGCTTTCAGACGTCCCCTATAATGGTGCTGCAAGTTTCCCAGTGAAGAGTGGAACGTTTGCTTTCTTGTAATAAATCATAAAATGAAAAGGCCTATCCGCAATGAATTTCAACTTCGGTGGAATTCGTCCTCTTCTACGGGTCAATCCCACGACTGTTGAAAAACGTTACATCGGCGTTCGTTTTAATATTTTAATCTAATAATTACTCATGCATAATTAATTGAGCATTGTATCAATTTAGTTAAAGTAGTGATAGAATAATTGAAGGCTAGGTATCGGTCGCATCTATAAATATCTATAAATATATGGGTAAGTGGTTAAGCGGTTGTCACTAAAAAATCAACTTCGAATGTTAATTTCGAAAGAATTTACCGAATTAGTATGATTAAAATACATAAACTTAACGTATATTATTCTTGATATAATAATACATAACGAAAACTTAGTTAAAATCTATTCGATTATATGTTAGCAAAAGTTTTATGACTTGACTGCATGCATGCTATCTCGCTCGCTCTCACATGCCTGTACCTTAAAAAATGTCACGTTTTCAAAACGGTACGTTAAACACTCTTGAATTATGTTTATAATACTATCAGTAGTTGGAAACTGTATTCTGTATTAGTTTTATTTAGAAATCTCTATTTTCGCTTTTAAATTACGCCTAAATGCGTTACTCAAGCATGCGTCTTCTACGTCATATATATTAAATTCAAAAGTCTTATTATCTTCAATTCTGAACGGTAAAGTTTGCCGAATTTTTACAGACGTTTAAATATTACATTATATTCCTGTATACAAAATTTTAGAAAAATCTGTATACTATGTTAGTAGTATTTTTTGGATAAATTATCATAAAACTGTGTCGACTGACGATAAGAACGATTTGAGGAATGGATGAGTCGAACGAATTAAATTATATAGGTATAATTAACAATAATATATAACAGATAAATAATTATTTTGTCTACTACTTAATACAGCGTATCTAAACTATTTTTTTTTATTTTTAATGAATTAAACACTTGTAAACAATCTTAAGTTTAAGTATAAAAGATTGAAACATTAACATTATAGTATTTACAACACGTTGGTGAGACTTATGGAGCTACAACGTGCCCAGTGAAGAGAACGCTTGCTTCGTTGCCACACAGTATGAAGAGAAACGGTCTATCCACTTTTACCAATGGTGGGTCAAATATTTTTGAATGCACACTAGTCACCGACATAAAGCCCGCTGCAGAAAAATATATTAGTTGAAATTAATTTAGTTTCGACGTTTAATTATATGCCTATTATATACATTTAGGTATTTAGAGGTATTTTATTAACATTCAAAATATTAGGTTAGGTAAGTCACAATTGACAGAAAAATTGTACATATAAATTTAATCAACTGTTCATGGAATTTCAAATAATTATTAAATAATTATGAAATATTTTATGCAATTACTCAAAGTACAGTTATTATTTTACAAGCACTAATCTATTGAAGCAAAGAGGCATTCAAGAGTTATTGAGTATGTACTTTAGTATATGTTTTTAATATTTTACTTATAAATAAATCGATGTTTTTAGTGTGGGTTCGCGTATAAAACATGTATTCATTTTCACTGAAGTAATAGAGATAATTTAATTTCATAAATAGGTATCAAAATAACATTTATGAGAAAATTAATTATTTTTCGGATCTAGAATGAATCCAGCGAAGAGGATAATTTTAGTTCGATCGTCAACTATTTGGAATAAGAATGGTCTATTGGCTATTATTATTGTTGGTTGTGGTGTGAATACTAAAGACTCCTCTTGAATCAGCACTGTGAAAATAAAAAAATCATTGTTCTCTTTCTTTATTTATGAATTATATTTGTTTGATTAGTATTTGTCTTGGCAAAGGTAACACTAGCGCAAAATGTAATTTTAAATTCCCATAAGGTGGACGACCTTGGGAGCTCCATAATGATGGTGAAGTGTATTGTAAGGATAGGGATTAATAGCTTTTTATCACTTTTCATAGTGTTTAAAGCATTTAGGCCCAATATTTATTATAAAAACTCTTTTTGGTAGTATGAAAAATATTATACAAATCATTATTTATTAAAAATATCTCAAGATTCTATGCTGTGTAATAAAATCGTGACTTTTCGTATCCCTGCAATGCATTACACTATCATTGTAGAGTTTCCAAGGCCGTACGTCTTATGGGAATTTTACATTACATTTGGTGCTAGTGTTACCCTTGTCAAGGCGAATAGAGTTTTAAAGTAATTTAAGAAAAGATAATAAATAAAGAAATTATCAGTTATCAATAGATTTTCAATTTTACTGAAATTTGTGTAGGTATTTTACATGCAAAGTAGTACAAATTCTTTTTGAAATGAAACCTAATGTGGAATAACATTTTTCTTTTATAATTACAGCACATTCGCTCAACAAAGAAATTGTGTCATTCAAGAAAAACGTAAAATGAATTTAAAAATATAATATTTCCATTCTAAAATGACAGCGTCATTTTCAATAACAAGAATAAACGTGATTATTTTTCATAATAAGTAAAGATAGCAAGAGTCATGTTCGCTGACTAAAGAACAGTAAACACAAATTCTAGTTTTTTTTTTCATTTAAGTCCTAAAAATGCATGTTTCTTGTATATTACATTTATTAAATTTAACAAATTTAAATTTTTATTCATGCAAATATGTAAAATTAATTTAAAACTATGATATTCCTACATTAAAATGGCAGATTCATTGCCAATCACAAGAATAAGTATATTTATTTTTTAGAAGAATACTTATAAATACTCAAAATTATTTTCACATCCTAAGTATAATAACCAAAATTGTAAATAAATACAAGGAAGAATAAAGGATATAAGGATATGCATTTACAAAGAAAATTTCAAAATTACATAAACTTTAATAAGAACGTATGTTTTTATGTTACCAGTATATTTTCAAAACAAAGTTCAATAAAAGTGGTCTTTATTTGAGTTTAACAAATATACTTTAAGTAATTGAACGATTCGTCTTCTATTGTCGTTTATTCGAAGTAAGATTAGGTAGATTAGGTAGAAGATATTCTATGGGTAAGTTAATCAGTTTTCGGATTCATAACAGATCCTAGAAAGAGAGAAATTTGGATTTTGCTGTTGAATATTTGAATAAAAAATGGTCTATCCACATTTAGTATTTCTTCTTCATCAGAAAAATTGGCAGCCATGAGCTCGTCTTCATCTTCTAGAAAAGGTAACAAAGCGTTTCAATACATCGAATTTTGGATCTTCTAGTTTATGTTTAGATAATTTAATTTCAATGATTTTAAAATGTTGCTGATTAGTGGTTATTATACGTCGGAACCTAAGTTTTTATTGATATGTCAATTATGTGTGAAGAAAATTATTTAACGAATCAATTAAATTTATTCTGGTGAACTTGATTCTTGACAACAATCAAGGCATCATAATATCAATGACATGTCCAGTGAAGAGAGTGATTTGGGTCCTGTTGTCGATTATTTGAAACGCAAAAGGTCTATCCACTTTTATTTTTGGCGGTTCTTCTTCCCAAACAGACAGGCTAGCAGGTACAATTTTAAGAACTAAAAACAGTAATTAAAATTTTCACTGTTTAAAGTTGCAGGACTATAATATTAAACTTAGTATCGGATAAACGTACCCAACAGTAAAATTAACTTTGATTATGACAGGGATTTTGACGGTGTTTTTCTGCATGATTACTGGGATTTTTAAATATCATAATTTATGTATTGGGAGATACTCGTATATAAATCTTTCGTAATCTCCATTATCGCGTACCTAGTAAAATCTCCTCGCGATATTGAAAGTTATTTTTACCTTTGGTGTATATATAAATAATGTGTGCGTGTACACATACACAATTTTTTGTCACTGTGCTTCTTACGAGGACCATCAGATCGTGTAGCTCTCAGAAATATAGTCGAGCAATGCTTCAGCGATATTTTCACATATTTGAACTCACTACTTTCGTACATGCATTGGCTACGAGATGGCGCGTAAGTATATGCGCAACCAGCCTATCGAATGAGCGATGAGAAATTACTGACTTATTTTTCATGTTGATCTTATGAATTAATGATAGCATAAGGACTCGAACTCAGGAAAGTAATATATTTCTTCTATAATAATCTATACAGCTACATGGTAAGCGATTCTTTATACAACTATTCGCTGCATGCAGGAACCTCGGTTCAGCGCTGTCAGTCGGCGAATTTTGGAACTGTATGGTCGATGTAATGTATAGGCTCATACGTGCGTTTAATTCAATTATTTTATTGCGAGTTGTAGAGTATTAAATACAAATATTCTTCGCTGATGAAACGTAGTGTCAGCTTTGTAATATATGCAAGTCTGAAAATGATCGCTCTGTCTCTCTCGCTCCTGCGAGAACACACGCACGCAAGCAAACCTAGCGTCTGCTAAAATGGATTTTGATATTAGATATACTCTAATTAATTGGATGAATTTTGGTTTCAAAAAACTGACATTTGGACGTTATTTTACTATTTTAATATTTCACCATAAGACATAATGCATTCGACCGACTGTCTAAGTACGATAATTCGCCACGGGTATTGCTACAGTCATTTTTTCAGTTCTGCACGTAGCGAATACAATCCTTGGTTGATATAAATGCATTTTATTTAATTCTAATACAACATTTGAAATAAATACACCTCAAAACTCTTATAGATTTTTTCTTTCCAGATTAGTAATGTATCCAGCGAAGAGAGGAACTTTACTTCTGTTGCCGATTATTTTGAATTAGAAGGGTCTATCGGTTTTTAATGTCGGTTGCACATATGTGTATAACAAAATGCTGATAATATATACAACCTAACTGAAAAATATAGATAATTTCCGTCCACTGTATTTATTGTTCACAATATTCTATAAGGGCTTAAATTGCTGTAATCCGTTCAAAGAATATACTGTAAAATTTTGGTAAGAATCAAGAGAAAGACTCTTTTCTACATGGCTTCAAATACATCACTGAAAAAGACCTTGCGTAAATTCTAAAAAATACTTTGATTCTACTTTTATAAAAATTAGAAGATAAGAGTAACAGGACCAAACAAATTATTTAAGACTCGGATGGCCGATGTGCTACATCTATAATCAGCGTAACAGTCATTTCATAGTTGGATTGTACAAAATTAAAAATTTGACGGATTGGCCCATATATAATATTTAACTCGCAGAAATTAATTATTTCTTGATTTCTTTTAACAGCAACGAGTAATCGAGTCTTTCAACCAAAAATTAAATAAGTTTTGCAGGCCTTAAATGAATGTGGATTATATTATTTTTCGTTGAAAACATGTTCACAATGCCTACGTGCGTTTATTAAATGTTATTACACAAATATTTTTTGGCTTTTGTGTTTAATTTTGTCTAGATTTTAACGGAGATTTGTCTCCTTAAATACGTGATGTACGCTATCACCCTCTAGATATGATTATAACTCATCTAAAAAGAACTAATTTATAAAAGTTTTCTTTAAGTGGATTCAAAAGTCAATTAAAAATTTCAACTTCTAGCCTTGATTCTTACGCGATTTTAATAGGCAACAACTAATCATATTCACGATTCAGTTCGATTGGCTTATTAAGTGCTTCACCTCTTCCGGTCATCACTTTTTAGAAGAAGATTTTAGGGGAATAAAATAAAAGTCAACATTGAAAAAGGCGCATAGTACTGAAAACTAAAAAATGTTATTTTGTAGCATCATGTGAGTTAGAACAACACAAATTTAAAGTTGAACACAATTTTCTTGAGTGAGATGATCAGAATTTTAACATTGATATAGCTGAGCCCAAATATAAACGGTAATAATCACTATCTACTCTCTACGTTATTTATGATTTATTTATATTGAGAAATTTTGTATTATTAGAAGGCCTACAAAAAATATATAATATTATATAATACACCACTCGATAGTATAAACATCTGGTCGAAATTGTTGGAATTTTTTTTTAATTTTCCGATGAAATTAGCGAGAACGACCATTTGATGGATTGAATTTGCAATAATTAAAAAAATTGAAACCTGTTCGATCATATGTTTATAATGTCGAGTATACAGCTGCACTAACAAAAATGTCTTTGTGACAGAACTAAATTTTGAAAAAATTCGTATTGAATTTTATTTTATCGCGAAGTTAATTCATATTCGGATCAGTGAGAGATCCAACGAAGAGAGTCACTTTAGTTTGCTTGTCGATTATTTGAAATAAGAACGGCCTATCAGCTTCTAATCTCAATGGTTGTGCGGATGATGCACTGCCTCCCGCGAATAAAACTGAAAAATATTTACATAATATGTATTATATTTGCGCAATTGGTATATTTAATTCATGTAATTTTTCTGAATAATTTCCAAAATTAATAATTTTACACTGCACTTCAAATACAATTAACGCATAATTAATTAAATAAATTACAATTATTGAATAAATAGATTTTTATAAGAGATTTAAGTATTGAATGAGTAAGGATCAACTAATGCCAAGTACAGTGTAAAGAGTAGTTTAAGTCTTGTTATCGATTACGTGTAAGGCAAGATTATTCGAGATCTGCTCATTTATATTGTTAATGGTTCCTCTTTTCAAAGAGGGTTAACAGATACCTATGATTTTAATAATTAAAAAAATAATTAAATATTTTATTGTTTCAAGTTATTGACCATTATAGGTATATTTTTTTGGCTAAATGAGAAAACATTGAGTAACTTGAACTTATCGTGAAGCCATACTCCCATAGTTACCGACAAGGAGCGATTTTTCGTTTTTCGACGTGAATTTTCAATTTTAAAAAAAGTCTTAAAGTAGATAAGATTGTCCAAGATTATTAAAAAATATTGATTTTTGCGAAAAAGGTTAACATTTGAAAGAGAAATTCGATTTTTCGGAAAATAACGACCATAATAGCTTCATAAAATTAAAATTTGCAACCAATCTAAAAGCCATCGGTACTTAAATAGATAATTTAATGCTTATTCATTCAGAACAAGAATCATGTTAATCGGTTGAAAATTGTTGAAATGTCGTGTCCGCTTGGCGGCGCTTTGACTTACGCCGGCCGTATGGATTTTCGAGACATTTCTCAGTCCCGACATAAAAAAGAAAACTATTGCGCATCATTCTTGAAACCTCTCGGAACCTATTAAAGCCAAAAAATTCAATTTTTCCACTATGCAAAGGTGATATTGCCTCTTTAGAACATTTGTGATATCGACAGATTACTAAAAAATATTCTTGCGGTAGTCATATTGTACACTTAGTCTAATGATAGTTATACCTGTTTTATTTTTGTATATTGTAACGATTTATTCGAAATAGTGACAAGGAAGTTATGAAGACGATAATTAAATACTTTAAAAATGTGTTAACGATCTAACAACAATATTTAGATGGTTGGATAAAACGACTTAAATCATATATATTATCAAATAATGCATGAATTAATAAATAATCATTTTTACTACGAGTACTATTTATTACTTTGTATTTAACTGAAGATTTTTTATTTTCAATAAGTTGGATTTCTTATAAAAGAATAAGACATTCAAGTATAGAAATTTGAAATTGCGATCACATGTGAATACGATGATGATACTTATTATGGCACTTATTATGGCACTGCAACTTGGCCAGCAATAAGGGATATGTTTGCTTTGTTATTGTATATAATAAAATAAAACGGCCTATCTGCAATAAATTTTGGCTTCTCCAGAGATCGTGCCCACATCGATCTCGTTTCAATTTCAATCTCTGCTGAAAAGCATTATAGTGATGTTCTTTTTGTTCACTAAATCTAACGATTATTTATAGGTATGTAATAAATTATACATCGCAACTATATATTCGAAATAATAATAGGATCAGTGAAGACAGGAGCCACGAAAAATACAACCTTAGCAGTAGGCAAATATAAATGTGTACTTCAATTATTTGAAGAAAAGACTATGATTTTAAAGGTGCATTGATCATACAAATACATTCATAGGTAGAATTGACAATAATACAATGAACACATAATTGATTTCACTATACTTTATTACGGCGTACCTAGTAGGGGAAAGTGGGGGCATTTTTGTACACTTAGGTTTCGATGATTTTTCAAATTCACTATTCTTTTTAAATTATTTAATCGGTGCATATATTGAAAGTGTATGCTTCAAAGTTATTGTATGGATTTTTCTGAACGTCTATTTAGTCATTAAATATATATTTTTTGCAATTGAACAAAACTAAAATTTTGTGTACAATTTTACCCAGTCAGGTTAAAATTGTTCTTCCGTATATTTTAAATAAGGAAATACAATTTAACTGATTGTTAACATTTTATTGCATATATGTAACGTTATTGCTAATAATTTTTAAAGACTTAGCAATGAAATTCACCATAAAATACACGCAGGAAAAGATACGTCATATAAATATTATGAAAAATTATAATATATGTACCTAGAATTGGGTAGTAGGTATTTCAATTTACACACACACACACATAAGTTTATCTTCTGAAAATTATTATAAAGCATCTTGTACACCTTTTATTGTTTAACAAGGCTTAATATCTTTATAAATGAATAATTTAACTATAGAATAAATTCAAAACTTTCATTACTTAATTCATTGTTTGATATACTGAAGTTATTAGAATTCCAAATTCTTATAGAAAATTTTGTGTAAATCAAAAAGCATCTGCTAAAAAAGGGACACGTGATCATACTACTTAACATTTTGTCGAAAGTTAAATGTTGTTTATGACATTAATATACTTGATTAACAAGCCTGAACAAAAACTTGGGCTCTAAATATTTGCATTGTATAAATTTATCCCGTGTACAAATTAGCTCCACTCTCCCCTATAAAGATATTTTATTTTTAAACATAAGAATTTCAAACGGTTATCACATTATTTATAGAACAATGATAAGTCTTATGGGGCTACAACTTGTCCAGTGAAGAGAGTAACTTTTGCTTTATTGTCGCACAGCATGAAGAAAAACGGTCTATCCACGACCAGCAATGTACGTTTAATTATGGTAAATGAAGAAGAAACAGCATGGAAATGAATAGCTGTAGAAAAATAAATTACTTGACATAAATTTAATTTCTGCGTTAATTATTATTTGTTAGAGAATAAAAGACGCCACGAATTCATTAGATTATATAAGTATAATTGAAGAAACATGTGTACACAAATTGTAAATAATTTTTATAATTCAAATAGTTATTAAATATGAAATATTTTAAGCGATTATTCAAAGTATAGTTATATTTTTTAAAAATGCAGTGGTGTACTAGAAAAGAGTATCAAAAAGGAGGAACTTGTAGGAAAATTAATTGTTTTTAGAATCGTAAATAAATCTAGATGTATAGAGAGTAACTTTAGTACGATTACTAAAACTATTTAAATAATTAGTATATAGAGTTCTAAAACAATTTCTGAAACGACAAAAGAGTAAAGTGATAATTTTGAACAGGTCTTTGATGCTAGTGAACTTCGTATAGGCATATCGCATGCGAACTAATACAAATTATGTTATTATACTTCCTATTTTAGCATAGTTCTACTTTCTAAAATAAAATAAAATCCAATTTAGATTATCAAATTTTTGCATTTATTAGGTCTTCTGTTAAAAAAAATTATGAATAATCTATATTGAAATGTAATTTTGTTTTATTAATGAGAAGAAAATAAATTCAGAGTATTTGAGAGTAAAGTTCTGAGAGAGATATTCGGTGGAAGAATATATAAGAATAGTGTAGAGTGGAGAGATTCGCATAATCGGGAATTATACACAAGCTATATACGAGAATCCGAATATTACTAGTGACAAAGTCACGAAAATTCTAGGACAAACTAGGCATGTAACTAGATTGGGAAATGAAAAAAGTAACACTTCGACGCCTCGTACGAAGACTAACGGATTTCAGTTTTTAACAAAACCGTCTTATTCTTATGAGGTGAAAAATATATGTAAATATCAAAAAAATTGTACAACTAAGTACAAGAATAAAATTAAAGTTAATACGTTGGTATAAATTTGAAACTTCCAAACATTAAATTTATTTTATAAACGTAAAATTAAATAGTGTAATTTCTTCGAGAAACTGAAATGCGTTTTTCTTTGTATTGGGCGTCGACTCAGGGTACTCAACTCAAGATCCTCAGATAGATCCAATGTCAAGGTGGAAGGACAATGTTAAAATGGATTTACGAGAAATAGCTGTCGTGAGGATGATGTCTATGAACTATTCAGTTCTGAGCGACTAGTAATTGTGTTTACAGTGATAATATATACAAATATAATTGCTAACATACAGGTAACATATCAAAACAGTATGTAAACTAAATTGTTCTATAAATTAATCGAGTTTAGTCTGGTGGAACTTGCTTCTTGACAACATTAAAGACAGAGATTCGGGCCCTGTTGTCAATTATTTAAAGCGCAAAAGGCCTGTTTAATTTCTGGCAGTTTCTTCTTCCCAAAAAATGAGGTAAACAGGACGATAAAATGAGGAAATGAATGCAAGAATGTAATATATTTCTTTTAGTCTACACGTGTACATTGCCATCGATTCTTTGACAAAACTGTATAATTTATTGTTGATATTTATGCGCTTATCTATTTTTTTTATTCTACTCTTATCTACCAACCCGTACAAACATTATATGTCTTTTTACGAGACACTCCTACCACTTTTGTATGTAGGAGTGTTTGATCCTAAACCCAACCTATGTGTACTCTGCACTGGATTCCCGCATTCACCCAGGGACATGCCCTATGACGTGGGGAAAACTTGACCGATCAAGAAAACCCACGTCAGGAACCAGCCAATAGGAAAGTCAAACTAAGGTACCTTTTACTTCCACGATAAATACCTAAATTTCCATTCCCCATCTGCGGAACAATCATTGTCGTGACGGGGTTCCCGGACGGTCACCCATCCAAGTACTAACCGCGCCCAGCGCTGCGTAACTTGGATAATCGATCACTCGTGCACCCACGGATCCCTCCAGTGATGCCGCTTATTAATGCGTTTATCTGTTTTTAATACTAACTTTGAAATTAAATACATCTTAAGTGTAATCAGTAGTTTAGGGCATAATAGTTACTTTTTTAGTAACTTTCCAACCCGTATAAGCTTTACGCTCGTTTACGGGATACTCCCACCATCTCCGTGTGAGAATATTTGGACTACCGCGTTCCAATAGCAGTCGCTTCCACGGTGTATACCCAGCAATTCCTTGAAACCCCCCTCCTCACTGGCCCCGCATTCGCCCAGGTCCCCGTGCCTGTGGCGTAGGGAAAACTCCCCCGAGAAAACCTACGTCCGGGTCAGTGCGCAGTCTGAGTTCTTTTTTCGTCAGGAGACAAAGAGAAAAAATCCTTAATCAATCTGCTCCCACCGGGAATCGAACCCAGGCCGCCTGAGCGAGCGCATGATCGCATCTCCGCTAGTCAAGGCGTGCACCTTAACCAACTGTATAAAATATAAAATACATCTTTTTTACCCAGAACGTCTCCTGTGTAATGGTCATTATCCCTCTAAAAATTGCTTCCAGATGCGTATATTTATATTCAGCAGTATTTGAAAATGAAAGTGTTATATCAGTGCATATAACAACAGTTTGGAAATTAAATTTTTAATTAATGGTATGTTATACTACAAATCTTCAACTTTAATTTACACGATCGCAAATGTTTTAAAGGATGTAATGAGGGTCTACAAAGCCGAATGCATAATATCGAAAATGAAGAATTAGAACTAAACAGATTATCACAAACATTTTTACCCCAGAACAGACAAATAATTATCAGAAACTAAGATGTAATTTTCATCTGAATAAATTATCAAATTATATATACATGTTCAAGGAGAGGTGAGAGGGCACTTTTCCAAACCGTTATTTGAATCCAGATAATAATAGAATCTCTTGAAAATTTAATTAGATAATGTTTATATAAATACGAAGGGCGTATTATTCCTGGTATTATCAGGAATGTGTACAAGCATTGTATGGTAAATGTCAAAAGACTCCGTTATTATTTGCAACCAGAAAATAGTTGTAAGTAAATATTTTCCATGGTTAAGCAATGCGGATATTCCCTATAGGTTATTGAATTTTTATAAATTTGTAACTATAAATTAATATAGTTATAAGTAATTATATTATATCAAAAAGTAAAAAAATTTTTAAATCATTAAGGGATCTGATGAACAGGGAATTTATTTGACTGGTCAATTATTTTGATTTCTCAAGTCAAGTTTACTTGAGTTTCTATAATTTTAAAATTAGAAATGCAACCCTTTTTATAAGACTTATATATTGAATGATCAACAGGAGATGATTGTACAATATGATAAATTGAATGCAAAAAAGTAATGTATTTCTATTATAGTTTACACATCGACATTATAATTTATTCTTTTCACAAAACTGTATATATACAGTTTATAATACTTGTTTAGTATGAATGTATTTTCTGTATTTCTCATATAACCTTTGAAATTAAATATAAACGACTAATCCATCAAAGATAATCATTTTTGTTTTGTTGTAGATTATTTGAAATAAGAAGGGTCTATCGATTTGAAATCTCACCGGTTTCGGTCCATTTACTGTAAATGATCTTGAAGTAATCAAAACTGAAAAATATACGTAATTATTGTCAATTTTATTTAGATTTTAATAACCTGGCTTATTCAATTCACCCAACGTTTTTTTCAAAAAAAACTAGTCGAAACTTACATGAATTAATAATATTAACTACTTAAAGTTCGCGTATCAAATATAAGGTAATTTAATTCAATTATTCATTGAATCAAATAAAATTAAAAAAAGTTAGAAATGATTTATAATTTAAATGATAGGAGAGAGTCGCCCAGGATGGGACAGCACCCAGGATGGGGTTTCGATACTTTCCAATATATGCAGTTGAGGTGGTTCGGATATTTGAACTAACATTATAATAGAAGTCTATTTACAAAATTTCGGATTTTTATGTAGTTCGTATAATGAATTATTCGACTATTTAAATTAAATTCAAATTATCCGTTGCTTGGCAATAAATGTGGGAGAGCCGTGCCACATAAGAAGATAAGCAATATCTGTACCTCTACCAATGCATATATACCCGTATAATATTTTCTTTAAAAAATTCTAAAAGCTAATAATGAAACATATTTACGGTGATTAAAATTGGATTTAACAAAAGGGTCCGAAAGTGGAGGACCGTGTCCCAAAGTAGGCGATTCTAAAGTGGTCGACTCTCCCCTAATGCAGAAATTTAAAACAAATTCAATGTTTCACACATAAATCGCTGGTTGAAATGAATAATTTCTGAAATAATTTGAAATGTGAATATCAAAGATTATATTCTTGGTAGAAAGAAGTTTACAGAAAATGCTTTTGAAGAATTTAAGAGTGTAGTAGCTACTTATGTAGAATTTTTAAATTCTGCGTAAAATGGTGTAAAATATGAAACACATAATTTTGTGCACAAGCAATTCATAAAAAGAAAAGTATTTGTCAAACTATTTGACTATTTCTTGGTGTTGACGAATACATTACTATATCAGAAGTAGAACAAAAATAAGGAGATATTAGAGAAAATGAACAATTTGGGTGCACAATATCAAAAAAAAAAATTTTTTTGCGTGATCGCGTAAGCATGATATGATAACACAAACTGTATGTTAAACACATATTTGCACATCAGTGCGTTGACATAAAAATAACAATTGAGTTCAACTACATTTAACATTTTAATTTACGATGTTACAATTCCCAGTTGCGCCCGTCTTTTAACATCGCTTTTAACAATACTGGGAGTTTGATTGTTATTTATTTTCGAATCGGTAAAAGATCCAATGAAGACGGTCACTTTAGATCGTATGTCGATTATTTTAAGTAAGAATGGCCTATCAGCTTTTAATGTTGGTAATCGCACGGGCACATCATCCAAATAATCACACCGTTCACACATCGCAATAATTGGAAAATATGAGCAATAACCGTTATTTTATCAAAATGAAATAATTTAAATAATAATAATTGAAAGTCAGTATTAGAAATATGGTATTAAAAAATATACAATATTGCAAAATCTGCGGATAAATAATTCTCAAAAATATAGATATAAAATGTGCATTTGATTTACGTTTAAGAAATAACTAATATTTCCTGTGTTGTAAAAATACTTATTATTTTCATTAATAATTATAAACTGTAAATTTAATACAATTAAACTAATAATATATATACATATTTAAGTCAAACACGGATAACTAAATCTTGATGAACTCGTGTCTAATTATTATATTTTATTAAGAAGTTAATTAATTTCCGGATCAAAGAGGGATCCAACGAAGAGGGTCACTTTAGTTCGCTTGTCGATTAATTGGAAAAAGAACGGCCTATCTGCTACTATCCGTACTGGTCGCACAAACTGAATTGCCGAATAAGCAACTGCCCGTAATGCTAGAAAAATAAATACTTATATTGTTCTTTCTATTTTTATTTTATAAATAATTGATTTGATTCATGCAACTTCGTTGAATTAGGATAGAACGAAGTAATTCCGATCAGTAGTTAATGCCAATCACCCTTATTTTATAAAATGTAGACGTTGTTATTTACTTATCTCAACTCTAAAGCAAAGTAAAAATAAAATGAATAGCATTTTAGGTTTAAAATGTGTTATTTTCTTATTATAAGACATAAATTAAAGTATCATCGTCGCTTTGACTACATTTTACACATAAAGCACGCTGCACAAGAAAACAGATCATCTTATTCGCATCTTATAAAATTATTAAATTCATTTACATGGACACTTCTTTTAGTTTTAAGAATTCTAGTCAATCACATTTTTTTTAAGTTAATAATTTCAATATCAACCAATATTGCACATAAATTTGTATTGACATTATTAGTTCACATATTGAATTATTAGTGTAACACTGTAAAACAAACCAAAACTATAAATATACGCGTTGCCACTAAAGTAAGTGCAATTCCCCCGTTCTTTCGTATAATATCGATTAGATTCAAATTGTTAAAGATTGTAACGGTGTTATTAATGCAAGAAGGATGAAAAGTACGTAAAATAATTAATACATTTTAAGTTGAAGCAGAATAGCAAGTTCAGTTTAAAATTTTTTAAACTAGAAGATCGTAAAAAAGTTCAATAAATAAATATAGACGTTTGGGGGAAATAGTCTCCTGTTTTGAAAACCGCACAAAGAAAATAATACTATTTACCAATATTAATTGTAAATCATAAAAATGACCATGTGATAGTGTTTATCATGTAATATTTAATAGTATTATGTTTTTATATTTTATATTTAATATTTAAATTAGTTAACGAATGCTAAAATGACACGTTTTTGACGCACACCGAAATAGAATGTTCTTCGCGCAGTTTCCGAAGCCGAAGGTTCTCTCGCCGAACCGTAAATGTATTCACTAACCAGGAGAGTATGATACCTTCGGATCGCGGAATTTTATAAGGCTTTCTGATGTGTCTTCTGGTATATAGAAATGGCGATTTTAACTACCAAGAGTGGTTAACGAGATACCAATCTTGAGATACTGCTAAAAGCTTATTATTATTCATTATAAGTTGTATTATTGGTATTTCGAGATTAGGACCTCGTTATTCACTCTTACTAGTCAAAGTCGCCCGTTCTAGGTATCAAACGACATATCCCAAAGCCTCATCAAAATTCGTGATCCGAAGCTTTGATACGCTTCCAGTAAGACTCACTAAATGTTTTGAGGTAAATTAAAGAAAGTTTATATACATTATTATATAAATATTGCAAGAGGATAAGATATTTATTTAATTCGTCATAAAAACACTTTATACTACGCATGCAAAAAAGCTTATATAAATGTCACAATAACTGCAATTCCCTTTTATTTACATTAATTTCAAGGAAGTATTCTAGTTGGTGTAAAGATATTTTCCCTTATAGAAAGAACCTGCAGATTTTTCTATAGATTTTGTGCAGAAGTTTGTGCAGAGTTCCCTGCAGGCTTTTAGAACCTGCGTGCAGAATTCTCTGCAGCTTTTTTTGCAGGTTCTTTTGCCTACAAGGTTATCTGCAGAAATATATTTGGCGGCAATATTTAATTAATTACATTTATTATTATTCAGTAACACCAAAATGATTTAATTTTCAATTAAAATTTGCCGCCAAATATAAAGTCTTGCAGAAGAAGCTGTCGAACAATATACAGGCAATTCTATCGTTTTTTCCGTAAGTCTAATTCACTTACAAATTATCATATTTAAGTCGGTGAATGTTTTTATGTATCGATAAAATTAACAATTTGCAGCATACGCATGGTAATTTTCGTAAAATTATTATGTTTGCGGATTAAAGATAGCTCCAGTGAAGACTGAAAGATTATTTCTTTTATCACTAATCATGAAGAAAAACGGTCTATCTGCTCTTAATATCGTTGGCTGCACTGGCGGATAACTTATTATTGCGCTCATAGGTACAAATTGTATAGCTAAAAGAAAATGTTTTAGTTAGTTCCATAAACTATATATAATTTTTTGAGTATTTTTCAACAGTGTGGTAATAAAATTTTTAATTTGGAGAGGACAGTAAGTCAATCTTTCGAATTTTATGAGAACTAAGAGCGCAATACCTATTCATAGTGAAATCTCATTAACAGCAGAAGAAACTACGCAGAGTGATGTGTATAATATTTATTAATGAGGAATGTACATTTTGATTTACAAATCAACCATTATATTTTGTAAAAAAGTTATTTTAAAAGAACTTAGACAAAGCTGCATTTAAGGCTACATTCATAACATAAAAACGATTAAATTATTATGTATTCGTATAAATAACAGTTTACTTTACATACTTACGTTGATTTGCGTATAATTATTATTTTAATTAGTTAATGGATGGATTAGAAATAATTCCAATAAAGACTGAAATATTATTTCTTATGTCACGAATCATGAATAAAGATGGCCTATCTACTCTTAAAATAGTTGGCTCCTCTGGCAGATAGTTTCTACGCCCTGAACGATATATTCCTTGATCCACTGAAAGAACGAAGTAATTATGGCTATGCGATTAATAGAATTTTATTTGAGTATTCTCTAACAACGTAGGATAGGTATAAATAGAATTTTCGATTTATAGAAGTAAGTAAGTTGAACTTGGCAGACTCTATATTGACTAAAATAAAGAAATCCTCGTATAATGTATTTCGTAAACAATGTTTTGTAATGGCTTATCCACTTGTATATCTAAAGTCTGATGATAACTCAATGGAACAGAACTTTAAGTTCGGAAAGAGAACTTCTTTTAATAAAAAGATTAATAAATATTTCATGTAATCGTGATTTATTTTTTCGAGCAACGTTTCTAAAAAGCTGAGTTAATCAATTTTTCTCGTTATTGAGGGATCCAACAAAGAGGATTACTTTAGTTTGCATATTGATGATTTGGAAAAAGAGAGATCTATTTGGTACTATCATCCTTGGTCATCTTAGTTTTACTTTGCAGATTAATTTTCGATAAATGCAGCTTCGTTGTATGGCTAAAACAATTAGATTTGAATTGTTGAAGAATATAATTGTCAATACCAGTATAAATTCGACATGAAGTACAGAACTAAGAAGCGATTATTATCGAGATTTTAATTCGTATTATTATCAAACGTCCACTTTGAAAATTCACCAAGATTCACTTGGGCGTTGGAGTCAAATCAGAGAAACTTTTTTATAAAATATATTGCGAAGAAATTCAGGTACTTATGTAATTCGATATTGAATGTTTTATACTATGCAAAGCATCCCATAATGTCACTAGAAAAACTGCATTCCCTCTTCGATTTCAAGATTTCGACTATAGGAAGACGTACAATTTTTTTATGTGTCGGTTGAAACAACAGTTTACAACATAAACATAATAATCAATTTACGTAAAAATTTATTTTTGTGGATTAAAGATAGCTTCAGTAAAAACTAAAGTTTATTTCTTTTGTCACTAATTATGAAGAAAGAATGGCTGCTATTAATATTATTCACTGCACTAGTCGATACATTCCAATTGCGCTTTGAGGTATCATTTACAATTTAACTCAAAGAAAACAGGTGGTTTATTCTATAATTTATAACATTTTTTGATTTTTGTATAGTTTCAACATTTATTTAATATTGGTCGCACTGGTAACATAAAATACCCCGAATTAGCTACCGGTTCATTATGTACTAAAAGAAAGAAGGTAAATATGGTTGTATAATAATTAATACAATTTTTTCAATTTTTAATGGCGTATTATGTAATTAGAATGTTTTATTTAGAGAAGTAAGTCAAACTTTAGAGATTTGGATCACATATTTGGAAGACAAGTGGTCTATTCATTATTAGTGGTGTATTTATAAAGTCTGAATGATAACTAAAAGGAACAGAACTTTGAGTACAGGAATGGAATTCCTTTTAAAAATAAAGTCGTTGCTAAAATGCTAAACGAAATTAGTATTCGGACTAGTGAGGAATCTAACAAACAGGGTCACTTTAGTTTGCATTGATGCAACATTGATGCGAACAAAATCGTCAATGATTTGGAACAAGAAAGGCCTATCAGTTACTACCTTCCTCGGTTTCTGACGCATTGATGAAAAAGCCCAGGAAATTACAAGAAAAATAATTAGATATTGAAATTAAATAAGCATAGAGCGACTAACAAATTATAGAATTATCCATCAAACGTCTACTTTGAAAATCGTTTACCAAGATTTATTTAGAGTTCAAAGGCAAATCCATAAAATTTTATTACGAAATGTGTTACAAGAAAGTTCAGATATTTCTGTAATTTGACATCATATGTATGCAAACGATCTTATAATGTCACTAGAGAAACTGCATTCCCTTTCACAAAGTAATGTATAATCTATCAAATTATTATATAAAATTTTTTATGCCCCAATAGCGCTTAGAGGTACCAATCATATTTCAACTAAAAAAAAACAAATGTTTAATTTTATAATTTATATATTTTTTTGAAATTTTTAACAGTTTAATATTTATTTTTTATTTTATTTATTACATATTGACACATTATTATTTTTAAAGTTGGCTGCACATCTAAATTGATTTCCAAAATATAAATCTATTTTTAGAAGAACTGAAAACAATATACCTAGTGAAACCTAATGACAACATCAAAAACTAAGCAGAAGACTTATTATAATCAACCTCTAAATAGCTATTTGACATGTATTATATATTCTATATTTAATAATATATGATCAATTAATTAAGGAAAAAAGATAGATCAACCAAATTTTTCGTATCATATGGATATATATTTATAAAAATAACAGTTTACAGTATAAACATAGATCGCTGCATGTGAAAGTACTATACTTTTGGATTAAAGTTACTTCCAGTAAAGACTGAAAAAGTGTTTCTTTTGTTATGAATTCTGAAAAAATGGTCTATCTGCTCTTAATATAGTTGGTTGCACTGGTGGATACCATTCCAGCATCGAACGAGCTACATCCTCATTAAACGCTAAGAAACGAAGTGCTTATAGCTGTATAATAAATATAGTCTTTTAGTGTTTTCTAACAGCGTGTGCAATTGAATTTTCGATTTGAAGAAGAAAGTAAGTTTAAATATAGAGAATATATATTGAAATAAAATGTAAAAGTTTTAATTTCCTATAATATATTTAGTAGATTAAATGGGCTTTTATTTCTGAAGTTTGATGATAACTCAAAGGAACAGAACTTTAAGTTTAGATACAGAGTTTCTTTTAATAACTAAATATTACACTTATCATGTACTCGCGATTACTCAATCCGCGCGTTGTTACTACAAAGCGGGTTTAATTTATTTTCGGATTAGTGAGGGATGCAACAAAGAGGGTCACTTTAGTTTGCATATCGATGATTTGTAAAAAGAAAGGCCTATCTGCTACTATCTCCGTGGTTGGTTCCGTAGGCATTGACTGATACGCCCACGAATTGCCTAGAAAAATAATGAAGTATCGTTTATCTTATATTCATTTTGCAGATTATTTATTTGATTCATGCAGCGTTGTTGTATGGCTAACACGATTATAGATTTTATTGAAAAATCTAATTGTCAAATGTTATTAATTTGACAGGAGTTACAAAGGCATAGAATGACTAATAGATTATAATTGGAGATATTATCAAACGTCCAATTTCAAAGCTGTTCATCAAGATTTACTTGGAGTTCAGAGGCAAATCAGAGTAACTTTATTATGAATCGTATTTAAAAGGAGTTCAGATATTTATGTAATTCGGCATCGAATGTTTTATACTACATAAACGATCTTTAATGCCACGAGACACACTGCATTTCCGTTAAGGGCATAAACATGATCAATTCCCGTGTAATCATTATTTTTACGGATTAAAGATAGCTCCAGTGAAGACTGAAAGATTATTCTTTTTGTCAATAATCATGAAGAAAAACGGTCTATCTATTATGAAATTAAAATTAACATCCCCAGTTATTATAATGAGATTATACTTCCTGATTTAAAAATGGATCTTAAGACAATTTTTAGAAATACATAGCATATTTAAATGTGGCAAATGAGAAAAAAAGATAAATAATAATATTCTTCATTTTATGTGTATTTGTAAAAATGACAATTTAGTACACTAACATAGTTCGATTGACGAAAAATTATAATACTTCCGAATTAAAGATAACTCCAATAAAGACTGAAAGATTATTTCTTTTATCACGAATCATGAAGAAAAATGGCCTATCTGCTCTGAATACGGTTGACTCCTCTGGCGGTATACGATATGACATTTCTTCAACTAACAAAAAAAAGGATGTAGTTAAAGCTCTATAATTAAAATCATTATTAGAGTACTTTCAATTAGAAGTTTCGATTTGAAGAAGAAAGTGAGACGAATTTTAGAGATTTTATATTGAAACCAAAAGCCGTAATACCTAATCTTATATATCCAAATTGTATACCCAAGGGTTAATATTTGTTTTTAGTCATTGAAATCACATTGAAATCAGTATACTTAGTGAAACCTAATTACATCAAAAACTAAATACCATTATGTATATATAATATTTATTAATGATTATGCAATCTTAATTATAAAGCAATCTTTATACAGCCTTTTGAAGTATAGGTACTATACATATGATGAATGTGATGCATTATAAAAAAGATCGATTAACGAATTCTTAGGGCTTATTTACAAAACCAGCGAAAATAGAAGTTTCCATTCGCTGGTCATATATTCTGTAGACAAATGGTCTATCCATTTTTATTTCTGGAGCTGGATGATAACTCAAAAAACCAAAATTTTCAACTAAAAAAGAAAAAAATTAGGATTTGAAAAAATGTTGATAGAATCACTTTAAAAGTTATTACAATGAACAAAATAAAAACAACGCTTAGTTTAACGGTATAATTGCATACGTGGGAGCAAACAAAATAAAAAGAAAATAAAAATTAGTGAGTTGTTTAAATACTACGAGAATGCACTAATCAGCCTATTTAGAAAGAAGGCAAGCTCTTTGAGAAGATAAGCGAAACTATAAATTCTAAAAGGCGGAGAGATAAAAGTTGTCATTGCATGATGCTTTGCCTAATCGAAACATAACCCCAGAGTCAACATTTTCTCCTGCTGTAAGAAAACTTACTTAATCTCGGATAATTGAGCTGTACTCTCAACAGTCTTTCAAATAACACTCGCATACGTGAATAAGAATTATTAAAAAATGTCGTAAATGTATTTATCTACTCATAATGATCACAATGCAATTAAGTACTACATTTTTGGCCGCGCTAAGCTCGTTGTAATTGTCGAATCTACGATCGACGTCGACGGGGACTTAATGATTGATCTTCGGTTGCACGACGTATCCGATAAAGAGCGTGACTTCGGTCCTCTTGTCGACTATCGCGAAGACAAACGGCCTGTCCACCATCAGATTCGGCTTGTACACTAAACCGTACCCCACTATGCCGACCGCTGTATCGGGCAAAAAGATTAAATTACAGCTCGGCAATCGTTAATTTGTGCTGCATTGCTAATCTACACGTTTGCGGGTCGTTCACGGAAGATTTTAGCAAATGTTAGAGGGCATTTTTATGGCGTCGTTCATTTGTTAATTTACGACCATTCATATAAATGTGCGTATGCAATGAGACGCTGTGTTGATTCCTATTTTCTTTTTTGGCTTGGCGCATTTGCAGAAGCGAATTATTTAAAAGTACTGCGTGTATGTTGCGTTCGACAGATTTTTAGTGTGTCGAAATTTACAGAGTGACCTTCGGGGCGAAATATTGTGCGCGTGCTATCGTTAATAATGTTAGATAAAAGAAATTGAATTATCGACGCAAAAGTTAAAGAAAATCGACGTGGACGAATGTACCTAAATTAATTTAGATATTTCTTGGGGTTAAGTTTGGAATAATGGAAATCAGGTCTGTTTTTAAATATTAAGTGTTTAGTTTAATTTTTGTTTCATAAAAGTTCAACTTGTTTTAAAGAGAAATAAAGCAAATCATTACTTATAATAAAAGATAAATTCATAATCAATGTTATAGTTTAAACTACTTCAGCTGCGATGACATGATTTCCTATATTCCTGCGTAAAATTGTATAAGTAAATTCATTCAATTTATAATGTTGTTACCAAAATAATAGGAAAATTATAAAATTATAGTTTATCACCCAAAACAGTTTTATTATTTGAAATTTTAATTCAAATAAGTCGAAGAACTGTATATTGTATTTTAAATAGACAACTATTATACGACACTTAAAATATTAATTTATACATTAAATACTGTTATAACACATGATTATTGTTTACACATTTATACTGACACATTTAATTATAGAAATGTTAATATAGAAATTAATCGGTTTCCGGCTGTAGGAATTGCCCAGCGTAGATCGTAATATTTACTCTGTTGTTGGATATCACGAAGAGAAATGGTCTATCAACGTCTAGTACTTTGTATTCATGTATACTTCTTAACATCTTATGTATTTCTACAGAAAAAATCGTTAATTTTATTTTCTTTATTTAAAAACGTCATTTGAACTAAATTTGCAAAAGTATTGGTTACATTTTTTCTTTAATATATAAATTACCTAGTCAAATAACTTTTTATAATTGAAGAAATACTAATCTTTTATTAAACTATATTCATACATAATAAATATTATTCTTTAATAGTGATTGATATAACTAGTAAAATAATAACAAACTGTTCAATTATAAGTTTAACAAAATTAATAATCTATGATTTATTGTATTGTAATCGGAGCAATTAAATATTATATTTAATTTGCTTGGGTCGGCAACTTGACCAATAAAAAGCGAAACTTTCTCATTGTGATTTATTATTAAATAAAATAATGGTTTGTTCACTTCAAGATTGACACTCAACGTGTGTACTGCTATGAGCATTTCTAAAAAAGTAACCAATTAATAATTATTCATCTGCAAATTACGTTTAATGATACCCAGAACATAAAAAATGACTATAATGCAGCGATTTATTAAAAAATACCAAAGAAATAATAATCCTTAATAAAAAAATTCGTAGCTAAAACAAAACAGTTATAGTCAAATTAAAACATTTCACTTCAAAATTAAATGAAAAAAATGCCGATAAAACCACACAGTTATGTACGTAATCTCAAAAGCGAAGTGAGAACAAGAAATTGAGCCAGTAGTGTATAAAAAAATAGTGTAGAGGAAAACTTTTTGTTCATGGAACAATTGTGCAAACTGCCGGGGCTTGCGGGCGTTTGAGCAAGCAGATACACTGCACGCACGAAACACCGACAGTGAGTATGAAAGAAACATAGAGAGAGCTTACCCATCTTCTGCTGGGAGAGACGTATAATACAGTTGACGCATACCTCATTAGTAAAACGTATTATAAACACTGGATTACGAAAATTTTTACGTACGCTGTTGACATTTACTTTGACGGCAACACGAAACCCACTCGTGCACGGCTTGATACATTATACGTACATCGAGGAAAAAGAATAAAAAAACACGCGCAAACTCAAAAACCACACATAAATAGGCAAACAAAACAGGAGAGGGGTGCGAGACAGAAGAACAAACAAAGTGCAAAGTCACGCGGATACAGAGAGAGAAGGTTTGAATAATCTGAAAGTAAAAGAAAGAAATATGCGAGAGAAGAAGAGTTAACCACCAGCAGCACCATCGCCCCCTTCACCGCAATAAAACAAACCACCAAAAGAAGAGAGAAAAAAGATCGAAGAACGTTTCAATCTACGGGGAGAGGAAGAGAGAGAGAGAGAGAGAGAGACTTATTTAATGATGGAAAAAAGATGGAAGGGAGAGAAAGAAGCACACTGTAAAACAGAGTAAGGATATAGAGAGGCGTAAGAACTAAACGAATAACTCACCCGTGACGGCGGCAGCCTCGCTGCCTTCCTCGTTCACCTCGATGAAAGCCTTTTGAAGGACTTTGCCTACTTTGAGCGACTCGTCGGACACTCCGGAGAAGTCGGCACCGTTGCTGAACATTTCGGTCATGCCCAACTAGAATCGTTAAGGGTATTTTCGTGTTATTGCAAGTGAAATTGCTGCAGTGAAAATAAGTTTCTAGTCGTTAATTCATTGCACTGTGTAATTTATCGATCATTAGTGGATTGATGAAGTTAAGGATCGATGATTTGTTTACCTGATCGGTATTAGATTAAGTTAAGCACCAGGTGTACTTGAAAAATTAATGCGCAATCATAATATTTGGTTCGCGTGAAAGGGGGAATTATAAGGCAGAAATTGCGGAGATAGAGTAATTCAAAAATTATAATATCAGGAATAACGATTTGAATGAGTGTTGCAAAAAGAAGTTACGTACGTTTTCGAGGGGTTTCTGGAGATCGATGGTGCTCTCGATTTTGAATTTGGGGAGGTACAGCTGGATATCCCGCTCGAAACCGGACTTAGCCAGACGGGTTGCGTTGAAGGACTCGAGGTTGTTCACGATGTTGCTCAGACCCTCGATCTCATCGGGCACGATGATGACCATCTTCAAGTCGTTGTTCTGCAATAACATTCGTTATATTTATTATATTATTGGATTTTATTTAATATTGTAATTAGTCACGTACAAAGATGTAAATGAATAAGCGTGCATTCTTAAAAAAAAAACTGTTATTAAAATTTAAAAAAAATAAATTGTTGCTTCTATAAAATCATGTTTAGAATATGCTTATAAGAACATAAAGATGGTATACATGTTGTGATGATGTTT
Organism: Gastracanthus pulcherrimus; assembly: GCA_949152435.1. Taxonomy (NCBI): domain Eukaryota; kingdom Metazoa; phylum Arthropoda; class Insecta; order Hymenoptera; family Pteromalidae; genus Gastracanthus; species Gastracanthus pulcherrimus. The sequence goes on from OX424573.1 coordinate 17,570,952, forward strand.
TAAAATTTTATTAGCAAAGTGGTCAAAATCAATTCATGGTAGAATTTTTTGAACTGAGTACATAAAATTACTTACCAATGGTGGATTTTTAAATTAAAATCCTAAACTCTAAAGAGGAGATTTTAATGATTTTAATTATTCAACCATTGGTTAGCTGTTTTATGCACACAGTTAAAAAATGTCTGATTCAAATTTGATTACCTTACCTTATCTATAATCAAAGAAACAGAGCTAAAGTATAATTTTACAATATCTCAGATACAAAATAAATTTTCATTTTAGTGTGTGTCATTGATAGGCATCGATAAAAATGTAGAAATTTATGGTCTTTATAAATATGCCTTGAAAATGGCTGTACTCAAGAAACCGTCAACATTCTATGTTTACGACAACATGCTCGAAAAAAATGTATCCTTAGATTAGTCATTTGCCCACGTGCGATTGTAATATCGCTGATAAATAAATAACGCCGACGATGAAAAGTGATATATGGAAACTCACCACGTATGGGAGTTCGACGAATTTGGCCTTGAGGTCGGGAAGTTCACCGTAGAAGTAGTTGCCGGACGCGAACATGGTGGGCACCTTCTTCTCGGTATTTGCGTTGAGGTGGAAGGTCTTGTCGTGGGTTCCCTCTTTCTTGAATTCCTTGGCCCACTTTCCCTTGAAGTAGACGGCGTTCAGGAGGAGCATGCGGGTGTTGCTGTTGATGTCGTCTGCCGAGGAAACATTCAATATTTTTTTATTTAGGAAATTCAAAATTGCTGGATTAGAGGAAAGGGGTGACAACAACTGGATATACACAATGAGTAATCGCAATTATTTATCGCGGACATGGAATAACTTAAACAATACAAATGTTTAGAATCAATGATATATGGGTTATTTTCAATAATGTTGCGTATTTTGTGTAATTTCCTCGAATTTGGTTTCTTATTATGATTCACATGGGTTATATTAATCAGATTCACTTAGGGTATATAAGTTCTTTAAAATTAGTGTGTTAAAATGTGTACTTGTTCAGAGATCTAAAGAAATACTAAGCCGTACGATGTTTATAGAAAAATTCATTGGTAACTATGATTGTCCTGCTGTCACAAAAGAAAAGGTAAAAGTGTACATTTTATAACAAAGCCAAAATAAAATTTAATTTGTAAATTGTCATTGTAAAAATCAAATGTGGACCACAGAAAATAATATAATCGGATGATTAGTGTATCTATAAAAGATTCAATAATTTTATATTTAATTGTAAAACATGCATGAGACATAACAACGCAACATTTTTTTAAACACTTATATAGATGAAAAGAGACTGATATTTCTGTTCCAGCATTTTTCAATACGAAAACAATATAAAGCACTTTCGATTATGTATATTACGGCATTTTTAAACTTTTTATTAATAAAAATATGCGTATTTATGTAACTAATGTGTAAAGTATAAGCTATCTAACAGTGTAAATATCCCTTCAGTAATATGTTTTAAGAACCTCATTATTAACGTCGAAGATCAATGTTCATATAGTGCATTTATACATATTCCTTATGTAAATATTGTTGTATTTTAACTTTTTAATCATACAAAGATGTGTATTTATGACACAGCTTATACTTTATATAAATATTTCATAAATATGCACTTTTATATTGTCAAAAACTTGAAAAACAGCCGAAAACAAGAGTATGATTATAAAAATAGATTTTCTATCTTGAAAGAAACCAGGACAGAAAAATCACAATATTTTGCAAATCAGTCATATACAAACAGTATAATGTGGAAATAAATACATTCGATACACGTATACCCAGCTGACGGTAGAGTTACAGAAAAATTCTACTTTTAGACAATTCAGGAATTTCCTTACAGTTATTGAGTACATTACCTCATGTCATGACATTTTCTAAATGCAATGGGTATAAATATTAAAATTCAGTTGCTATCATACGTTAACATTTACTAACTATCAATTTGAACACTTACAGAATTTACTTAAATAAATATCAAACACTAGTATAACTCTTTGGAAATATCCTAATACCCATTGTGTCCAACTCTCAACCTACACACATTCTTTGACACGTGGAATAGAATTTTTGCAATCAAAAAATGAGACTTACCGGCCTCGATGATGTCCTGGATCTTGTGGTGGGTCTTCTCGTCGACCCAGTCGTTGACGATCTTGGCGGACTGCTCGGGCTGGTTGGTGTCGATTTCGGAGGCCTCGGAGCGGAAGGTGCCGGTCGTCAGCTGCTTGTACGTGGACTTGAGCTTCAGACCGCTGGCGATGTACATCTTGTTGGCGACCTCGAGGGTTACGTTCTCAACGCTCTGCGGAAACGATTTTTTTTCATTTTTATTATCGCTTATTTTTAAACGCTAACTTTGTTCGATGTTTGGTAAAATGTTTTTTTATTGTTTTGCTTCCTTATTTATTTTGAATGACAATTAGATATTATTTTAGTGAAATAAAGAAATAGTGCTTAACTTTGTTAGATGCTTAGTATTGTATTTTTTTTCTACGTTTCCTTGTTTATTTTTAATGACAATTAGTTATTATTTTAACGAAATAAAGAAATAGTTCTTATTGCACAAGGATTTTGGTTTTAAGGGTAGACCTATGAATCTTATATCCCGTTATTTAGGGAGTAAAACATTAAATTAAAAGAATAATTAATTATAACTTAAAAGAATAAATTAAAATTGTTTTTTTATTTATTTTTTTAACTTTTCTTTCTGATAAGGAATCAAATTAGTCCTGATATTCCAATTTCATGGTAAGTATAGATAACGTAGGTATTAAAACTTTATCGTTATCATCATGAATTTATCAAAAAATCGATATTGTCAATTTATTTATCCTCCTTTTCACTCTTCTCTAATAATTAATTTTATGACATTTTTTCATATGATATGTTACCTCATTTCTTGTCTGATTAATTGTCTAGAAGTATTCTTACGAAAAAAATTATTCAAAATATGCTAAAAACTTCCAAATTAGACTGATGCTACCCACATGAAACCCATATTTTACACATGACAAAAATGATAAAAATACATCTATAAAAATATCATTATAAAAGATAGTAGGACTACTCTTGCTTCCCACCGCGTGGCTGTACAGATAGCGTAGGTTCAATTCCCATCAGTTCAACTTTCTCCGCGACAAAAACCTTTGTAGATCCGGATTTATTAATGTAGAAAAGCGATCTCGATCTTAATCAATGCTTGCACCATTGTTTATAAAAATAAAAGTATAAGGACAGCAATGCCCGTATAATAAAAAAATCAAAAAATTCCTTTACAACGATATTTTTAGCCTACTACTAAAAACCGATTTTTTCTCCACTCTCCCACCCAAAAAAACACACCAAAAATTCATAACCACTATAAAAAGAAAGAAAGGGAAATCATCGTACGTTGAGCTGGTCGATGAGATTCTCGAATCCCTGCTTGGAGACGACATCGTTCTCGAGCATGTGGAGGGACTGGCGCATCTGCTTGGCGGTGTTGCCGCCGGCGCCGAACGCTGCCATCGACAGGACGATGTGGGCGCTCAGTGGCGAGCTGATGAGATTCTCGCCCTTCTTCTCGTCGGAGATTTTCTGCAGACAAGAGTGCCAAAGAAAGAAAAGAATTAAGAGGCGTTTTTTTCAGTGCGCGCGCGCAAAAAAAAGGCAGAATAAGGTTGAGCGCGATCGATCCGAGGGAAAGTTTTCCGCGCCTCGAACCCGCATGTGTCGGCGCGCGAACGCGATAGACGAGAGGAGGCGCGAAACTTTGACTCGAGTGCGCGAAAACATTGTAAAGGTTGGAAATGTGTATATGTGATACTTTGTGTGAGTGTATATTGTGTATTTGGTGTTTTTTGTATTGTTAGAGTTCGATTAGAATATTGTTTTTATTAGAGCGCGAATTTGGATGTGATGGGGTGAATGGATGTTTTTATCAATCGGAGATAATTGTTTAAAAATATACGCGAGGGGAAAAATGTTTTTATTGGTTGATTAAACTGAATTAAAATGTCAAGGATACAGAGCGGCACATTTAGTCTGCATAATAAGCGATAACCTTTTTATTTTCTTTAAAGTTTCCGTAATTTCAATGTCTACCGATATGAAGAAAAATAAATATCATTTATGCAATAAGTTCGATATGGAACATGTGTGGATGTCAATTTTTTTATTTGAGAATGATTTAATAGTTTTTAAATTAAAAAACTGTATTTCTTTATTGCGGAATCAGTAGATACCGAACGTAAATTACTTAAATTGCACTATTGTAATTGCACATATACTAGAATACCGTAAAAACCCGTAATTAATGCTGAAAACATTGCAATTTAGAAAGGCAGGCAATTATACATTTCAGTTTAATTTTTCCAGCGTATTTTGATTTTACTTAATAATACCGCAATAAACCGTTTTATGCACTACAATACACGTTGCGCGCATACACGACTGGTTACAATATCGCCTCTGCAATGCAAAAACCGTTAATTCTTTCGCTTTTTACGATACAAAAATACATAGTTTTCTCTTTGTTTTGAAACTCGGCGGATCGTGCGAGACGCTTCTTAAAAGAAACTATACACATGATACGCTCGCTCGAGTACACCCACCTTGAAGAAATTCGTGGCGAACCGACCGGTGCCCGCGGACACCGCCTTGAGCGGCGAGATCTCCTTGTCCTGGGCCATTGTGCAGGTCACGCACAGCGCCAGCGCCAAGATAACTGTCGCTGCAAAGAAAACAAAAAAATAAAGAGAAACATTAGACGGCGCGTGACACTTAGTCTCTCGTTCTCCAGCCTCGAAATTTCGTATTCAAGAGCACGTGACCGCGACAATGGCGATTGGTATTTGAAACCGAGGTACACGCCCGGAGGTAGACTATTCTGTCTGCGGATGCTCTTTTTTTTGTTATTCAACGTGGGGGAAATCCTATTTTGGAGTTTTGAAAGATTTGAGCTTTATTGTTGCTTTTGGATGGTGTGTTTCGTGTAGATGCATTAAGTTAAAAAGAGTTTCACTTTATTATGCTAACTTTAAACGCGCTTTTCTTAAAATTCATCACGATTTCTAATGGGCGGGTCGATATTTCAGTAAACTGTGCACCAATTTTGTAATTAGATTATCTTCAACTAAATAAAATTGTAGTAACTGTTTGAATATTTTATTTCAAAGCTCCGTGCAGTGAGAAATTAAACTGCCCGCGTTATCACACTTTTTATTGAGCATGTTGAGACCGAGGTTGAGACTATCGCTATTGTAACTATTAAATATGAATATTTTTAAATGATGGAAAATGAATAATTCTTAATGAAAAGAATATTTAAAAATTACAAAAAAGATATGTTAAATAATGCTTTTGAGTTTGAAGTGAGGTTTCTCTTCAAATGAACTGCACAAATTTAGTCATCGTCGGTCGCACAAATGTCAGCTGTGTAATTCGCATCGTACGTGAATCCTTCTCGCTTTTTTCGAGGCTATCGACGTAAGTGGCGACAACAAAATTCGGCAACATATATTGACGCGCCTGCGTATACGCGCATTTTTATCGGCAATAGGCGCGCGGAATTTTAACGAGCGCGTAATCGCGATTGCGGACCGAACAGCAGCGAGTCTCGACCTTGACTTCGGACGCAATTTCGCGTGTATTATTCTTCGTATGATGAGAATCCACACGTGGAACTTATGATTTTGGTCATGTGGACATTATGTATATATTTCGTGGTTCGTCGGAGGGAGGGGGAGGGAGGATTTTTTTATCCTCGAGGAGATATGCGCACCGAAGGTATAATAACATATTTAAAAGTTAATCGTTGATTGATTGGATTTTGTCGTTTCTTTGCAGATACGTCGTGATTTTAGAAAATTGCGACGAATTGCGATATATGAAGCTTTATATGATTGCTTTTGTGGAATTATTGAACGTATTTTATACGTAAGGAGATACTTTTTTGGATTTAACTCACCGCTTTCACTTTTACAATGAGACAAAATTATAGTGTTGACTACTCTGTGCAGATTTTCTTTTTTAATTTTTACAATATCAATATTCTACACTTATATATTGTCTCAAAGATATTTGTTAATTCTCTTTTAAATACTTAGCACAATAATAAGCTGCTTTTTTTTATTAATCGATAGATCTAGGTAGTTTTAGATTGTACTTTACTGACAGCAAAACCGTATTTAGTAAGACTGCAGGTACAGTAACGATATTTCGATTAATTGCAATTGCATATTTATTTAGAATAATAACTAAGTAAAACGAAGAATCATTAAAAATTATTGACATTCACTGTATTGATCTTATACTCAAAATATAAAGACGAGTTGAAATTGTAATCACATTCTTTTCATCAGTTTTCAAAAGCAGAGATTTATAATAATGACAGATCCAAAAATCATGCGACTATTCAAAGCGTCAATTTGTTTTAAAGCAGCGCCCATTAGGCTATTTCAGTAAGATGACGGGCACTGTGGTTTAAAACAATAGCACTGTGGTATAAAACAATTGAGCGAGTTTCAGGGTTGTAGATGTCTGAATATCGCCAATACTTCTGATGACGTCACAAGTGAAATAACCTAATATGTATTCAGCATTTAAAAAAAGAACATCGATCATTCTTCTTAAAGCTGAAAGATAACAGTATTGAACTTGGTAACTGTGCTTATTTTTTCTCATTCGAATCTCGAATTCAATACAACCGAGGATTACGTGTTTTTCTCCTTAAACGAAAACCTGTGCAAATGAGGGTCTTTTATCTCCCGCGCACTTGAGCACATAGCGAGGCGCGGCTTTTAAGCAAACGAACCATTTGTGCGAAATCGATAGAGAAGACACGTCGTAGGGACGATCGGCTCGCGTTGAACATTTCTGTCGCACTGTGTACTTTCAATTAACATATACTCGCGAGTTTTTCCTCCTGCGAGACGCGCCTTTTGAGTGGTATATAGAATCAATGAGTTAATTTATGCGATTTTGACATTTATTTATCGCTCTATTATATAGCTAAAATTAAATATTTTTGTGCAAGATAAGAAGTTGATCGTTATGTAATTGCAATGATGATTATTATACAAATAATATTGATTCTTGTACAAAGAAATCATAAATTGAGAATTCGGATTTTTGGATTTGAAAACGAATTGATATGATAATTAAAAACAAATCAATTCATTAAATTATCAAAGAAATCCATATTTAAAATTGTGCTGAACGATCTCTGCGAGTCTGATTTTGGTAAAAGGAAAGAATAAATAAAAACTGTCCTTTATAAATTAAAACGAAAGTTGCTATTTTAAAGGAATAGTTTTATATATTTTTGATATATTATTTAATTATTTTCTCAAATCTATCTCAGAGCAATCGGTAAACGCAATTTCAATTACAAAGAGGAATTCACCGAGTGACAAAATGCAATTGAGACCATTATATCGAAGAAATCATCTGACGATCATAAAAATTATTTTCATAAGATAAACGATTGCTTATAAGCGTAATTGTATACTATTACCGAAATTACAATTACAAATTTCGACAGTTATATAAACTCAACGACAAAATATCAATGTCAACAATAAACCCTCGCAAGTGCGAATTTGTAAAGCAAAGCGCACTGGAGACGGATCCGCGCAAGCACCGATCTTTTTACATTAATAACTAATACTAATTATGAGGATTTTCCGAAGGCCGAGTCAAGGCCTCTCGCAATATACACACGGATTCCTCGTTGCGATACGAGTCGCGTATACGTGTGTGAGTGCACGCAGCTGAGTAGCAGGAATTCATAGATGTATATTGTCCATTGGAAAGGTCGTGGATACATACGTGCGATATACGTATACATATCGTGTGCCACGCGTGGAAATTGTTTGTTGATCCGTTGTTATCAGAGTCTTGTAACGGTTATTTTCTCTCCCGATTTTAATCCGAGCGCGCGCGCGCGTAATTCTCACTCCTTCGGTTTTGTATATAATGATTGATTATGTAAGCGGCGGTTTGTTCGGTATTGCGCATATGGTGGGTCGGTAGGGAAAAAAAGGTTATCGGTTTTTTGCGGGGATTATCCCGGTTTTTATGAACGCGCGACGAAACTTTGTTTGTTTTATTGGATTATGATAAAGAGTAGATTGTAAAATGTGTGAAATACAGTTTTGTTATGATCGGCAGTGCCAGATTTATTACCGATTTATACAGCGTCGAATAATAAATAATATTGAAATAATGTTCTTATTTAATGATGTATAAAGCGCGTTCTGATTCGTGAATTATTATTTTTATGCTTTACTAGTTATTAACATCTTTTAATTAAATATGACTTTTTAATTTATTGAAATAAATATAAAATAATATATTTTTTTAATATGGCTTATAAATATGTTACTTAGGAAAAATTGTATTTTTTTATTAAACGTGAGGTACATTGAAAATGACCTTTGAGAATATCCAATTGATAGATTCTGATAAAACTTTAAAGATATATTCTTGAAACTATATTTACAAAAAAGTATCAATTTTATTTTACTCCAATTTATTTTATGTATAAATTTCTATTTAGTTTTACTTTGTTTAAAAAGTAGTAGTACATAATTACTACAGTATAGCGACTTTAATATAACAATTCACAAGAACTGAAGGAATATCCTTCTTGTACACAGTTTGCAGAAATATTTAAAATCTTCCGCCTTGAGTTTTACCGACCAAGAAGTGAATACTTAATTACAATTAATAAAATACTTATATTTAGACCACACCCAAACTCGCTTGCCCTTCATTGAGTAGAAATAGACTTTTGTACGAAGTTTTTGATGTCTAAATCAATGACACCCTAAAAAATTATTGCAAAGAAACGTTGACGAAATTTCATTCCAATAATTTCTTAGGGTGCCGTTAATTGTGACGTCTGAAACTTCATACAAAGGTCTATTTCGACTCAATGAAGGGCAAATAAGTTGTCTAAATACACATGTTTTATAATTATATTTAATTATTCTTTTCTTGGTCAATAATAATTAAGGCGGGAAATTTGAATTTTTATTGATTTTCAATCTTCCACAATTTAGTATGTGCAAAGATCATTGTACGTCCTACTTTTGGGCTTTAATAATGGCTTTATTGAATAGTATTCATGACTTTCAAAACTGCCTTTAATGTATAAAGTCTTATCTGTTATTTGAAACAGTAGTATATAAAATTAATAAAATAGTTTTCGATATAAAAAATGAAAAAGTAAATATTATTAATAAAAATGTGCAGTCATTAAAAAACACTGTCGAGCATCCTAAAATATGTTTCATTGATAAAATTTAATTTTTCCCTGGATCATTTAGATACACCTTTTATACTAGTAGTTACGCTTCCAACAAAACCCACACCATTTTTAACCACCCAGTCCCAACATTGTCCACGATAAGAAAAGAAAACCGAGCTCATTATTAGCCTCCTATATATTCAGACCCGCTGCTCCAAGTGAAAGGACAAAAAAATAGTCAATCAAGCCGATTACAACTTAAACTCGATCTTACAATCGTAACTTTCCTCCTCCTCTCATCTCCCATCCCCATATCCGAGAAGCTGCTCCGCTGCCGCCGCTGCGTTATCGGTCGATAAACGCGCCGACTCGTAGCTTTTAATAAGCACACACACACGCACGCTGTAACCGAGAGCAGACGCACATAAAAAGAAGAAGGAAGAAGAAGGTGTACAAGCGCGACCGGTCCAGGCGGTCGACTTTTTTTTTATTATCGCAGCCTTTTATCGAATGCATAACCGAGCGCGCGAGAGCTGCGATGCGTTAAAAGAACGCGAGGTGGCGAGAGGCCTTGTCGTCGTTCGTCGTCGTCGTCTCGGTCTGGCCAGCTAGTTTCGTTGTGTGTATAGGTATATATCTTTGCTTGGTTGCGGCCGAGTATCGCGGCTGCACGGTTGGGTACTAAATTTATATAGGTTCGCCGGCGGGTAATGAGAAACGTCGGGTCGTGCGTGGAGAATATGGTCGGTATGACGAGTGGCTGGGAGTTAGTTATTGCGTGTGTGTGGCGAAAATTAAGATACAAGTTAAACGGTTTATGGGACTTTTTGGATATATCTGTGGATTATCCAAAAAAAGACGAATTGTCCATTTTTTTCAAAATTTAGTTTAGAGCGATTTTGGTATCCTTGGAGAATAAGTGACCATATTTACGATTTATCTTTTTTTTAACATTGGTTTAACTGGCAAATAAAAATTCACTTTAAACCTCAATATCTCAAAAACATAAAAAGGTTTTTCCGGGAACCCACATGTATGTAGGATGGTTATGCTAAGTATAAGTTGTTGGGAATTTCACATTTTTTTTATGTATGTAATTATTTAGGAAGTGATTTACTGCTACGCTTTTATAGTTTGTAAATAATAAGTATTTGAACAATTGTTTGAAATAATTAAATTATTGATTAAAAACGATTAAATTTAATATTCTTATACGAAGGAAATGTTTTTCCTCTACGTGCTAGAAATCGTGATTTTCTTATAAATTTTCTCTTCCAACGGAGTTGGAGGAAATCTATGACACGCTAGATCTTTTTTTAGAATAATTATGTTTACTTGAACGTGACGCGCGAATCCAATTAAACAATGCAAGATGAATATAGAGGTAAAATACTTCAAAAATATATTTCAAAGAAACTATTAGTTATACAAAGAAATTTTGAAGGTGTTATGCATGATTTAAAATATAAGTACTACAAATTAACGAAGTAAAATATAAGAGATTAAAGACATATTTAAATATGCAGTAATTTAATCGTATTAAATCAATTTGATTTTTAAATAGAACAAATATATATCTCTTAAATAGTTACATTTTATTACTCTTGATATAATTGTTCACAACAATTATATAAATGTGCAGTAAATAAATTTATACAGAAACCTAACAAGAAAATTTAATTCAGTTCAATGCGTAATGTTATTGCATCAAATAATGTTAACTGATCTAATACAGAATTCTCTTTTAATTTCAGCACTTTGTGAAAACATGTTTTTTAAGTATTATTATTACATTAGAGAAAATGTGGTTGTTGTCATAGACATTATATAAAAAAATGTAATAATCTTATTCATATAGTGAGAAAACTAAATTTGAATAAATCTCACAAGATAAAATAAACTCAATTAAATATACATTGATTACTACTAAATTACACAGATAAATTCTGTTATAAATATGATAATATATATAATAATAAATAATAATAAAAATAATAAAATAACAATTAAAAGTCACTAAACAGTATTCTTCTCGTTTTCTTTTAAACAATTAAGAAATAATTGTCTGTATGTTTGAATAGAAATACATAGAAATTCAGTTAAAATAAAAGCACAACGTAAATAAAGAAATCCCAAATTTCAGCTGCAAAGCAGCCAACCACGAATCCAACATACTCTCCTACAAAAATGATCCATCCCCAAATACAACCTGCCGCGTTCAAAGCAACAAAAAAGCAGAAAAATTACAAATTCACGAACAACGCATTAACATTGAAATGAAAAACCCGCATCCTCAATCGCTACACCACGCGCAAACTGAACCGCGCGTTGTAGTTATTACAGATATACCGGCCGGCAGCTGCCATAATAGATATATACAGGCTATATACACGACACACGGCACAGCTGCCGCTTCTCGACTGAATAATTCTTCAAAAGCACACTTACGGGTACGCATGGCTGTTTTCTCTCTTCTCTCTACGCTTGCTTCTTCTATAACGTGTCTTTCCACTCGTCGTGCGCTGGAGCGACTGAGTGCGAGGCGCCGACTCGGCCGCTATATAAACTTCGCGCCCGCGCGCGCATAGACAACGCGCCGAGCGCTCTCGTGTGTATAAGGTATATGACGTTGTTTGCTCGTGCGCGCGAGAGAGCGAGAGAGAGAGAGAGTGATAGAGAGCCGCCGGCGCGGGAATTTCAACGGCGCGATGATCTTGGCCGATAGGCTGATGTAGCTTCTTTCTTTTTTATTATTCTTCTCCTTTTCTGATGCTGCTTCTTAATCTCGTTCTCGTTCTCTCGGAGTGCGTGTACCGTTTGCGTATGGGAAAAATCTCAGGCGACGGAGACGGAGACGGAGACGAAGGACTTTGTTGCGTATAGGCAAACGAGAGATAGCGGCGAAGCAGTCGTGTGTTTAATGTGGTGCTTCTTTGCTTCCCTTTTTTCGAGAGAGAGAGAGAGAGAGAGAGAGAGAGAGAGAGAGAGAGAGAGAGAGAGAGTACGTGTGTACGTATAGGTATAGGAGTTTGCAATAGCGTTGGGTTTCCCTTTTTTTTCTGTCGCAGATCTCTCTCTTTGCTTGGTGTCACGCGGTGTCATTGAAGTATAGTGAGGCTGTGTGTGGTCTGAGGTGCGAGGGTCAACGTTTCCAGGGAAACGACATTGTTTACCGTTATACGTAGTGAGTTTTGATTGATTGATTGATCGACAGGATGAGCGGATCTATGCGCTGAATTAATTTGAAGGAGTGATGAAAAAAAAAATTGCACTCTGATGACGAGTGATCGTTTTTCAGTTTGGGTATTATTACTAGAAAAAGAGTGATTTGCTTGACTCTCGTTAAGCGAATATTCGGGTAAATTATATTATAAAATTATCTTTGTAAAAGTGACTTTTATCAAAAGTGTGAAGATGTAATGTGCAACTATTACAAAAATTTAATTTTCATATCTTTAACACTTGCAACTTATCTTTTATAAGATTAATTCAGAAGAATTGTCCAGTTTTCAAATTTCGGAGCTTGTTTTGATGTTCTTATTGTTAATCGTTTTACAATAAAACGGTTTTTATACTAGTGATATTTATACAGTAGTTAAATTATTGTCATAACAAATTCGTAAAATAAAATAATTATTTATTTAAAGGTGAATCACTTTGATTTTCGAAATCGATAAAATACGTTCTGAAATTCAAGAACTTGATAATTAAGGTGATGCTAAACCCACCTGTCACCGACAAATACGAGGATCCACTTTTCTCATTTCATTTTCAATTTTGAGTAAATATCTCTATGAAAATATGTTGTTCTAACCAAAAGAACAACTTTTCATAGAGATATTTTCTTAAAATTGAAAAATGAATCAAAAAAGTGGTTCTCCGTATTTACCAGTAACACGGGGTTTAACGTCACCTTGCAATACCTTGTAATACTTGCAAATAAGTCTGATAAAATATTAATTCCTCAAAACTCGAGAATATCTTATTTTTTAATCTTTGTTTGTTAATTCAATTTAACACATTTGTAATATATTAATTTTTAATGATATAGTAAACATAATAAAATGTAATACTTTTTAAATAGTTACTGATTCGATTAATTACGTTCACTCTCAGTCAATACGAGCGTTTTGAAAAATAAGAAATCCGTTGTACTTTTTTATAAGTGATTTCTGCTAACACAGGTTAGATAGATAGATAGATATAATATTTATTTGTAAATATTTACAAAAGTTTTTACATATAATTTTACATTTTAATGTCACACGTTGTCAGTTTCTTAAAATTACATATCACGTCGTTACTTAACTAAAATTAATTGCACATATGTGAAGTCAGGTATATAAAGTATTGCACTTTGTTGTCAGTTATAAAATTTGTTTTTTTCTAAATCGTACTTATTATACCTATCAGTCGCTTGAATAAAATTATATACATACATTAACAATCGTTTCCATTCATACTAATAAATACATGCATACTTTTTTAAAATTGTTTTGTCAAATTAATAATTAAATACATTCACACTTAATTAACACTAAAAATATTTAATAAATAAATAAATAAAATAATAAATAAATACGTCGAATACATAAATAAACAAGATAAATAATTAAATTAAATAAATAAATAAATAAATTTAAATAAATAAATAAATAAATTTAAATAAATAAATAAGTTAAATAAATAAATAAATAAGTTTTAATAAATAAATAAATTAAATAAATAAGTTTTAATAAATAAATAAATTAAATAAATAAATAATTTAAATAAATAAAAAGCCTAAATATATAATCGACTCATTTTTATCTCTAAACATACTCCTCACCATGTAATTGTTTAAGGTGCCTGCTAAACGCCGTTTTAAATTTACAAAAAGATGGCAGGCACCTCACACTGCTCGGGAGCGAATTCCAGAGGTGCGCACCTTGAACTCTGAATGAAAAAAGGCCCTTATCGGTGCGCGACCCCGGAACCGAGAGCTCTTTCATACCACCCCTACTTGAAGTCCTGGCCTGGTTTTTTTCAAAGAGGGCAGTAAGATACGGTGGCTGCCGCATGACAACCGCTTTGTAAAGCAGCAGCCCCATAAAATACTCCCTCCTCACCTTCAATTCTAACCAGTCCAGTTTTTTCCTGTAGGCGGTGATATGCTCATCCCGCCTAACACCACATATGTATCTCACACATGCATTCTGCAGACGTTGTAGTCGTGTCTGGAGCTCCCCTGACACATCAAGAAGAACCACTGAGCAATAATCTAAGTGAGGTAGTACCAGTGCACATGCCAGCTGCTTCCTCAGTATCTCTGTGATGCTTGAACGGAAAAGTTTTAAGCTATACAGAGCCCTATTTACCTTTCTACTGACCGCATTCAGTTGCGGCTTCCATGTCAACCCTCCGTCCATCACCACGCCGAGGTTGGTGACTGTATCGACAAAGGGAACGTGTACGCCGGTCTGTATCTCAATGCCTTGCAAGTCGAGGCTCTGAACCTGTTTGATGTTGTGATCAGATCCAAAAATGATCGCCTTTGTCTTGCCGACATTGAGGCGCAGGCCAGCTGACGTTGCCCAGTTCGACACTGCTTGTGCTACAGCCGACATGCGACCGATACCATCACGAAGACCTTTCAGGGTCACTTGTGTGTAGGTTTGCAAGTCGTCAGCGTAAAGTATGTGTTCGACACCATCTAAGTCGAGTGCGTCTTGTAAGTCGTTTATGTACAGGCTGAAAAGCAGGGGTCCCAGGACTGAGCCCTGTGGAACGCCAAGATTGGTGGTTAGCCAACCTGAATCCCCGTTTGTGATTGTGACGACTTTCTGTCGTCTCCCCGTGATATATGACTTAAGCCACAGGAGAACACTCCTGGAGAATCCCATGCGCATCAGCTTACGCAGCAGTTTAGTGTGTGAGATGGTGTCGAATGCTTTGCTAAAATCAAACATTAACAAAATAGTCAATAGTTTTTTGTTGTTGTCAATGCCTGATCTTATGTCCTCCGTCAGTTTCAGTAGTGCTGTCTGTGTACTGTGATTCTGTCGAAAACCAGTCTGCATCGGGTCCAAAGTATTATTTTCTCGTAAGAAGTTGGTTATTTGGTCGTGTACGATTTTTTCAAGGACCTTAGAAAGGAAACTCAGCAGGGCAATTGGTCGGAAATCTGACACCGTAGATGGGACAGGTTTCTTCTTCAAAGGCACCAACCGAGCTCCCCTCCAAGCTCCCGGAAAAATGCCACTGGACAGAGAGGAGTTAAAGATCTTAACAATATGATCTCCCACAAACGGAAGAGCCTTAGCCACTATACTTTGGGGAATGTCGTCTTCCCCTCTGGCTTGTGATGAGAAGTGGGCAACAGCCAGAACCACGTCCGAGAAGCTGACTTCTCGGAAAACAAAACCGTCATCACTGGCAGTGGTCAGGACGCTGTCAAGTTCTTCATCACCCTCATTTTGGGAGATCGACACCCCTGCAAAGTGGGCATTGAGCTCTTCCGGTGAGAAACCATGAAGCTCCTCTCTTGTCTTTGGCAGAAGGCCCAGAGCCTTGAGCTCTTTCCAGATATCTTTCTTATTATTAATCGCTTCAGAAATTTTATTTTGTAAAAATCTTTCCCTTGTTTCCTTCGTTCGTAATTCAGCTTCAGCTGCAAGGCCCTGATACTCCCGCCACAGTCTGTCGTCATTGGTCCTCGAATAGCGTCTTCGTACGGAGTCACGTTTTTTGTAAAGATGTATTAGCTCAGCATCAACCCATGGTGGATTTGTTTTCTTTTTCGGTATGAATTCTTTTAACGGTGCAATTTTATCTATCACAGGTGAGAGTTAAATAAAAAAGAGGCATTCAATTTTAAGTAAAATTTCTCTGCTAAAATATAAGCGAAATGTAGAAAAGGTAGTCATATTTTCTCGCGTAGAAAAAGTAAAAACTAACTATTAGAGTAAATTTGTTACTTTTCAAAAATTGCAGATGTGGGTGTATACATGTAAAAGTGCAGTTGGACGCGTGGAACTTTCATAATTTTGCTTACGTGACGATTGTGTTAGAATTCGATTTCTTTTGTATTTCCTTTACGTGATTAAAGCGGAATTATCACGCTAGATAATGGTTTTTCGCTGAAAACTGCAATGATTATATGTAAAATAGTGATAAGCACTTTTAAACTGCTACAATCAATATACAGCAATTGTAAACAAATTTTCTACAATGATGCATATTTCTTAGCCTACACTGAAAAGAATGAGTAACTTGAAATATACGTTTATTTCAATAAAGCTAATAAAATATTAACTTGAAATTAATGAAAATTTGTTAATGTTAAGCAATGATTTTTTATTCAAATAAATAATTTACTAATATAAAGAAGAAACATTTTTTTATTATAATTATTGTTTTCTATCAGTATTTAAATAAATGTTCATTTAAATTTATTCACTATTTTACTGTGAGCTATTATTTTTTGCTAGTGAAAAATTTGTAATGGAAACTTCATAACTATTTCATAAAGCCACCTTTCATAAAAAACAGCGTCCACGTGTATTTTTTATTATTAAAAGGAGCGTATCGCTAATGGATCAACTGATTGAAAGGTTTTTTCCTTCTTTCTATCGGAAACATAATCCTATCGGTCGTAAGTTACTCTCGATCAATTTGGAAATGAGTTTTTTGTCTTGGTTTGCTAAGGGCTGGGAAGATGCCTCACGTGTTTGTGTTTGCAGGGCGGGATTCGATATGGCTATATCAAAAAGGCAATAAATGAAATTGAAGCAAAGTGAATTTATGATTGATAATTGTTTTGCGATTGCACTTTACGAAGGGCAAAGCTTAAAGATTAAAATAATACACTGTTTGACATTTGATAAAATAATCGAAAATCATTCTTTGTCAGAATATTGTAAATATTTTAATTTTCAAATATTTTCTCACGTCTTTATGCATTGCTTTTTTGGATTTTTTTTAACTTTAATACTTTTCAAAAAAAAGAAACAGATAGTTTAAAAATTATCAATTAATTTATTAATATACCTATTCAACTTTCTTTGCAGTTATATGACGTGGACCAATGTACAATTATTGATTGTCTTATCATTAATGAATATTGAATAATTCAAACATACGTTGTACTAATACACTTTTATCTTTGGATCAAGGGGAATTAAAAGGGTACTTTCCAAACACATTTTCTTAGTTTATATAAATGCAAAGTGCATAGTAAGCCGTTTCCTTATAAAGTTTTTAAAAAATTTACAGGAATCTGCGTTATTGACTTCATTATTCTAAACAATTACTCGAGATTGAACAAGTTTTTTTTAGAAAAAACAGCATGCTATACTCTTTGAATTTATATAAGCATTGTCTGGTTGTATTTTCAAAAGATTTGGTTGTTATTTGCAGCCGGAAAACTATTTTGAAAATTTTCCGTAGTAAGCAATCACAGGGACTCTTTCACATCCACTTACGTAGTTTTTGGAAGCACTGCAAAAAGTGTTATTTCGAACAAAATTGTTATGCTCATGGGAAAGAGAGAATACAATTATTAGACGTACAATCTGTTTTATCCTAAAACTGATAATATTAAATAATTAACCTAATCTCTCAATTGAAGAGATGAGTAAAATTATCCTCAATTTGGATAGACTTAATTACTCATCTCGTTTTCAATATCACTTACTCAATAAGAATAATCTTGATTTATTAGATATCAACAGAGGAAATCTTTTTTAATGCGCCACTTTCACTTAAGTCTACGATAATCCAAAACACTAAAAAACTTTTGATATCAAAATTTGTACGTGCATTTAGTCGCATTTCTTTTTCTCTTTTCTTTTTAATTTCTTTTTGATTATTTAGTCTATTTTACAGTAAGTAGGAGTATATTTAAGAACAACAATAAAGTAAAAGGTAATTATAGTGATCGATATACAGTATAAATAAGAATTATTTATGGAAAAAACCGTTTTTTCTTTACAATTGTTTTTTCTCAAAACTACATTTTCCATTACTCCAGAAGTCTTCTGTGCATTGGTTTTAAATAAACCAATGTTTTGAAATTAACTTATACCATTTTGTTTAATCGATCTGAAACTTCCAGATAATGTTTCCCAGATGGATCACATAACCCGAATGAATTCTAAATAAATTCACGATTATAGCTTCTAAATGTTTTTTTATTATTATTCTTTTACTCGTACTAGACAGTTCGACAATCAGCTATATAAACAGTTCATAAATTCAACAAGATATATCCAAATAGTTGAATTCGTATAAAAGTACTCATTATATCATAATATCAAGCTTTTTGGCGCTATATGGCTCTAGGACATAATAATTAAATTTCTACTTTTTATTGATAAAGGAGTGAAGTATTTGACTTATAAGTGTAAAATAATTAAGGAACAATTAACATGTATCAGATTTGAACATTTCTATGCTTTAGTATTACATATATTGATTACATATATTGCCTTAGAATAAACAAAAAGTATTAAAAATATAGATGTTATAAGTTGAAATATCAGTCGATTGAAACCGACTTTGCGGGTAAAATAATTCTTATGTATTTTTACAACTATTATTAAAAAGAAAAAGACAAAACATTCTCTGAAAGTTTTAAGCCGATTAGTTAAAAGTTGATTTAAAAAATGCGTGAAGCGTGAACTTCTTTGATTTTAACATTTTCATTACAGAAATGCAGAAAATTATGAACTGCATATTAGGGTAATTGTCCCTATAGACTTTTAAAATACACACAAAGTATTAGCTTTGGTGAGGGTGGCACTAGCGACAAAAGCAATATTAAATTCACATAAGGACCTTTGTATTCACTGGTAAAACTCTTATTCGTATAGCTACAAAATTATTATTATTATTATTATATCGACCAAGTAGTAATGGTTAGCAGTAATAAAGCCTGTAGGACTACAGCTATCATAATCTCTATGTCAGCTGATAGTCATGCTTGCATCATCACCCATGGCCACCATAAATAGTTGTTGGGACTAGCTGTCAGGAGCTGTGTAGTCTGTAGCCTTGTTCACTAGGGTGTATTGAAAAGAGACATTTTTAAATTCGGTCTCGCTATACTATACAAAAGTTATATTTTGCTATGAAAATGACCATCCTTCAAGGATTAAAAAAAATTTCCTCTCCCCAGGCTAAAAAACTAAAAAATGAGAAATTATTTAATTCTTCATGCGTATATCTCGTCTTACGTTGATAATAACAAAATTCAATCTAGCATCAATCTAGAAAATCAAATAAGGAAATTGTTGCCTGAAATTATTTTCATAAAAATGCAAGTCATTAATTAAAAAAGTTGATAAAACATTTTAAAATCTCCAGAAAATCATCACTTGTAAAAAAGCTATTTTCTGTACCTATAAACAAATTATACCTAGATCAGATGTCTGCCTATCGAATGTGATTTTTTAATAAATTTTTTTTCTAGTATTTATGTGAAAAAAATAATAAAACAGTAAAACAAGAAATCAATAAAATTAAATTAATATTGAAATAGCATTTAGTTGCAATTATTTTTGCATCGAACAAAATTTTTTTAGCAGAATATAACATATTAACAGTTTTAAGATACTTTTTAATATCACAACATTTCAAAACTATAACAAATACATATATTTAATATATTTCTACAGTATAGACATTGTCAATGCAATGAAAAAAAAGAAAAGAAAAAATCTATTCTAGAAAATGTTTAGTGCAGAAATATATAAAATATATGTTAAACTTTATATTGTCTTTAAAAAATTTTGTACGATACAAAACTCGTTGCAACAAAATTATATTTCAATTTTAATTTAATTTTATTGATTTCTTGCTTTACTGTTTTTTATTTATTTGTTTGCATATATACATAAATACATAAATCATATTCGATAGTCAGGCATCTGATCTACAGTTTGTATTGTTTAAGATTTATAAAAAAATTTATTTATAGGCACATAGAATAGCTTTAACTTTTACAAGTATCGATTTTCTGGAGATTTTAAAATGTTTTAGCATTTTTTTTAATTAATGGCCGGCAGGTTTATGATAATAATTTCAGGCAAAAGTTTCCTTATTTGATTTTCTACAGATTCATGCTGAAAATGATTTTTATTAACTACATAAAACGAGATATACGTGATAATATAAGTTTTTAGTTTGTTACCTTGGGGAGGGGGATAACATTAAAAAAGTAATAAAACCCTTGAAGGATGGTCATTTATATAGCAAAATACAACTTTTTTATAGTATAGCAAAATTTAATTTAAAAAAGTAACTCCCTTATTTTCGGTCCAACTGTAGACCTTGAGCCTGTCGGCTTCCTTACAAGTACTCTATAAGTGCTGTTCTTTCACTTTCCGTCCTATATAAATTATTTTTTGTTACGAATATATATTAAGCTATGTACATCGTACTAAACTTAATATTGCTTTTGGTGGTAGTGCTTAAATATTAACATATTTAAATATGTATAATATATATTTAATAAATTATAATGATATATTTTTATAATATATTATAACCCAGAATTAACCCATGCTTGAGCCCTCAATCAATTCGCGCAACAGTCAAACAAATCCTATAACTGCAGCATTTAGAGCATAAAAAGACATTTAATTTAAAAAGAAAGTTACTCGTTATACTTTAGTAAAAATGATAACAAAAATTTATTGAATTACTTTCCTACTAAACTCGGCCTGAATCTACTTACACGTATTTAGTATATGTAAAACAACATTTAATCAGTCTGTAATATTAATTAGTCAAATTTTTGTTTGAACTTAATATATAATTTACACTCTAATTGACACGGCACTGATTTCATAAGCCAAACATGGAAATCAAATGTCTTGTACGTATAAGTACCTATACCATGAGCATCCTTCTTTGCATCTTGATCGACGCCTTGCTCCCTTTTGGCGTCCGCCGCACGTGGGGCGATTCAAATTGAAATTTTCGCTGCTGCGTGAGGTCGCGCCGAGGGTTTTGTGACCGTAAAAGCGATGGAGTTTATCTGAAATCGCGGTGCGGCTTCACGGCCAAATCGTTGCCAGGCAAAAATTGTCTACGAGATTGCGCAGATTTCGGAGCGAGATATCGTGCGTTCTTCTTTTATTTCTTCACTTTCGCAAGCCGACTTGCATTACGAGATTTCGGGTTCAATGATTGCCTAGTTACATGTTTTAGTTAGATTTTTTTAGCGAATTTGACGTTTGAAGATGTTGAGAAATAGGTCGTTGTCGTTGTTGAGGTGTGATCAAAATGGATAAAGCGCGAATTTTAAGTTCGTGAGTGTAGAAGAATAATTTTAAACTGGTTATATTTTTGACTTCATGCGAAGGATTATTGCACACTGTCAAATATAAATGAACCTTGAACAAACTTATCTTTACTATAGTTCCATAAACAATGATGAATTCAATTTTATTTTGTGTTTTGTAATTTACTTACAGTATTAAATAGAACATTGATTAATATAATCTTTGGAATTACCGCATTACTATCTTTTCCTATTATCCTATTTCTGCATTTCTTCATTTTCAGGAAATTTAATTACTTTTTAGAAAAACTTCTGTACAACCTGATCAGTCGTTCGATCATCTGTCGTGACTTAAATCCTGTGCCGTGAATTGATCCTTCACCGAATATTAACAAAGAGAAATAAAATAAATGCACTAGGGAAATTTAGTAAATGCTTTTTATCATTTCAGCTTGCATGACACATTAAACAGTAATTTTCTTGCAGCAACAAATTACAACATTGATAAATGTAATCTTTGGAATTACCGAATTATTATCTGTTTCTATATAGTAATTCTCAATTTTCAGGGCATTTAATTACTTTTTAGAAAAACATTTATATTTAGTTGATTGGTCACTTGATCTACTATAGTATCATCAATCATATATATTTTATGGTCCTTCACTAAATATTAATATAGCCTTGTTCTTGCCAGTTACATTTTAAACAAGCATGTAAAATTATAATTTTTAAATGAACGACGTTACAAAAAAATGTATTTTACTTAAACCTATTCTTAAGACACTTTTTTTTAAAACTTGGTCTAGTGTGGTAATAAAATTCTTCTCACCAGTGTAATAAAAGCTGCACCCAAGTTCCGCGTTTCAATCTTTGTCGGAAACACGTCTTGAATAACAATGGCTTAAGCGTAATGTTATTGCTTGGAATTCGCAGTTTTGCTTTCGACTTAAAGCAAGGTGACAAAAAATTGTTTTTTACCTGAAATACGCGACGTGATGTACACTCGTCAAGAATACAGAGACTACACAAAACTGACTGCTACGATGCAAAGCAAGATTTGAACTCTCAAAGAATGAATTTTGTGAGAGGAGTTAGCCACGTACCTGATAAGATTAAATCTTAAATAGCGATTACAAACCTACGTAACAGTTAAAATTATTTTCTCCATGCTTATTCTTTACCATCACTAGCCCTGTTTACATTCGAACATCCGATGGTCAATAGTGAGCAGGTTAAACTATACATCATTGAAATGTATAGCAGAAAATTTATGCTAAAGTAGACGGAGGACGCACGGAGTGTCCATTGCAAGGAAAGGAAAAAGTATTTTAGTGTTGTGCGATATATTCAGTGCAATGTATTCATTGCGTGAATTTTAGAAAAAACCTTATTCTTTAAACGTAAACGACCGGTTGGACGAAATATATCAACAAATAAGCTCATGCTTGGAGCATGATTTCTATTGTCTTTCAATTTTTGTTAACCAATTGTTCTTCTATTAGGTATTATTTTAATTCTTTGCGGAATTTACAATAACTTCATCTTTTTATGATTCCAAAAAAATAGTTAATTTTATTCTAAATTACCAGAGGGCTATAAGTACTTTAAACTATAAATTATACTATATTGCAGCATAAAATATGCGTACATAATTTGATAATCTTATAAAGGAGATAAAATTAAAGCATAATTTAAACTTTAGAATGGAATTGTAATATCACTATAATAACATTGGGCACACGCTTGGAATTAATTGCTATGTTTCTCAAATGGGCTGGCTAGTTATATTTTAACAAATTAGTTTTTAAACAAATTTTAAGATAATACTAAAAGTTATGCATGAAAATGTATCACTTCGTATGGGCCTTACATGTTAACTATCAAAACTATGAGGTTAAGTATCTCGCTTACCATGACGATAGGCTTCCTGAAATTTTGACCAGTGATAAATATTTTTAAATCCTGTAACACATATAAACAATGTTGCTTAAGGTGGGTCTACATGATTTCTGAACAAAAAATCAAAGAAAACTTGATGTCACTATTTGAAGCTCTACGTTTGTAAGAACATTATGGGACCTGATAGAATAAAAAATTTCGTAATTAACAACGTTATAACCATTCAAAGAAAATAATTAACATTGCTTCTTATGTAAAACTGAATATTTAAATGCGTTTTTGTCGAAACTTATTTTTCTAACTTTAAAAAATGTCTCGCGCATTTAGAGTCGATGAATCTAGCTTTAACTCACAGCAAATATTCCTATAGCGATTATTTAACGAAGTATTTTCTTTTTCAAGAAGTGCGTGCATAAAAATGATTGCCGATTAAATATGTATACAGAAACATGGAATTTTGTGTCATATACTTATTTAAAATGAAGGTATATTTTTTTCAAGCTATTTCTGATATAAAATTAAAATAAAAAATACTAACTTTTGATTGTTACGGATTCTAAAGTAAGCGAGAATTTATTAGGTTGATATCGTCGAACTTAAATACGTAAGGAACTTTTTGAATTAACCTCTATTATGACTACAAGAAAGTACATTTCATTCAATGAATTAGACTTAGGCAAGTGAAAATTGCTCAAAATTGGTATATATTATACTTTTTTAGTTACTAATAACATATTAAAATTTTGAAATAAAATTCCGGATGTTTAACGATTTTGAAAAAATCCGTTTAGACCCGTCTTAAGAAGAACAATCGGTTAAAGAATAATATTCATTAATTTCGTTAGGTTGTAAGCCAATAGAAATTTTATACTCTAGATCTGCGTTCATTTCTTGTTAATTTGTGTCAATCCAAATTTCTTCGTAAAGGTTTTGTCTCAAAGATTCTCCTAAGAATGAACAGAGTTTCTACCTGATTATTGTTACATGGACGAGCTTAATGTAATGATTTCTAGCTGTGTTTGTCCTGTTACATAATTCAAATACAAAAATTATTTTAAAATCAATAAAATACATTTTCAAGAAAAATATAATAATACAGATGTATCAGAATCAAAGAATAAGAGTAGGAGAGAACGGGGTCAAACCGACCACTTAATTATGAGAAATATTAAGTTTATTGAATGATGAAAATATTTTTATATTCTTTAGAATGTATCTTTCAACTTAATAAATGCTAAAAATCAAACATATAAAACATTTCTATAAAGATATTTACATCGATAGGTTTTAGTTATTTTTCTTATAAGATAAGTTTGCGTTAAAACCATTTTTACAATTATTTAAATTAATTATTGGAGGTTTTAAGTATGAGACAAGAAAAATATAGCATTAAACTTTTAAATTCAAAAAGTTTTATTTGCCTAGTAATATTTATTATTTTTTAAATGATTTTTGAAAAAAACTCTCAAGTTGAGGGTTATTTTGTACCCTCAACTGAATTTTTATATTGTACAAGTCTAATAACCCACCAAATTTTAGTTGAGAGTACGAAATAACACTCAACTTGAGAGTTTTTTCCGTACGGGTTGAACTTATTCTGAAGCGCATAAAAAGCAAAGAAATGCTAATATTTTACTATTTATAACAAGTTTTGCTTAAGTGATCTGTGTGACTCCGTTCTACCCTATTTATGAAATTAAGTAAACCTAATCATTTCAACATTCATGAAGCATGTCTGTAAATAAAGAAGTATGGTTCCATGGAGGTGACCAAAATATATCATTTTTTTGAAAATCACCCATATGAGGCATTTCATAAACGTATTCTAGACCAAAGATCAAAACATCAAACTAAGTAGTGACCTCTGCATTTAATTTAAACCCGTCTAAATATATCTGATACATCACTTTACACTGGCGATGAGCGTTAAAAAAACTATTTAATCCTCCGATACCTAACCTGGCTCACTTTAACCCTGTTCGATTTTTAAAATCACACACTGAACCAAAAGGGGGGAAAAGTTTGAAGGCTCTAGAATCTGCACAGCTCCAAACGTCAATGCGATCGAAGCAGTCGAGCAAGACATCTATAGGGTTACTTGGATCCTGGCCATTGTAAGAAAAAGTGACTCCAACAATTTTTAAAAAGTGAGTAAAATTTGTATAAAATTATGTTTTTAGATTCGAAATCTCAGGAAAAATAGTTGTTGTAAAAAGAACAAGGCAATGTTAAAATATTGTAGATTATGCATAAAAAGAACGTAATTACATCGTCACATGACACGACGTGTTCTGTGGCTGTTTTTACAATGTCAAGTAAATTATAATAATTATTTTGAAAAAAATACAATTACAATATTCTATACTAAAATATAAGCATAGTAAATATATATTTATTCACTTTATAAATGGAAACAAGACATTCTTGTTGAAATTGATTTTTAAATTTAAAAATTGCGGTTTCGACGTATAAATTCTCTATTCTGATAGAAAGAGTGATTTGCGGAAACAGTTGTATCGTCATGAAAAGAAAATTTTAAACAATCTTACTAACGTATCTCATATCTGACACTACAAATGATGAACATATTTAATGTACTGATGGTAGATCTTTGCCCCAAAGTATCTTTAAATAGGGTACTCGGCCCAATTACTATGCCATGAGGCCAACTCGTCTAAGTATTAATTAACCATGAAATTACATAGCCTTGTTTACCATTACTATAAACTGATATCTGTTCTTTAGTCGTTTCTATACCTAAAATAAATATTATTTTGACAAAGAAGGTAATATTTTTTCAAGATTTTTTGAAAATTATGAAAGATCATTTTGTACGTATTACTGTGCTCTATAAATGCCTATCGTCATATCACTGAGCTCCCGATTACTGAGCCTTGTTCATAATTCTGCACTTCAATTTCTGTGTCTGTGTCAAAACCAACCTTTTAAACACTTTATTTTTATAAGTTTTTATTAGTTTATTTATTATTCTGTAGATAATTAGTAAAATAAAAAAGTAATATTTAGGCATAAGCGTTTCTATTTGCAGACTATTTAGTAGTAGTAACTACAGTATGCGGCAGCCGAAGCTTGGTTATGATGGCGAAAATGCCCGTGTGATAGAGCACAGTAATATGGACAAGCTTGAAAATCTCGCGGTATTACGAGACTTACTGTTCATAAATAAAATATGCCTGATATATGATTTTTTTATATTTTTTAGTTAATTTTAATTAAGTTTAATAAGAAAGCCTTGATTTTGATACAATAACTTTATAAAGTAAGCAACAGGATTAACTTTAAATTACTCGAAATTGTAATATACAACTTTGAAAAAATCATTATTATTGTAAAATAATATAATTACATATTATTTCTTATGCATTGTAAACATTAAGAAATAAACTTAAATTTACAATATATTCTACTTATTCATAGTTAGTGTTCCCTTTCCAATTTACTACAAAATAAAAGCACAGTAATCGGGCCCAGTACCCTAGTTTTGACTCAACAATACTCGAAATGTCTGCTATGGCTTAAATAAAAAAGAAACCTCATCTTTGACCTTCCATTTAAAAATATTCTAAAAATACTACCTTCCTCGTCGTCGAATCGTCGAATCGTCGTCAGGCTTGCTCGAACTGGGGCGGATCCTCGGCGCTGCCCTGCACGTAGGCGCGCCCGTTGCAGCAGCCGCCGTGGTAGCCGCTCTTGTGGCACAGGTCGCAGCCACAGCCGGACGCGCGCGGATTCTGCGGATAGCCGGCCGGTGGACAGGGCGCGCCGTCGTCCTCCTCGTCCTCGGGATTTCTCAGCTCGCAGCAGCAGGGGTCGAAGGGATTCTAAGGAGAGAGAGTCGATTTTGCAGGGGGGAATCGCTCTTAGTTGGGCGATTAGAAGAATCTGAGGCGAATTTAAAAATAATGTTGATTTTTTAGTTTTGTCAAATAGAACGGTTTGTTTTAATTGAGGGTCCAGTATTTTATCAATATGTCATAAAAAGTAAGTATGATTTTTTTCAGAACACGAAAACGGTTTTTGTCGCGCAAAGAGCTATTGATGCACAACGGGTTTCGCTTTAAAAATTATTGATTTTTATAATAGCTTTTGTTTTCTATATACTTAATCTTTTGATATATAAACATATCGCAAAATTGTAAATTGTAAAATTTAAAGGATCAAAGAAAGTGACCACCTTTAACTCAATAAAGTCTCTTTATGTAAATAAATTATCATTTCTGTTGATAACTCCCTTAATTTTAACCGATATCTATATAACATTCTTCAGTGTTAGCATACCGCACTGATACTGGATTTTTGCGAACTGATATCATTTTTTGTTGAGTCAAATACTATTTGTATGTTATGACTATTTTTATTGTTAGTACACATACTACTCATGACAAATTGTAAAAATATGCCAATCATAATAAAGACTGACGAAAAGTTATCTCCTCTGACCCATTTCTTATCATTGCGATATCTTAGAATTATTTTTAGTTCATTGACTTGTTTTATTGTATTGTATATTCTACAAACAGATATATATATCTTCTTATGTCGATCATGTATGTACCTGAATCATCGATAACTACACATATCAATAATCTCACGTGGATCTAGAATCAATCAATCGAGTTCACCCTATAACTTTCTTTTCATTCATAATTATAATGATGGAGACTAATTGTAAAATGGTCATAAAATTCACAAGGTTTCACGCGTTATAAAAATAAATGAGCAGGGATAACACCTCACTCGCAGAACACCCGTACGTATAACTTCTGTATGAAAATACACGTGTAATCACCTGTTCTTTAATGTAACAGACCGTATCAGGAAGTGACTCATATTTGTTGTCCCGATAAGGTTGCTGGGCTTTCCCGATAACACACGGTTCCTCTTTATCGATCGCGTCATCTTTCGCAGCTTTTGAGTCATTGTCACAGTTGGGCTCTTTGGGTTCTTTGGGTTTGGATTCGAAGAGGCTGGCAACGAAGGATTTCTTGTTGGGTCCGCACGTATTGTTGTTGACATTCTTGCTTTGCAGCAAGCTTGTGTTCACTGCGAAAAAGAGGTCATTTCTATTGTTGCACTAGAGATTTAAGGATTATGAATTGAAATGCAATTCTGTGGCTTCGCGGCATAACAATTTAAGTACACTTTTTTTAAATGAAGGTTTTAATGATTTGGGTATCTATTATTCATGGTATTTTTTCATATAAAATAGTCAAAAGTTGCAAGATTACTTATTATTTTCTTCTATTCATAATTTGCGCATTTCTTTTACATAGATTGAAATGGCAATTTAAAAATTCACAGCTCATTATCTCGATATTTCAAAAGATAGACTTAAGTTGTTTTACCTATTCACCACATAATTGTATTAGTGCATAGTAGGTTACGGAATAGGTTATGGCGTAAGGGTTATGAATAAAGTGAATAAACAAAGTAAATAAATTTAATTACCGCAGTTGTAGAAGCGCCCAAAAAAACTAGACTGCGCATCATCCATATTATGATTGAATTAAAAATTTATGTGACACTTGGAATTTTGTTAAAAATGAGAATCAAAACGTGTTGTTGTTGTTGAGGGAGTTGGAAAATTTCGACAGGTTGACGATCGTCCTTTGTTTCCTGTTATTACCTATATCGATAATATCGAAATTTGTATATAGGCCGTGGTGTTTATGAGTCCCGTAAAGTCAATAACAAAGTATTTCACCCAACTGTTATAATTTCACGATAAAATATTGCAGGAAAATCATTTTATGTTCTACATAAATAGGAATAATAATGTTTTCTTTCGACGATTTATGGACACTTGCCAGTTCTTATTTTATTTATGGCGAATTAATTATCACCATGAGGAATAAACTTCAGTTTTCATTACCAATCATTGGAAAACAATAAATTACAATAAATTAAGATATGACTTTAGCACGGTTTTTAGTAAAATTAATGAAAAATTACTTTATAAAGCTCTTTGAATTGCATTACATAGAAAATGGGAATTTAATAATTTTTCACAAAACTTGTTTTTTAATATTTAAAGAGTTGTAAGTGAATAGAATTCTGATACAATTTAATAAAAATTTTTTACTAAACACACAACTAAACAAGACAAAAAGTTAGTGTTTCTCTTTATTTAAGAGAAACTGACCACCTTACAATTTAAATTAAATTTGTTATATATTTTTAGGTGAGAATGAATTATTTATCATATATTACATTTTCTTTTTCGGTAAACTTATATGTTTTATCGAAATATATCGGAAAGTTTTCTTTTTTTGGTCGTTAGTTTACCTTAAACATATACCGAAGAGAAACTGCTCTTTTTTCATGGTCCGCATGATTTTAGTTCTAAGCCTCGGATTTAACTTTTCCAACGGTTATTTTGTTCAAAATACAATTAATTCTGACACAAGCGAAGGAATTTGTATTAAAATTTTACACACATAAGTTATAGTCTCCCAAAGTCACTTTTTTGATTTTTTAAGTTTTCATCATAAATTTGAAAGGCTATAATTTATGTCTGTGAATATTTAATACAAATTCCTTCGCTAATGTCAGAATTACTTGTATTTTGAACAAAATAACCGTTGGAAAAGTTCAATCCGACGCTTAGAACTCTCAAAATTACGTAAACGATGAAAAAATAGCAGTTTCTCTTCGGTAGCTATTCAAGGTGACCTAACGACCAAAAAAAAATTTTCCGATATATTTCGATAAGATATATAAATTTACCAAAAAAGAAAAAGAAAATGTAATATATGATGAATAATTCATTTTCACCTAAAAATATATAACCCATTTAATTAAAATCTTAAATTGTTATAACAGTTGTAAAATTCTAAGTTGCTATAATGAGTTGTTTAATTCTATTGCAAAAAATGTGTCAGAAAATGAATGACAAAAGCTAATTTTGTTTGTTTTATAAAAAAACCTGTGCTTAGTGACTTTTTGAAAATGTACGAGGAAACCCATCCAAAATGTAAATTGAAAGACTGTAAGTAGTCATGAAATAAGTGAAATCTTGCTAAATAGTAAAAAATAGATAGGTAGGTATATCAAAATTCCAGAATGTAACAGTAAAACGTTTAAAATTTTGTCTCGAGTAATAAATTGATTAAAGATTTTAAACATTATAGGAAAATTGAAGCAAGGTTAGTAAGTATATAGAAACAGACGTGCATGCGTAGACTAATTATTAATTCAACCTTCAACATACTGCTAATAACCGCGTTATTTCTCTATACCCATATAAACTTCGAACTTTAATTTTTCATTTTCCATTTCTCTATACCCATAAAAACGTCGAACCCTAATTTTTCAATTCCCATCCACGCTTCGAACCAAGCTCCAAAACAACTCCTGGGACAGACCCACCTTCGTCTATTCGGCCTATCTAAAAGAATTAGACATCACCTCCCAATTTAGCCCTATAAAAATATAATGCGCCGCGTCGAATCGCAGGGAATTCCGCGCCTGAGAGCGCACCTGCCTCAGTTTCTCTCTCTCTCTCTCGCCCAACTGACGATCCCCATTCCTTGTTTACCTCTGCGCAGACAGAGAAGAGAATAGAATGAAAAAAAAGAGGTGAGCCTGCGGTCGAGAGGCGCATAAGTAGGTATCCTTCTCGGTCGCACGGGGGCTTTCCGAGAAAAATTCGCGTGACTCGGCCCCATCGCGGACGGCGACGATTGCACGCTCGGCGGTCGCCGCGCGGCGCGCTACCGTGGCTAATAACGATGTCACACTCGGATAAGATCGATTTGCGGCGCGGGAGTGAGACCGTTGGGTTTTCGTCATCAATCAACGGAGGCATCGGATGCAAAGTGGGATTGTTTGACGAGCGGTGGATCACGGAGGGAGGTTGAAGGGTAGGATTTGATGGAAAGATTTTTGGGATGGGTTCGGGGTGATTTAATTGATTGCGTATGAGTGATTTTTGAAAGTGTTGTGTGTGTTTTTTGTATGTGAGATGTATACAATGTGATATTTTATGGTGTATAATTTTATCTATAACTGATTCCCTTTGGCTGTATCAGTCAACTTTACTTGGAGTACGAAGGTGATTTAAAATCAGTGTATTAAAACCTGTAAAATATGCAGTTGGTCGGAGATATTATGCAGATATATGCTAAATGCCACGGAGTTACAAGAAACTCTAAGGACACCCTTCGTCACTTTTTACAAAGATTAGTACTAACACATTTTAGATTTGGTGAAAAATAAGTACTAGTTAATTTTCAGAGCCCTCTTAAAGAAACTAGCAATTTCTATATTAGCTGATTTAAACTAACACTTCTTTGAAACATTTGCAAAAGTGATAGTTTTTATCGAAGAATTCTTGGGAGAATTTGAAAAGTGCTTTATATTTCACCGAGTTACTATATAGTTTTTTTCTTGAAGAAAAATATCAAAGGGCACAGTAATTGATGCAGGGTAAAGTATTTGGGTCACTTACCGTATAATATTTCTTGAGTAATCTGAAATGATTCAGGTATCGTGCTACAACATTTCGAAATTTGAATTTGTCATTGTCGAGTCACATTTAGGTTTCTTGTCTTTTTAGTGGCATAGCTAATTAAAGATTACCGATTATTTATCAACGATTACTAAAATATTTATACTTTTGCCACGACTGGACTCTCTTCTAAACAATATATTCCAAAGTGCATTAAACTGTTAATATATATAGCACGCTCATGACAATTTTGACTATACTATGTATGACAGGTTAACCCATTTAGGCCCAAAATTGTTCCAGGACTTCAGTGCATAAATGGGTTAATAATCTAAATATTTCGGTAATCATTGATAAGTATACGCTAATTAGACAGGCCACGAAAATTGATAAAACTAAAGAAGAAACTTCTGTATAATGCATTATAATACTTTAAAAACTTTTTAACAGTGTTATATCTTATAAAGAGTATTTAAAGAGAAGGGGCACCTAAATCCCAACTTCTTTGACAAACACCCATAATTACAGAGATTAAAAGCCTTCATTCTCTATTTTCACTGGGTTTTAAGGTATATGTATAACTTTCTTTTTCATACATTTTTTAGTATCAAAATTTATTAGTAACTGTTTGTGGATAAGTATAGTTTCGATTTGGCTCTCGAAAGTTTTGTTACTTATATTAGTAAAATATCCTTTTCATTTTTCTCAGTATATGGAAAGCTTTTATTGTTAAGGTAATTTTTTTCTATTTGAATAAATAGAAAGCTTATGCATGTTTAAATATAAAATTGACGTCTGACAGATACACAACGAAATTTGAAGGATCCAAATGTTGAATAAGAGAAAATACATAATAATATCTCTATATTATTATTATATATGTACTTTTGAATAATTTAAAATATTACGCGCACGTACGTACAATACAATCTTCCCTCAAGGTAAAACATAACGTAGCATAATATCAGTGTTGTATTTATAAACTCGACCTTAAAAATAGATATCATTACAATGGTTTAGTAGTCATGACATAGATTTCAGAACCATTTTTCCGGTCGAAAAATCATCGTTTATTAGTAGAAACTTTCATTATTAAAAATTATGAAATGTCGCAGCTAAGCGTGTACTAGAATTTTAATGAATTTAGTTTAGAAAGTGATATTTATATATTTTATTCAGAAAATCTGAAAAATCATTACCTACTTATTTGCACGAGAAATGCAATCAAAGAATTGGAACAACTCGAAATGAGGGATTTGTTTTGTCGCGACTTATGGACTTTTGCTGAAAATACCCTTTTCTTACTGCTTCCGCTCTCTTTTTCCTCGGTAATAACCTCTTTTTTACCCCAACGAAATATTGCCAAAGTGCGTGTCTACCGAAACTGGGTTAAAAGGTAAAAGTTCTTTGATGACATGATAGAAAAAGTCATCAGGATAACAGTAAGTAGTATAGCATGATTTTTTTCACAACTTTAAACGAATTCAATATTGATTATACTAGAAGAGGACAAGAGGTTCTTTATGAGAAAAACTCAGATTTAATGCAAGTCGCGTAACATTTTCAATTTCTACGTAAACACTAGGTCTAAAACAATGTTCTGATGCATTTATCAAAGCAGCAGATCTGCTTGTTCGTCACAGTAGAAAACGGTCGAGTCTGCTCAGACACGTGTATTATACGAAAATGTGCACATAATTGATTTTGCGAATTGTAATGAGGATAGCGGGGGCGGGAGGGGCTCTAAACTCTTAAATGATTTTCTTTTTAAATTATGCAGATTACAGTATTTTTAAAGTACATCACTATACGATCCGAAACTATAATTGACTTATTGCATAAGAAATGATTTTCTTTATATTCGAATGTAGAGTATTTGTGGTAGATTATTTACAAAAATAAGAAACTTGCATTTTTTTATTTAGTTTCTATTGATAGATATTTCAAAATCGATATATTTAACAGTCTCTATTTTGTTTTCCACTATTTTTAAAATTATGGAAAATTAAAATGCGAAGTTAATACAATTTTAAACAATATGTTACGTAAGCGTGCATGGAGAGAAAAAGTTAGTAACGGCTACTTATAGTCTGTCTAGTAAATTTGGTATAATATAGATCTTGGGTATTCATTACTAGATAAACTGGGAATAATTACTAGACGTCTAGTACTTAATACAATTTTTATAGGCAAAAATCTTATTGTATTTTTTTACTATACTGTTTTGTAATCAGTCCTACCCCGGGTTAGTAACTATTAATATTTTTTTCTCCGTGTACATACGTGTAAAATCGCACATCCTTTCAGATTGTACAAGCTGTCGTATAACGCATAGGCGTGCAAGAAAGGATTAGTATACGTCACTGCCATGTGACACAAATTCTGAAATGTTTTTATCTCATTTTTATTTTTTAATATTACATAAAAAAATAATCTTTTTGGTGAATATTACTGTATACTATTAACTATACGAGGTTAAAATAAAGGTATGGAAACTTTTGAATATTTTGAGAGGAATGCATTTTCGTTGAAAACATTAAGTAGGAAAGTTTTAGGTTTGAAAAAAGCTATCAGATGGGATATTAATATTTTGGGCCCAAGGTCCTTTGTGCCTTTTGACATCCTTCTATCTCTGAATCCGAATTAGCCTACTTGAAGATTATATTGTGTTTTCAAAACAATCGTGCCATTGAAGGCATGGCGTTTTATTACGAAAAATCAAGTTTGGGCCCATGGGGCCCATAATATCTTTCGAGTCCTGAATGTACAGTCAGCCTGTTTGAAGAGCATGGCTATGTTTTGTAAAAAACTGAATCATTAAAAAATTAGTCTTGTCACAGATACTGACTTCGGGTCCATTAGGGCGAAAAATGCTTGTGAGCCTTATATGCCCTTATTCTCATTTTACTTCTTTAGAGAGTGAGAATGTCTCCTAAATACAACTGCGTGGTTATGGCAATTGCATTTCCTATCAGGAAAAAGGATATTGGGCTTGTCATGCCCATATTTGGCTTACAAATGAAGGAATATCACTATATGAACGTAAATTCTTCCGCTTAAATCGAATACAAAAATTGAGTTTGGGTCAGGTAAGACAGAAAATTCCATTTGATAGCTCTTTTGAAATCGTGAAACTTATATTTAATACTTTCTGCTAAAATCCTCTCCATTCCTTTCATAAAATTCATGGGTTTTCATGTACCCTGTATATCAATTACGTAATTATAAAGCTCGAATGGGATCACTTGCGAGTTCCCTATTATCAAGAAATAGAAAATAAAATGTTAAAAAATGATTTATTGATAACAATATGTACAGTTAAAAAATAAGCTTAATCTACTCAAATTATTAGCATTTTTAACTTTTTGTTATGTTCCTTTATTTGTTGCATTTATATATTGATAATTTTATTAATGCAAAATTATTCACTCCCCGAATTAAATTTTTATTAACGTTGTGATTCTTGTATTTCGAATTTTCTGTAAAACTATCTTGCTGAATGAATACTCGCTCCCAATTTCAACCGCATTTTTATGACCAATTACACTATTTTTTCCAAAATTACTCTAATTACATAGATTTTGAATCGATCCGTGATTACTCCAAAACGGGTCAGTCAGCCACGCTATCCCTATCCACAACCATAAAACCATTCCAGCGACCAATACAACCGCGCCTGTCATTAAAACGCATAACGCGAAGCAGCTACCCAAGAAGAACGAAATAAAAAATAAAAGAATCATCACTCGAACGAGGTTAAAACTGCTCCTCCTCTCCGCGATCCCTTTTTTACGCTCGGCTATTTGCGGCCGTTATAGCCGCGCGGGAAAGGGCGGAAAACGCGCGATTTCTCATCGGCGCCTCGCCCGCACGCAATCGGCTCCTCCGTCCGTTAGAAGCAGCTTAGGAAGCTGACCCCTCCCCCACTGCGAGACGAGGCGAGGCGAGTCCTCTTAAAGGATCGACGCCCCACGGCCGATGACCATTTGTGCGGATTTGATCGTTGTGTTTTGAGTCTCGGTGTTTGGTTTGCTTGACGCTCGGTGTGGGATTTTTCGCGGAGCGTCATTTCTGTGCGCGCCTTATACCGATTGTTATATAAATGCGGATGTGCGAGTTTGATGCTGTGCGAAGAGGATAATAAACGGAAAGGATATAGGAGGGACGTTTTTGTTTGGTGGGGTATTTTTGCTGGTTTGATGAATGGAGGCTTTTAGATCTTTGGTCGGTTGACGCTTGAATTATACGAGATGACGTATAAGGTAAATTGTTGTTCCTATTTATTCGGACTTGATTTTCTTTTTAATTTCATTCTTAAGAAGATTATAGAATTAAATTTATACTGTATTATCAAATTAGAAACTAAAATTGACTTGTGACTTTGAAAGCACTTACTGATAAACTTCATTTATCTGTCGACTACGAACACTACAGTTGATAAATGTAAATAAAATTTGTATGTTTGACCCGCGGGTAAATGAAGATTCGACCTTAATACAAATTTTGATGTCTCATTCGTTTATAATGTGTTTTCATTTTATAAATAATACACAACTTTTTAATAAATATAATCTAAGTCAAGTAGTTTTACTTGATTAAATCTATTTAATAAGCCAAATATAAAACTCGTTAACAGAATGATTATATTTCAATAGAACATTAATATGTGATACAATAGTTTATCAAGTATACTCGATAATATCGATTCCAAGCAAATTAATTCATAGTGACAAAACTCCTACACATAAGACTCTGCATTTTACATTGATTGATTTTTTCTAACGAACGTCCCAACCGAATCACCGATTATTAGTAAAACAAACAAGCCTCCGATGATATTGTACAGTTGCACAACTACGAGCTAGTTTCTCTGCTCGCATTTACGTCATGCATAATTGATTAAGTTCCTTGTAGTAAGCCACTACAACGTCTCCTGATGTTATGAGAAGTTCGCGCGCCGGGAGATTGAACGGTGTCAGTGGTTTTTCCGTGGGAATTATATCGACGATCCGAATTTGCTGCCGATTCGCTTCGCTTCGTGATGTCTATTATGGCAGTTGCCGGTCAATTAGTCATCGCAGTATTATTATAACGCGACAATTTGTGCAGAGTTCAGAATGCCGTTAATTTTAATATATATTTCCTTGCAAATAGAGCTGAGAAATTGCATTGAGGCATGAAAAGTTTTAAGTAGGCTTCCTTTTGTGTTTTCTAAAATGGAATTGAGTCGACCGTTTTGTTTACTTCATTTGCATTTTGTTTTAAATATTTTATTTATGACATATAGTTTTTATGTATTTTTTAAATCTAATTAATTTTTTACATACTCATAAAATTGAACATGTAACATTAATACATTAACATTATACATATAAAATTGAGTGCATTGTATTTTCCTATGCTACACTAATATAATTCTATGCCACGTGTCGCATCCCAAAACAAGACTATGGCAACTCAAAATATTTTAAACGTGATTTTTATACATAAAATATCCTATAGAAAAATAAAATTTTTCCATACACTTAAAAAATTAGTTTTAGAAGAATGAGACTCTATACACATATACACAATAATATAATTCAAGCCAAAAAATTTATTACATGAAAAATTTGCCTTACTTGCTTGGGATTAAAGAAACAAAATTTTGAGTTGTCATAGTCTTGTTATGAGGCCTCTGCTAAATAACTTATTTTATACTATAATCTGGACGTAATGGTCAAGTTGGTTTTATTCGATTATAAATAGCCTTTTAGTCTTTATGCAACAATAAAAGCTTAAAAAAACTAAACTTCGTGGATATCCCCGAACAATTTTTATCCCATAAAAAGTCTTATAAGTATAAAACGATTCCAGACATCATTTTAACAAAAAAAGATATTTGTAAAGGTAATCTTTATTAAAGTTTTACTTTTTTCATTTTAGTAAACTTCATGGCAATGAATATTTATTTAGGGGAATCCGGGGAAAAGTGAGCTTAAAAATGTTTGAGCATGAATATATAAATATATTTCAACTATCAATAATTCGAAATATTTTAAAAAGGTAATAGGGACTTTATTTAATATATATTCCAAGCATCAAGACTGCAAAATAATTGAAAGTATTTTAAAATTCACTTACAAGAAAAAAATGAGAAGGCCTACTTTATCACGAACTTGCGGTAAAGTGAGTTTATGCACGGGGCAAAGTGAGCTTCAATAAATATGTAGATAAAAGTTTAAAATACGATAAGTTAATAAGTTTTATTTAACTTTTAAACGTAACTTAATCAATTTGTTAACGGACATATAAGTTTAGAGCTTTACAAAATGTATTTATCAGGCATAACCGTAGAGCCGGTTTGAGGTAACTCTTTATTTTTTACATTGTTTATATTATATTATTGTATTAAAAAGATATCTATTACAATTTTAGTGCACTAAGTATAAAACAAAAAATTTCAGTAATAAAATATCATACATAATAGTTCTTTATTTAAAAACCATAACATGTTAAACTATCATATCGAGTGACTCAAAAATTCATTGTTAAATTTTTTACTAAATAATCGATTATACGTACCACGAAGCATTTAAAAATCATTCTTTACTTAGATTATTTTGGTACATAAGTGAAATTAATATAAATGTTTTATTTGTGTCAAAATATAGAGAAAGCTCACTTTACCCCGGTCTACCCTACGTATTAAAGATACGTATCGAAAATTTTAGTAAGATAAATAAATAGTATATATTAAAATATGACACTGTTCCCGTGAAAAATGTCATCTTATGAATAACTTAAGAAGGTTCTTTAGCAACAAATCAGCCATTAGAAGAAATTTTGTATAATAAAGTTTATTCAAATGAGGTAATAATAGCTACATTATATGTAAAAGATGTTTACTCTATGAAGTGGAAAAAATACTTTTAATAAAATTAACAAATAACAATAGCTTTGATAAAGCTGCTGCTAACTGTTTTAGCAAAATCTTTTTTCAAACAGAAGTTAATTCAGACTTTACTGTTGAATATTATAAGCATTGAAAAAATTGGTTCAAGCCCTGTTAGTTTGGAATAATCCATCAGTTAAATAAAATAATAACAAAAATTTCTGGTTCTTATTCAAACTTTTCAAAACTTTTTCTTTGTAATAAAATAAGTACTTAAAACTATTCAATCGCATCTTTAAAATATTATCACTGTATAACTTTGGTCGTAGCATCAATGCCTACAAAATTTTAGAAAAGAATATGAATTGAATTAAATATTTATAAAAATTGTTGAAAATCGTGTCTTGGCTTCAAAATTTTATGTAAAATATACAAATTTTTTATACAGATTAATGGAAAATTACGACTGCTTGAAAAATGTATGCATAATTTTTACAGATCTGTAGAAAAGAGAAAAAGACTACTTTATCTGAATGTTATCCATTTGGCCCCAAAATGTAATCAGTTCTTTAGGTCATATGACATGTGCCTGAATATAAGCGAAAAATATCAATGTGTGAGAAAGTTATAGTGAATATAATTTATTTCACATACATATAGGTACATATATACATATACATAAACACGGAGAGACATTTAAAAAAAACTGTATTAACAAAAATTGTCATAGTTACAAATATTTCTTTTTGAGAAAGTAGAAACTGTTGCTAGCTGCTTTAGCAGAATGCTTTCTCGAAGATATGTCTTGAATTACCAATTGATAATCTTTTAGTTGAATCAAATGTAATATATAGATCAACTAAAAATCACGTTTGTTTTAAGAATATATACTTACTTTTGAGGTACGTATTTTCAGTATAAAATACATTGTGAAAGAAGTAGATACAATTTCAAATTCGCAAAATTATCAAAAACTATTTTAAAGATTGATTGAATTTTATTCCTTTTATTCCTTTTATAATGATATGTTATTAATATTTTTTCGAATTTGTTAATAGTTTTTTCATTAATTTGTTAACAACATTTTTTTCACAATATGTAAAAAACAATTTTTTTTTCGCTGAGAAAAGCCTTTTAAAAAAATTGTGGTGTCAGTCAAAGGTGCCACGCACGTGCTTGCG
The DNA here is from genome assembly GCA_949152435.1 of Gastracanthus pulcherrimus. Lineage (NCBI taxonomy): Eukaryota > Metazoa > Arthropoda > Insecta > Hymenoptera > Pteromalidae > Gastracanthus > Gastracanthus pulcherrimus. The sequence goes on from OX424573.1 coordinate 17,610,906, forward strand.
GGTTAACATAAATATATGAGCAAATCCTCGGAATCGGCGTTCTTCTGTATTATTGATTTACAAGTAAAGAACCTCCTTAACACGAGACTACATCGATCAGCTTACGCATACTCCGAGAAGCACCCATATATCTAATCACGCATTCGTAAACTAAAACGAAAAAAATTATCGCACGATCGCACTTTCCCTCTCAATCTACATCTCCAAATAAAGAAAGAAAAAACAACCTTTCAGGCCATCGGGTCAGTGCGTTACGCCCGTGGTCCGAGCCTGTTATCCGCTTTCTTGCTTCTGACGCTGAACAAAGTCTTGTCGGCCAGCGTCTTGGAAAAGCCGGATGTCGCCGTCAATAGGACCAGGCTCATTGACGATTCGGGGATTTCCCGTCGCAATGTTACGGCCGTCGAGGAGAGAATCAGCGTCGTTGTCGCGGACAGCAGAGCTTCCAAGCTGCTGCAGGCATCGCTGCCCGAGAAGAGTGGCTTCGAGTCCGCGCGCAAGGTGCGTATAGAGATAATTATGTGGGTGTTGTTGGCGAGGAGTGAAGAGGAACGGAGTCTTTTGACGTTGGTCTTTGTCTTGGCCTGAATCGCATGCGTGTATACGTTGTAGCTTCGAAGATGATTTAGTCGATGCTTATTTGAATTTTTTGTATAGGATCGAGATGAAAAGAAAAGGTTACTATTATGTACGTGTTGTTTACGAGACATTATAGTATCATCTTAACGGAGGCTTAAATGTATACAGTTTGTGAAAGAAATGATTTTTGTTAAGTAGTTTTTAATGCATAAGTAATTTTTTCAATCAATTTTTATCTAGCACGCGTAAACTTGATGCGTAAAAATACTTTTTATTAGTTTCTAAAGATGAAAAGTATTAGACAGTATATTTATTTACATAATATAATAATTAATAGTGATTGCTTTTCCTTATTATACAAATGCTCTTTTTGATGTATGTTAAAATTAAAAAAGAAGAACGAAGTTAAAATGCTCGTTATTGTTTACACAATGTTGGATACAACAATTAATGCAAATTGCAGTAATAAGCGAGAACCATAAATTCATAAACCAATATGATTAATGATATATTTATAAGGTACTAGAGATTTGGTAAAATCGGTTAAATTATTTTAATCATTTAACTAGCAATTTTATTATTATTAGTATTTTCTTAAGTAATTAGTGCATTTATATTGTATTATTCTCAAATTGTTTTATTAATATGTATTATAAATTTCAAAGCGCTTTTCGAAATGATTTATTTTATACAATTATTAATTCTATGAAATAATTATTTTTAAAGTGAGTTTTAGTGTGTTAGTTATTTTATCTTTGTCAAAAGCAGTAAAAAAACGTGAAGAAATCAATCATTCAGAAAAAATGTTAATAAATCATTAAATTTAAATCTTTGAATACGAAAAAACGATTGAAAAGCATAAAATATATATTTTTTCATCGCTAAGACATCTCAAAAGAAGACTGAATTTCAACTATCTTTTAGCATATTTAATGACATAAAAAGAGTGTTTACTCTACAAAGTTTTTGCCATTAAATCATATCCTACAGGCTATTTTGACACACTCCATAAATCTACAATATTTGACAGCACTATAGTGCTGTGTACATATTAAATTGCGGTTAAATTAAATATTTCAGTACCGTATATGATGGATCATTAGCTGAAAAATATTAGATTTTGTTTGTGTATTTTTGCTCACATTTTAAAGCTATTCAAATAAAAATAATGATGTATCGGTTTAAACACTAATTTTATTTGTCAGTATATACAACGTAATAAGTATAACATATTTTTATATTTTTTAAAGAGTCATATTAATTAATTCATCTTTTCTTTTTAGTTGATTTTTGACATTTATTTTCGTGCCATTTTTCAGTGCCAGTAAAGAATGATCCAATAAATTTGTTGTGACATGAATGTAGGAGTAGTAAATACACATATTTCGTCGCAAAAATCAACGATCAATTGAATGATTTTTCTTTCTTGATAATAAGAGAAGATCATCACTTTCACGGACTAAAGTATCACCTCCATGGTTAGGATACTTTTGTTATTATTAATTATGAAAAATTGCATTCAACCTCATATTTTACTTCTTCTAGGATAATAAATATACGTTGAATGCAGTTATATTCGTATCAAAAAGAATATGTTATTTTTACGTTTATATACGCATGATAATGCTATAAATGAAATATAACGAAATCACTTATCCCCTCAAGAATCAAATTCACGAAATCTACCATAACAGTATACCTACTCTCCCGCAAATCACCCAATCATATTCTCATACCGAGCAAACGACTCTCGCTCATGATCTTCTTCAGGTCGATCCTTTCACCGGCTGGAACATCACCGCCAAGAGTGGCAACGGCAGCACGGTGGTGCGTCTCGTGCACTCGCCGCCCGCAAATCGCAGCGAGAAAAACTCGACGTCCTACCGGGACGCGTTCCTGAGCAGCAGACGCTTCGTCACGGGCAACCGTCACAAGTATCCGAGCCACTACTCGACGATCCTGTACAACGGCGAGGACCGCCTGCAGCAGGACAAGCGCAAGTCCTACGCCACGAGCGAGGAGTACGACCATAGGGTGCACAATTACGCGTCAGGTGCGGGAACGATGTGTTATATGTATAGTAGTTAGTAAATGATTTTGGGTCATTGTTTGTTACGATCGATTCTTGAAAATTTAAATTAAGGTTTAAGATTGAAGCTTTCAGGATAGGAGCAATTTTAATGATTTGAATGATATTTAAAATTTTGTTAGTTAATCTTGTATGCTTTTTTAACGGGAAATTTTTTTCTTTAAAAGAATGTAAAAAGGCATAAGCAAGTGTAAAAATGTAATAAAGTGCAAGAAAGTGTCAAAAATATCTTATTATGTAGAACACAAGTTCCCCTAGAGTACTTTTCAATATAAGTGTGTATTATGAATGTGAGCATGCGTGTGCGAGTGTGTGTGTCTTAGTTGTATCAATATCACTGATAAATTAAAGAGATTGAAATAAAATTATAAAAAAAATGTTGGACACCCATTTTTTAACTTAATGGAAAAGGAACTAAATTATATGAGTTATCAATAAAGTGTAACTAAATTGCAATAACTGATAAAATAAATTAATTCTGGACTGGCAAATTTAAGTTATTGAGGAGAGTACTCGATTTTAATCGATATCTGCAAGAATTATCTTCTATTCAGTGCATTTTTGCTAAAAACGTTTAAAAACTATTTTCACATGATAGTTTTATTGCATAACTATGTTTTTGGATATCTGCTAGTAATATAATGTTTTTATTTTTAGAATATTATCCTCCGCATACTCAGGATTACGAGGAGAGCTACAACACGATTCCCGAGGACCAGAACAACAGCGGCTACGATGTCCCCGTGACACCGGGCTACGATCCTTGGCGCGTGGCTTACGTTCCACAGGATCCGGGCTACTTTGGCCCACCGATAACGGGTGATCCTGTAATTATACAGAAAGACCCGCCTCCCAGTAAGCATACCTTGTATTTCGCATTATTGAATAGACAAGTTACGCAAGTAAAGATATTACTAAGAATCGAGTGATTCCCAAAGTAAACATGCAAAACGACCGTAGACCTTCACAAATACAATGGTTTGTGGAATAATAGGATTACTGACCTTAAACATTATCGTGCGAAGCATAAAAAGATGTGTTTGTTAATTCTAAGACGACTTAAGTATTTCACAATACGTGGTTAATATATATGTACATATTAAAAGTAGAAAGTAGAATAAGTCGAGCAAGGCTCGATAAGATATAAGAACAAGATCAGTATACAGCACACACACCTATATTCTTTATGCTCTGAACAATAATAATCTTCAATAATCCATAACTTTACATGCATTACGAAGCATTCATAATTCTTGGAGGACTATCAGCTTTCGCTTGGGTACTTCCCCAACACTTTATTTAATAGCAACGTGAGAAAAATCACAATTCAATTTATCAAACGTGATTTAATTTATATTTATACAGATATCCTAAATCGCTTTTCAATATTTTTCTTTTGCGTTTTAGATATTTGTTACATTATTTGAATTATGTGAAATTTGTTAAAAACTGATTAAATCTGGTATATATTTGTAAAAAAAACTGCTGCAAGTTTATTTTTTACGAATCATAAGAAAGCAGGTGACATTTGGAGCTTTAAAATTAGAATTTTAACCCATCCGTACAATTTGTTTTGTAATTTTATGAAGTTTTAAAAACGACTATGATTTTTCGAGGCAAGCATAATGTTCATTCGGTTTTTGCACCACTGTTATGATTATTTTAGGTCGAGCATGCACTAGAGGCTTATAGTATCGGTTACTAAAAATGAACTGGAGTTTCGAGTAAAATACGGCACAACTAAATGTTTCTAGTAACTGTAAAAATCAAAAGTGAAAATGGATAGTTAAATTTACTTAAAAATATAGATATATGTTATTTCGTTTTATCATTTTAAAGTAGTTATAATAAATAATTGTTTTTGCTAGACGCATTTTTTTAATATAAGGATTAAAGAGTTAATTTTACTAAAAAAATGGTAGCAAAAAAATAGATTGAGTTATACTAGAGTATTTATAGTAACTGTTACATATCGGTTTATTTATGGTTTTAGCACGGCTTAGAAATTCACAAAAAGTTATCAGATTAAAAATTCACAAAAAGTTATCAGATTAAAAATTCACAAAAAGTTATCAGATTAAAAATTCACAAAACGTTATCAGATTAAAAATTCACAAAAAGTTATCGGATTGAAATTTATAAAAAGTTATCAGATTAAAAAATTATTTTGACAATAATCCAGTGAGAAGACCTTAGTTTCCGTATGGAAAAAATCTGCAGACCTAAACAGAATAAATTTCTGCAGATAGTACTGTAGGCAAAAGCCTTGTAGAGAAACGTCTAGAAAACCCTGCAAGTTCTGAAATTATTTCAGCAAATCATACAAAAATTATGTAGGAAATCTTACATAAGAACTTGCGTAATTTCCTACAGAATTCTTTTTTTTTATAAGCATTTATACCCCTCATGCTCCTCTAAGAATCAAACAACAAACCTTTCTTAAAAGACAAACCATTTCAAATTTCCCAACAGCCATAGCACGCGAGTGCAACTGCCCTTCCACGACGCGCTCCTACGAGTGCGACAGTCCGGGCAGCAGTTTCCTCTCCCTGGCCACGGCCCTCGGCCAGAACCTCTGGGCCCTCGTCAAACTGATCGCCACTAGCAGCGTGCCCTTCCTCATACCCCTGCTCGCCCTCAAGATAATAATCGTGCCCCTCAAGATCTTCAAGTTCCTCGCGCTCGTCAAGCTCTTCCTCAAGCTCTTCATAATCCTGCCGTTCTTCGTGCGCGTCGTCTACCCGGCCCTCAGCGGCTCCTTCAACCTCCACAGCTTCCTCTTCCAGAAGATACAGGACGCCCTGCCGGACGACAACTCGCATCATCCGTCGCTGCATCAGCATCCCCACGACGCCGAGAGCAGGCAGGAGGCGAATCACACATCCTCGGCCTTCGGTGGGGACGATCGTCTGCTCGTCGAGGAGGAGAACATGTGGGATCTGAGGGCTTGTCCCAGTAGGGTGGCTTGCGAGATGGGAGTGTTTTTGGGCGGCGCGGGCCACGTCAGCTTTCCGCGGAACGTGGCTAGTTATCTGAGCAGGAGGGCAGATCGAGCTCTGAAGGGGAGAAGCAAGAAGGACGAGGATGAAGGCGAGGAGGAGGAGGACGAGGAGGTGCAGAGGGACGCGGTTTTCAAGGCATTTCTGGTGGCGCTGGGCAAGAGGTGGACGCAGGACAAGTGCCAGGTTTACAACTGCGCCGTGTTGTTTTGACGCTTTTGGACATGACAAGGGCGGGACAAGTGACAATCGAACTTGTACTTATTTCTTATGGACAGATAATAATTATTCGTACAGGGGAAATTTTTAATGTAGGATTGCTAAGTTAAACTTCGACGCACTAATACTGCCGGGCAAATGAAGAAAGTGGGTACGTATTTGCATTGCATACGAAGATTTGAACCATATTAAATATTTTCACATTAGAAATGATTGGAAACATTATTTTGCTTCTACAACAGTGACTAGATCGAATTTGTTTTTAGTGGAAAACGATAATTATTTTTTTAACAAAAATCCTGCATAAATAGGTCCAAATAAAAAAGAATTTCATCAAATGTCAGATTCACTTTAAATACAGCACCCTGTTTCTTGATTTGTACGGCAGAATAGCAAGTTAAAAGATTTGTATAACAAATCGTACACTTACGTTAAGATATATAAATTATTTAAACGAGATTTATGATATAGAGGAAAATTCAATTTAATTTGAGTTTTGATTCACAGTTATTTTGTCTATTGAATAATAATACTGATAAGAGAAAATTATTGTATAGGTTTGGCATTGAATGACGCTATTCAAGCAGAAGTAACAATTCTGTGTACAATTTAGATAGATAAGAGCAAAAACATGGGCAGATATACAGCTTTCCTAAATACAAATTGACAGAACCCATCTTTTCAAAAAATATTTATATATACTAGTCAGTAAATTTTTTTAAAACATTTTATTTTTTAACATTTTCATTCATGAAATATGCAAAAAATCACCATAATCTATTTTTTTTATGAATATTATATTATTTATTTTTCATTATTTCATTAACTTATCTATATACATTGTATTTATATTGTATGTTTTCCTGGAAGATGTTTTTTATTATCTTTGTATATTTTTGAAGAATTATAATATTTTATACAACCGTCCTTAAACATAGTATCCATATTATATTACAAATAGATAACAAAAGAAGTATTAAGCAGTGCAAAATATATTGTACAATCATAAAATGTGTTACAGTTATTACTATATTAAATATAATTGCCAGTGTATTAAGTATCTCCGTTGTGTACATAAAATAATTTATTTAATGTTTAGTAATTTGTTAGAATTAAACGATAAATTTATTTTAATATAATTTTCTATTTTTACAGTATTATGATAATAATAACAATTATTTTATAAAAATAAAAAATGTGTTCTAATACCCAATATCTTCAATCCATTCAAAGAAAATTTTAGGTAAAAATTGCGATTATATTCAATAAATTTTCTTTCGTTTGATGATTAAGAAAGAATCAGTTATGTGTTTTATATACACGATTCGCAGTACTAGCTTCGGTCTCTGCCTCATTAACTTCGAAGAACGCTTTTTGACAAACCGTAGTTGATTTTAACTGTCTATCTACAGTACCGTTAAAATTTGCACAGTCACTGAACATTTTAATCTGTCAGCTGGTTACAATACGCCGTTAGCAATATTTTATTTCAAATCGAAAAATGGACTTATTCAAACTTACATTTAATATTACACCTGCTTTCCAAATTCTGAGCGTAGATTAATGTTACCTATAGTGTAACAGTACCATCACATATCCAGTTTTAAAAGTCTTATTAAAACCTGACCAAAGACTAACAAGGAGAGACCTCGGAGTTTGGGCCACGGATTTTTATGAGATTTTAAGGATCGGCACCCGCACTTCTATCCTCCACCGCAATTTTCACAATAAAGTCGATAGTATATCTGTATACATCTTTTGATTGTTAACGTCCGGGTATGTAATTTATAATCTTGTCATTGCGACCTTTTCGGAGTTGGAGGAAGGTAGATAAAAGGTTAATCCATATTCAATAATTGGTAGTCCTCTTCAGGAACTTTATTAAATTATTAAATAGCTTATGCATTGTTTGTGACGTGTTTGTATATTTTATGGTAAGAATTAATTTTTAACGTTATATTAGTTTTTAAGAACGAAAACTTATGTAACTAAGAAGTATTGTTTATTATTTAATAAAGTTCCTGAAGAGGGTTACCGATGGTTAGCCGTAAAAGTGCATAATGGCAAGATCTACGTATATCTTATTTTTAACAATACTTTATATGAGAAATACGAATGCTTTTAGCTCTAAATTAGGTTCTTAGGCCCAAAAGATAAAATACTACAGGTAGGTGTTGGGAACGAAACGCTAATTTTATCAAAATAAATTTGAGAGCAATAACCGCCAAATAAATAATTATATTATATACATTTATTTCAACTTATACCGTTACTAATGCTAAAACATTATTTTCTTTTTTGAGTATGCGGGCTTAATCAAACCACCAAATGCTCATTATGGTGGTCTCTGCACTACTACTTTAAAATTCCGAAAATTTTGCTTACTTTTTATTTTAATTTATATAGTGCAATATTGCACAACAAATAACATTTACATCGTTACTGTTAGAGATAATGTTTATACATTTTTACAGTTTTATATTTGTTAAAATATTATATACTAAATTAATTGACATTTTTTTCAATATATATTTAAAAGATATTATTCTTGTAAATAATCCTGAAGGTGAACGGATTATCCATGTTGAATATTTTTGGTAGTGTTACCGAACACGATTAAAACAACTGCTAAATTATTATTACCATTTAATTACAGAAGAAGTACATGGTTAACTACAGTAAAGCTGCTGCGACAAACATATAATTTACGTATTCAGACACCAAAATATATAATACATCTGATGACTCGAGTTTAAATTCCTATAAATTTTTTTAAAGAAAACTAAAGATTTAATATGTTATTTTTACCTATATTTTTACATTCGATTAGATAAATTTTAATTTATAGTTAAAAAATTAAAATTAATAAAAGTTCGTTTTATGAGTATAACAGTTCATGTTAATGTTAAGTTTTTTGAACGCTAGAATGCTATGAAAATTGAAAGGGACAAATAATTAATATTTTTCAAAAAGTACATAATATTTATTTATGTTCAAAAATTTAAGTAATTTATTTATAACACTACTATAATACACTGATTTAATTAGTAAATCTTTTATAAATATAAAGAATACATGGATATATTCTTTACATATTATAACTATTATAGGCAGGGAGTTGCTCTTGTATATAATCTTGTAAAAATATGGTCCGTCCACGATCAGGCAGATTATAAATACAGATGATTATACTGTTCAGTACAATATTTATAATAAAACATGTGCATATTGTAAAAGTAAAATATATAAAATAGAATAAAATTTTTATTTTTAAAAAGAACAATTTCAAGTTTACATTGACTCTAAATATAGATATACATACATATAATCTCTGTTAGTATATATAACTTTATACTTGAATAACAAAATTAATATTAAATAATCAATAAAGCGGATTAAGAACGCGACCGCTGAATACAGTGTTACTTTGATAGATGATCTGGTAGAGGAATGGCTTATCCACATTCAGAGCCATTGGAGGCGGAGGCAGCATGTCGAGCATCATAGTAATACCTAAATTAAAAATTGATAAAAATCGGTTTATTATAAGAAGTTATTTTCAAGATATTCTATTGTTTATTATAAGATGAATTTTTGCTTCAAACAATAATTCTGCACAGAAATAGAATAGTTCATATTTTGAATGAATTAAAAAATTATAATATGAAATTTACAATATTGAAAATACGTCTGTCTTTATTACTTCTTTTAAAGGTATACAATTAAATTATTTTGCTAATATTTAAGATCCCATTTTGTACTATAGAGTTGGTTCTATCGCAGATATATATATATATATTTAAAGTGAATTTTCAACGTGACTGCTAATAGTACATTACGATATGTGTGCAATAATGGGCCACTTAAGTCACTAGTATCGTATACTATTTTATAGCACTGCTTGCCTAAATCCGCTGTCACGCATATTCGTGCCTTAAGCAGTCCATTCTTGCACCGTGAGGTTAACGCCCGAGCGTAGCGAGGACGATAAGCACGGTGCTATAATGGACTACTTAAGTCACGGATAGGCGTAACTTAAGTGCGGATTTAGACCACCCAGTGCTATAAATAAAGTACTATTCTTCCGTACAAGCCTGAACAAGAACGGCCTATCCACGTTTAATTGAACTTGACCTAGAGTACATCAGAGGGGTAAAAAAATCAATTTTTTTTTCTTGACAAAACTATTTACTAAAGCTCACTTTATATGCTACAAAACTCCAAATTGTTTTATAAAGCACCCTATAAGTTTTTGATTATTTTTATAGTATATAATTACATTGCTGTATATGCAATTTGGCCTTAAAAATGCTCCTCGCGCAAATGCGCGCGGTAAAATAATTTGAAACTCCACAAGTTTATTTTTTTTTACGTTATAAACATATCTATAGAGCATTTTTTCATCCTAACCCTCGTATACACATTTTCCACACGAACTTATAAAATATAATTATATATTACTTTTTTATTTATGTGAGTAAAATTTTTATACGAGGGTTAGGAAGAAAAAACGCTCTATAGATATGTTTACAATGTAAAAAACAATAATCTTGTGGAGTTTCAAATTATTTCACCGCGCGCATTTGCGCGAGGAGCATTTTTAAGGCCAAAAATGAATTGCTGAGAAAAACGACTTTAAAAATTGCAAATTGCATATACAGCAATGTAATTATATACTACAAAAATATTCGAAAACTTATAGGATGCTTTATAAAACAATTTGGAGCTTTGCAGCATTTATAGTGAGCTTTAATGAATAGTTTTATCAAGAAAAAAAAAGTTGATTCTTTTACCCCTCTGAGTGTACTCTAGCCTTAAAATAAAATGACAATTGGTTTTAATTAAAAAAATATAGGGGTGGTCAGTGGATTAAATGCGTATCTATTAATAAGACAATGGGCTCTCAAGTGGCGATTCTTCGGTGGCGGAGATCCGGCATACAACCCGCTACCTAGTTAAGGGCAGTAATGCCCGTGTACGTAATTAATAAAATATCCATACGACCATAATAAACCTAAAATATTTTTGTAACATATAACTTTGTTTATAAAACTTAAGAATTGGATTACAATTATAAGTAATTCTACTCAGTCTACATAAAAGATTTGAAGGAACAATCGATTTCTTGGTTTATACAGATAGTAATTTAAGAATAATATATGTATTTCATAATTTGAAATCTTGAATGATAAAAATAAAAATAAAATTATTCAATTCGTAAATGGCAGAATGATATAAACAAATGGTTAAATATCTTTTCATAAACGTATTTAATACGTACTTACTTACTTGATCATAAAAATAAGTATGTTCTTATAGTAAAGAATATAAATAATATATAATAGTAGAATGTTACTACAAAGTTTCAGTTAATTGTATTAAGATTGTTTCAGAAAAAAAACCTTTTTAAACGCTAATTAATAGTGTAGGTACTTTCAAAAATCTATATAAAAGTGATCATATAAATTTAATATTAAGGTAAAATAAATATTCATACTATTTTGTTAAGTTACGGTTAGTATAATTTTATATACAAGCGTTTACCATAAATGTGTAGTTTTGTAGAAAAAAATTACACTAAATTTAATATAAAATACGGGATCTAGTATATTTACGGAAGGGTAAGGAAGAAAAATAATAATATTACTTTTTACAAATTCTACTTTTCTTTTCTTAGTAACTTACTTATACTAACTTACGTACTTTTAAGTATATTTAAGTAGCACAAAATTAATATCTGATTGGTTTTTATCGGATTTTAAAGCTTTTTGAAATACGTTCTCATTCAAGTGGAGTGACTACGCGGCCGCTTAATAATGTGTTCCCCTTGTATACAATCTTGTACAAGAATGGCCTATCCACCATTAGACTGATTGGAGGTGTAGTCATTCTCATGCAGCACTCCACCATTATAACAGCTAAAACAAAATATTTTGTCTCAAGCTCATGTTAATGTTTCTACTTTATATTGTAAAGGGCTATGCCCGTCTAAAATTGAATAAATAAATAAATAAATAGGTATTATGCATGATAAAAAGGAAAGTATTTCAAAGAAAAGAGAACCTATCTAATATTCTAATTTATTGTTATAAGTATTTGATAATATTATTGAAAGTAAATTATTTCGTAAAGCTCAGTAACCTACTTTAATGCCGGAGACTCAATTATTTCTATAAATCCTGATCGGTGTTTTTGTTTAAGAATATCGATCATTGAAAGTAAACACGATTTCCATTTTAATATAAACACAAAAAACTTGTTGCAAAAGATTGTTAAATACTTGGTATACCTGTATAACTATTATTTTGACAAACGTCCTATTCACATTTGCCTGATTGAAATATCACTAGTCAGATACCGAATATATATATATATATATATATATATATATATATATATATATATATATATATATATATATATATATATATATATATATATATATATATATATTTATATGTATATAAATAACCCTTTAAGTATCATAAAACTTCAGAAAACTACGCGTGAAAATACTGGAATTAGAATTCATGGGTTTTTATGGTTAATTTGCGTAGCGTGTATCCAAACACTTAAAAGATGAACTTAATATCTCACACGCACGTTGTTTAAAGAATTAACTCCACGAACACATCAAGACCATCTTCACTTTCTTCACATGTAGATTCCTGATTCCTGAAGCTTTATGACATTTAAAGGGGGTTAATGGCCTAAATAATATTTCTTTTTCAGATTCTAACCAGTATATTTTGTACTTTATACATTTACATTAGTAAATTATAATTGTTTAAGCTGTGAACACGCGCGTAGGCACCTCTGAGACACCCACCCTTTCTACGCGACGTTTCTTTGGTGAAAATAAACTGTTTTTATTATGAAACCTTCATTTTCTTTTTAGAAATGTCTTTAAACTTCAACAAAAAAAAGAAAAAATATGCAAAATTATTTTTCAGTTATTAAAAAATACTGTAAACTATGTTTGAAAAGTGCGTAAAATAATGACAGAAAAGATTGTAATATAAGTATTCTATGTCGATCCGGATTTATCGGTGACAAAGATCGAATTTGATTGCGATCAATATAGGTTTGTAATGTTTCATAACTAAACAAATCGCAAACAGCGAGTATATTGTTGACAAATTTAAGAAATATGCTACAAAAACTTCCTGGTAGGGCAGAAAATAAAAAAAATAAATTTATTTCTTACTTATTTCAATTAGATAGAAAGACTTTTAAAAATATGATATATAGATTTATTAATGAGGATTGACTATTGTACGGCCGCTGATCACAGTCGTGTTGCTCTTGTATAGTCTTGTGCACAAATGGCCTGTTCAGGATTAACTTGAGTGGAGTTTTACGCGAATGCACCACCTTATCCTAACGGTTAAAATTTAACATTTGGTTTCAATTTCGTGCCAATATTTCTACTTTTTATTTCCGTAACAAAAGTGAGTATTTAAAAATTATTTTATTGTTATAAAAATGATGTTTGTAATTAAAATATGCAGTATTTTGTGCTGTTTCAGAAAAGCAAGCTTTTATTTCATATAATAGAGAAACTCAATGTAAAATTAATAACCCATATATTTTGAGTTATTTGGAAATCTCTTCAAGCTAATCTATAGATCTGTTTATGAATTGATAGAAATAATTCCTACGATTCTTGATTGACCTTCTTATTTGAGAATAAACGTGCAGGATAGTCTAATTTAGACAGATGGTTGAAAATTCACTATAAATATGATAATATTCAAACTATTTAGTCTAAATGTAAATAAAGATACCAACAAAATAAAAAGAACCATAAATTTGTAAATAATTTATTTTTCTACGAGATAGATGGTTAACAATAAACAGTCCGTAATGTAGTGCAATTATAAAACGAAAAGCACTACATAGAGGCAAGCTGCCACATTTATACTAAATAATACATTTGTCACACAGGTACATTAAGCAATGAAAACTGAAAGAAGAAAAGAACATTGAGAAGCTGTAATTTATCAAGCTTAAGCTTTTGATTGAGAATAGTTCGGCTCTGCAACGCGTCCAGAGAAGAGCGTGATGTTACGTTTGCTATCTACAATTCGATACAAGAACGGCCTGTCCACCCGCAGTTCGATGGGTGGTCGAGGCATCTTACGCTTCAACATCATCCTTTTACCTAGTTTGACAAAAATCCGTTTTATACTCGATACCAAGGTAAAACAAACACAAACAAAGCAACAAAGAAGATGAAAAAATAAAGCGCTTACAAAACAATCAATTACGAAAGCCAATCAAAATTCAAATTACCTGTCTAGATTTTTACCGACCGAGAACTGAACAATTATTTATAATTATACAAATATCTATGTTCAAACAAAATTCAAACTCAATTGTCCTGTTTTAAGCAATAATGAATTTCTCTATTAAGTTTCAAAAGACATCAAATTTTAACATCTGAAATTTAGTAAGGAATTGTATTACTACTGAATGGAGGACAAGTAAGTTTGAATTTTGTTTGAATATAAGTATTTTTGTGATTATTAATAATTAATTAGTTATTGGTCGGTATAAATCAAAGCAGGAAATATGAATTTTTAATTGTATTTTGGATCCGTTTAATAAAAAAACTTAATCTGCATAATACCTAAAATTTCAAATTCATGAAGTGTACTTATATAAAAGTAAAAACAAGTATTTAAATAAGAAACGAAACATTTTAGTAAATAAGATACTATACTGATACTTGATGATATATAATACTGCATGCAATTGTTTTGACATTAATACAGTACGAACAAAAACTCCGTGCTTACCAGTAACTGCAGCCGCTTCACTACCTTCCTCATTGACTTCAATAAAGGCCTTCTGTAAGACCTTATCGACTTTCAAGGGATCATCGGCGATGCCTTCAAAATTTGCTTTATTGGTAAACATTTCAGACATTCCCAGCTATGAAAAGAAATTGTTAGAAAAACGATTATTAATATTTATACCAATAGAAAAAGCAAAACGTACTTCTTTAAGGTGTTCATTTAAATCGATCGTAGTTTCGATTTTGAATTTCGGTAACGCTAGGCAGACTTCCTGACTGTGATATTTCAAATCGTTCTCATAGTCGAGCTGGATTTTTTCCAGATTGTCTTCAATTTTTTTCAGTCCATCAATCTCTTTTGGAACTATGATCACCATTGATAAATCTTCGTTCTAGAATTCAAAAACATCTAATTAACAAAGTCATTAGTCTCGATTAATAAATAAAAGAATTGTATGTCTATTACAAGAAAATAAATACCTCGTAAGGAAGAGCAACGACTTCGGCATCTACTTCTTGTAGTTCTTTGTAGAAGAACTTCTTCGTAATGTGCATCGTAGGAACGTCTATTTTAGTTGTTTTATTAACGTGGAAGGGTTTCAATTGCGTTGCTATCTCGTCAAATTTGTGCTTCCAGCTACCCTTGAAGTATACGGCATTCAAAAGTATCATTCTCGTGTCCTCAGTAAGATCATCTATGGCAGAAAAATAAGCAGAAATTAATAACACGCTATTGATTCTAATGCCTGAAAATAATGCGAAATTTATTTAATTTTAAGTATTATGCACGTACCCGCTGAAACAATCTCTGTTATTTTGCCGTTCGTCTTGTCGACACACCATTCGTTAACGGCTTTGGCGGATTCCGTGCCATCCTTAAAATTCAGCGTGCTGCTCTCTGAGTGGAAGTACTTGGTAGTGATTTCTTGGAATTTCTCCTTTATCTTCAAATCATCGGCGCCATAAATTTTGTTCGCTAGTTTGAGAATGACTTGTGGAACATTCTGTATAAAATATAATATCGATTGTTTTGAAGTTCGAAAGAATGCACTAATTGTGTATTATCTTGGAATTTTGTAAACATAAACGGACTAAAAATATGCCGATCGTTAAAATGAGAGAATAGTAGAGAACAACGAGGAAAATACTTGATAGAAAATATTTGAAATTGTTAAAGCAAAGTTAAAGAGTAAGATTTATTATCCTAAAATATTGGTAAAGTACTACCGGCTTGTCTATTACTACTTAAATGTTCTATATCACTTGATTCAGTACTGCTCGTATTACATTATAAGAAGTATGTCACCTTTTTATATTTTATATACCAAACCATACTTTTTTATATTTTCTGTAGGCGAATCATCTTTAACTTTTATTTAAAACAAATAATTTCATTAAGATCCTCATCAAGAATTATCTTACAAAAATGCTTATTATATATCATAAACTATTATAAAAACATGTTCATTGTTCTCAATGTTCATTAAATAATTTGTTCTGTAAATAATAAGTACTTCTTTATTCTTAAAACTAGAATACAGCTTCTATGAAGCGAAACTTTCATAATCGATTTTGAAAATTCAGTACGGACTGCTCGTGACTCATAACGTGCACTCAAAATATACGGGTTCCTAAAAAATGAATCATCGTCAAAAAAGCGATCATATCACCGCGACGACTCACGTTCAAAGCGCTGATAAAGCTCTGGAATCCCTGATAAGCCAGCTCGTCGTTCTCCGGCAGGTGCAAAGCCCGTCGCATCTCCGCTTTGGTGTCGCCCTCAGCGCCGTAAGCGGCCATCGCCAGTACCACGTGAGCGCTCAAGGCCGAACAGACGAAGTTGCCCTCGGACTTGCCGGCTACATTCTGTACAAATATACACAAATTCACACGCGCTCGTAAAGCAATTGTTACACTTACAACAATTGATCGTAAAAAAAGGACGTAAAATTCAGCACCTTGTGGAAGTCGGTGGTGAAGCTCTGCGCGCTCTTCGCCACTTGTTCGATAGCTTCCGCGCTCTTCTTCTCGGACATAGCGCTGAATTTCTATTTTTCGTGCGTTCGCGTGAATATTCGTTCGACCTCGTCGAACGCGCCCGGACGACTGCCGATGACCATGCGTGCGAGATACACATGCACCTAAATAAACGCCGGCGCGGGCGGAGGCGTGGAACGGATTTGTCGCGGTATGGTAGGGAATTCGTTTATCAGAGATAGCTATGCTGCTGCCGCTGGGTTTTCCCGGAGCATCTCCGCAGCGCCAACAAGGCATGATCGATATATATATATATATATATATATATATATATATATTATACAGCGAGCTAGGAATACCCGGTTTGATGATTCACTTGTCAGCGTAACTGTATTTTAGAGCGCACGGTGTAAAATGCTAAAATTTGGGAATCTTTTTGAGAATATCTTAATTAATCGTTTTTTAAACTTCTAAGAATCACAAATTGTTGGAAATACTGTCTGCTTTCGTACTCTAAAAATAAAATCCAAAAATGTTTTTCGTTTAATGAACAGTTACTATATGATTTACTTTATAATGAAAAATTGAAAATTGACAAGACGCAATGGCACTTTAGAAAAAAAAATCGTCGATCAAAAAATTTTGGTTTGTTATGTCACCTAGAATTGAGTGAGGAACATAGTTCCATTAATAAATATGGAATTGAAAATAGTGATTTATTGTGACGTGTAGGATCAAGATTTTTAGGTTTTACAACGGTGAAGTTTAAGATAATATTGGGTATTATTTAATTTTTTTAACTTACACAGAATCATAACTTCCAGGCCCATAAAGTAAGCTTTCTGCTGCCGCAGCCACTTCCAAAGCATCAATTCTCTCCTGTCCACGCTGTTTTCTGGCCACTTTAGTATTTTGTTGCGCGCGGCTATCGGCAATATAGCGACGCGTTCTTGGTCTTCGTTTGCCACATATGCGTGCCAATAATTATATATAAAGTACACAAAGGTTGAAGTAATAACTAATAATGGCCATTCCGAAGAATATAATAATGTTTATAATATATTAAATAGCTGACTTTGAGCGCTCAGGGCGTTGCCGCCCACTCCGCTACACGCATCGCCCACTGCGCGCTACCTGCTCTCGGAGCAAGGTTCGCTCAAGCTTGCATAATTTTGTCAATTTTCATCCGATTGACTTAAAATTAGTACAAAATATTCTTAATTGGCCTACTTCAAGAATATACAAAAAAAATCGACTTTTCAGACTTTTCTAACTAGGCATAACCCAACGTCTTAAGGTAGTTCATGCGGTAATGTGCTGCACCTAAAATATAAAAAAAAAGTAGAGCTGCGAAACCTAATTGCAGTCCATTTAGTACCTAGAGTCGCTACAGTGGCGCTGACTTTGCGGTGTTCAACGTTCGTGTTGATGATGTAACGTGACATTTTACTGTTTTCAATGCGTTATAAACATTCAACTACGTTTTACTTTTTCATATTACTTTACCGATTCCAAGTGTTAAAACAATGGTATTAAAACCCATGCAAGTTCCCTATTTTAATTCTGAAGGTCTTATTTTGTTCATTGAAAGATTTCTGAGGGACTTAGCGATATAAAAATTGCAAAAAGCCGATGAATCTGCAAAGTTATAGCCAATCGTTTATAAGTTAATACTCATGTTTTTGTAAATTCGTAGGTTGGCTGTAACTTTGCAGGTTCATTGGATTTTGCAATTTTTATATCGCTAAGTCTCCTTGAAATTTTTCAAAAAAACAAAATGAGACCTTCAGAATAAAAATCGGATAGAAAGTAAAAAAGTCTCCAGTGTTTTGTCGAATCTTTCTCTAGTCGACGATATTTACACTTTTACAATATGGAAATTTTGTTCATACATTTTTTTCGGTGATTAAAGTGTCCTTCTTTTATATTATATCGTTTCTCGTATTGTAATATGAAAACAGTTCATTATATACATTTTTATATTTTAGGTATCGTGTTGACGCATGTAATACATAAATATATCATGTGTTATTCGCCATTTATACGCGCAAATATTCAAATAAAATAATACGCATTTATTTAGAAAATATTCAAAAATATATAAGCATTCGATTCTCGAACAGACTCAGACACAAAATATTCAATTTTACAAACTGCTACTGAAAAGCAAATAAAACACGCTCACTAAAAAACAAAAAACCTCTGTTCTACGTGATATTGGGGGGTCCGAGTTCAAGTGCTTTTCCGGGAAGAAAAGCGTGTCGCTTGCACGACAACAACATGTAACTGGAAACAGCCTCTAGACTGCATATACAAAAGGGACCGGAGGAGGAGAGGGATTCAACAGGGCTACAACGAAATTGCAGACCACGAGTAAAGTCAGTCAGAGTCTAGATGTGCTAAAGGACACACGAGTTTCCTCGCGGTATTCAGTTTATTCATTCTCCTCGTTATTTCACGTTTCAATCACTTTTAATGCGGCCGCAGCCGGTCTCAAGCCCGGATTAGCCGCAGAGTGTCGTTATTAATCAAAACATCCTTATTTCAATCCGCGTTTATTATATGTTATTTCATTTGTTTATTTCTAAATTATTTAAATAAACCGCTTTCGGTTAACGCGCTACCAAACCTAATCCCGGCTGGGTCATCACACTTCACAGCGTATTTGAATCTGACACCGTTGTCACAACCTCTCATGGCAAACAGTGATACTAGTGGGAGCCCGAACTTTGCATTGATTAGCATATGGATTGTCGTATAATTTGTCATTTTTAATAATAAAATAATTATTATGGAGGTTGGAGAGTTTGCACTACGTAAGAAAAACTCCAATACTGATTATTGTGCAGTAAGGGATTGTGACAGCAGATCAAAGAAGAATTTAATGTCTTAGTTTTCATCGCTTCCCGAGGCCAAATGAACGCATTGTAATCAAGCAGAATGCATAACATGAAATATAGATTAGAAACTTACTTGTATAGATATATAAATGAGCAGCCGTATTGTGTTTGCATTTTTCGCCTAAACCGGCTTTACATGAACAAGAACAAAGTACAATATTGCCGCTTGTCGATACCTCACCATTTATTTCGTAAGGATTTTCTCTTAAACTAAAGGTCTGGAAGTAGTCAGTTGTAATGATTATGCTATCACTATTTTCGGCTACTGCGCTTTTACCACATTTTATAATGATCTGTGCTTGATAAACCCGGCCACCTTCTATTAATTTGCGTTATGAATGATTATACTGCCAGCCCAATCTCAAATACTCTTCATAGATATTATTATTTTTAACGAAAAACTAAGTTCTCTCCATTTAAACACTGTATAAATAAGCGTTATCGTCCGTAACATTGGTTAACTATATATATATATATTGGCCACGCCCCCGTGTCAGATCCCAATAGATCTTGTGAAATCTTAAGCCGAATCAATACAGGCTACGTTGTAGTGTATCAATGATAGTGGTGCTTCCACAAAGTAAATGATTATCTTTGTCACCATTTATTCAATATATAAATTTAGATACTGTAGTTGAGACGAGACGAGGCGTATCAGAGGAACGAGTAAAAGTGCTACTCCGCCCTCGGAAGTCAAATTTCGTCTCTCTTAACTTTTCCGATCTTGATCTTACAAGCTTAATTTTCACGAGGGCGCTATATGAGAATTATATTTCTCTCTCTCTCAACTCAGTCTTCAAATCAGTACATTACAACATCCATCCACTCGCCCACTTCTATTCGCCCAGTAGGAATGTTTTTAACATTAAAATCCTAAATTACGCAAATGCTTCAAAAACGTTACTGTCCAAAAATATTTCAAAACTATAGAGGTTCACCCCATTTTGTCCGCGGACACATTTAGTTATAAGAAAATTCACAAGTTGAAACTGAAAGTCGATATTTTATATTTTTTTCTACTCCATTGTGTTGACTGAAAATTATTTCGGAATATTCCCTTTAATTTTTATTCAACCACAACATTACGAACAGGGTTGTCAGATAATAATTTATATTTTTTGAGAATCTTTCTAAAATTGCATATTGTTCTTTTTTAAAGGTAACATTTCTTAATTTATAAATAATTTCCTTGGATACCATAGTTATATCTCTATTATATTAATTTTCTTTCATCGATCTATTTATATCGAAAAGATAACTTCATTTTTTTTAATTTAATTTCCTGTGGGTGTACGTATACGTAATCGGCTTATAAGAGAATACTTAAGTTACCAGTTTATTAACGTGCGTCTTATTAGGTATTATTTTAATTTTTTTATCGATTTGTTTATCGAATTGTTCATTGTTATTTATGCCATAGCTACCACCACTTTTATTTTCTTCTAATGAGAAAATATAAAACGTGTTTTCACCGAGTGAACGCTAGCGAGCGAGGCAAATGTTGCTATTAAATATAAAGTGTCTTATACCTGTAGCAATTATATGAATGAATACTTTTCTTACTAAATTTTTAAAAGTTCTGTATCGATTTTTAAAGTGTTTGAAAGATTCTTTTTACTGATACTTATATAGAAAACAATTTTTTTTCATCAATACAGCAAAGAAGTTTTTGACGTTCCAGTATATTAACTGACTAGAATATGGCAGAGTGGAAAATGTTTACGCTACAGTGCATAGTATGGTATACTATAATGCATAAAGAATGTGGTTATGTTTTTCTTAACTCTTAATAATGACTGAAATGAAATTACAAAAGAAATATATAAAACCTGTGATATACTGACGATCAAATAACCGTGATATAAATTGTATACAAATGTACTCTGTAAAAAAAAGGTGTAAAGCGACTTATTATCCAATCTTTCGTAATTTATTTACAAATAAAGTTCTATCTAATCTAATCTAATATAATTATAAATTTATAAAAATCATCTTTACACATTAATCTAGAATGTTGAAATACCTGATATACTTTTACATTATAAATCTTTACAATATTTCTATCAATGGTGTGGAATTCAAAGTGTCAGATATTTTACTTAAACCAATTGTGAATTTGAGACCTTATCAAACAGTAATTTTCATTATGGATTCGAGAAATGATTCATTCACAAAAAATAATGTTCTTAATAAGCTTGTAATCAACATTCCTACAGTTCTCATTGACTTTAAAGAATTTCAGTTGATTGGTAAAAATTACTCTGAGACTTTATTAGCAACTTATCGATCTCGGAAATCAACGCTACTGATCATACTTCAAGAAAAATTTCAATCTGAAGAAGCAAAACTTGTCTTGGATATATATACACATATATCACCCAAACTTATTCGTCCAAAGTGTCTGGTCATTTTTAATGAGTATTTGTCGTCAAAGAAGTTGACTCAGTCGCTTCTGCACTATGCATGGTTAAAGAAATTTTTAGATATCTCGCTTGTAAATTTCAACGCAGAAGGTGACGAAGCAAATCATGAAATTTTCAACTTCAATCCGTTCTTCATGACTTATAATCATGAGTTTTATACTTCTGATACAGACATTTTTCCCGACAAACTTAAAGACATGAACGGTTACGTCTTACTTGCACCATTCATCGATTTTAAACCAATAATGTTTTATCGCACTGATAAAAGCAATTTAAAATATGATGGTTTTGGATTCGCTGTAATAAAATTTTTCGAATCCACGGTAAATTTTAAAATTATTATCACGACCGTTCCTATTGATGTAACAAAGTATAACCTGTCACCTTTTCCAATTGTGTTAACGAATTCAATGAGGAACGAACCTATGGAGGTTGGTATAATTTACTCATTAGAACAATGTTGCGCTATCATCTTAGCAAAAAGAGTCACGAAAATCAGCGTATCCTATGCAACTTTTGTTCCCTTTACCCTTGTCATCTTGACGCTGGTCATGACCATCTACCTACTCAATTATTCGGTATTCATGCGTGAATATCTTCAATTCATTGACTGTGTTCGTTTATTACTGGGTCAAGTTACAACAAAACAGCCTCAACGAATTATAGAACAACTGATATTTATCTCTATGGCTATTGTATCTATCACTCTCACACCGGACATCATTGGACGTCTTACAAGTGTAATCGTGACCCAGTATGATTCACCAATAGCCACTTACAAGGACGCGGTAGAGTCTGGTATGCCTATTTATATGTGGCGACAATTTTTCGAGATACTTGGCGATGACGTCGATAACGATGAGTACTTAGAGATCATCAAGCGCAAGATCATCCTGTTCGACGATCAGTACCTCTGCGAGAACATGTTGAAAAAGGGTAAAAACGTGATGTGCTTCATTACTGGTAGTCTGGCGCAGATTTATATAGCCAATAACAGAGGTTTGGAGGGTGAGCCTCTGATAAAGATGACGAATTTGAAGTTTTCACCGGTGGCCGTAGCTTTCGCGTATGAAGCAGGTTCGCCATACGTAGAAAAGTTCGATTACCTTCTGCGTGTGATATTCGAGTCTGGCATATGGGAATTTTGGACTCATCAGTTCTTTGATACTAGGTCATTGAAAGACCATGGAGAGCGTTCCAATGGTTTCGAAGATGGACTCGTGCTTTTTCAGATAATTACCATGTATTTGATGGGTTGCGCGATATCGATGTTCGTGTTTATTATGGAATTGCTGATTGTATATTTTAAAAAACATAAATTTTAATCATTTTCATGCGTACGATACCCTTATTATGTTTTGATATATTAAGGGGACAAGATACATTTAGACACGGAAGAAAAACTTTTTTTATGAGTCGATAAATCTTCATATCCCTTTTAATTTTAATTCAGTCCTTAATAATGTATAAGTTTATCCTTTTTTAAAAATACAAATCTTTTAATTTCTTAGTAATTTCTTTAGACATCTTTTATAGAAACTATAAGCATGTCAGGCGCCACAAATTTGCATCAGCAATCTGTACATCCATATGAATTGCATCTTTTTTGTGTAGAGAATATTTTTATATGTATTTGTTTACTTATAATATAAAATATATGATTGCTAATCTTATAATGTTGTTTTAATTTAAGTATTTAACGATATGCTTGAAAAGAAACGATTATATGATAGTTTCATGGTAGAATATGTGGATACAGAATTATATGATTAAAATGGTCTTTACTGAAAACATAAATTGACTATCAATTGGAAAATAATATAAAAGAAAATCACCTGAGGTTATAATACATTTTAGCTCTTAATTTCTTATTCAAAGTATTTTTAATAAAAAAAACATACTATCTATCCGTGCATCTATTAAAAAATACATTTGTAATTGGCCAGATCTCATACTTGCAAAAGTTACAAACACTTTAAATCAGAAGCCCGATGATTATCTAGGGGCCCCTACATAAATAATTATTTGTTGAAGAAATAATAAGCATAATTCACTTTACCCATGTGTTCACTTTACCCAGTTTCCCCTATGTAAATAAGTGGTTATTTAATTAAGTGACTATTTTTTTATTTTTCATTAAAAAAAAATGATTTTTTTAGTAGAGATGCATGGATAGTAGAGTGTATGGATAGTGGAGTGCACAGTCAGGACGTGCTTATACTCGTATAAGACCAAATAATTACCTCACCCACTCCCTCACTTACTCTCTAAGTCTCTTACACTCTCTCACTCTCTCTTTATTCTTATTATATATTTTCTGATTTATTGCGTTATACCTGTGAATTTCATATACATATATATATTTTTTGAAAATTATACTTTTAAAAAAACCCAACTTTTTTAAAATAAAAACAAATAAGTTATAGAACAAACCGAATTGATAAATCTAAAAAATTTTCTTGTTTTCCAAACGTTCATCAAATAACGTATAAAATGAGATTTGTTTAGTAAAATATTTTTTCGTCATACGCAAGAAATGTATAGCGAAAAAATGTTTGAAAAAGAAAATATCATAGAAAATGAAAATGAAAAACTTTATAAAACAAAAAAGATTCGATGAATCTTGAAAAGATTGGTGAGAAGAATCTTGAAAAGATCTCTGAAATGCGCGTCTGATCGCTCGGTCGGTAAGTATTATAGCCTACAAAGTGAACCTATAAAACGTGCGATGTTTCAGTGGATTTACGAGACTTTGAACTAAGAAAGATGTTTGTGTGCGTTAAAACAACTTTCATTGCTGTTGTTTGATGAGATTAGAACAATTAAAGGTCTTTTAATATTTAAAATAGTTGTAATAAAACTGATCAGAAATTGCGGAAACTCTAAAAATTCGGAACCTATTTCTAATCACCCTTTATTTTCTAAAAAAGTTACATTTATTATTAATATTTTGATTGTTTTATACAAAAAAGGTATTAAGTAACTCAAATATAAAAGCTTTGCTACGATACATTCAATAATAATAAAGAAACGGTCCGAAAATCTTAGTGTGCTCGCTTGCAGTCGGCAGAAGTGAAATGGCGAAAACGTGATGTATTTGACAACAGTGCAATAAAATATGTTTTTTCTTAAAAATGTACGACATTAATAGCATGTGAAGTTTTCAAACGTACTTGTGAGATAGTTAGCTATTAAATGTTATTTTTTTCAAACAATTTCAGGGTTAATTAAATTTTATATCGTAATATATGTGACAAACTGATTAGAAATTGGGTAGTGATTAGAAACTGGGTCCGTGACGGTATACTTTTCCGATTTATTGCATTACAAAACAGCCATCACTTTTTTGGTACAGGATATGAACTTTCTTATAGCAATCGTGTCTACAAATACTTTTCTTAGTAAAAACGTTTTAAATTGCTGCATCGATTTTGAAAGTGCTTGAAAGATTCTTTTTACTGATAATTATATAGAAGTCGATTTTCTTTTGTCAATACAGCAGAGAAATTCTTGATGTTCCAGTATGTTAACAGACTAAAATATGAAAGTGTGGAAATTTTTAACGCTAGTGAATAAAGTATGTTGTTATATTTCCTTAATTTTTTAATTATAACTTGATAAAAATCATGGTTACGCATTAAACTATAAAATGTTGAAATACCTGAAATACTTTTTAATTATTAATCTTTACAATATTTCTATCAATGCTGTGGAATTTATAGTGTCAGATATTTTACTTAAACCAATAGTGAATTTGAGACCTTTTCAAATAGTAATTTACACCAAGTATTCGAGAAATGATTCATTAACAAAAAATAATGTTCTTAATAAACTTGTAATCAACATTCCTACAGTTCTCATTGACTTTAAAGAATTTCAGTTAATTGGCAAAAATTATTCTGAGACTTTATTAGCAACTTATCGATCTCGGAAATCAACGCTACTGATCATACTTCAAGAAAAATTTCAATCTGAAGAAGCAAAACTTGTCTTGGATATATATACGCATATATCACCCAAACGTATTCGTCCAAAGTGTTTGGTCATTTTTAATGATTATTTTTCGTCGCAGAATTTGATTCTGTCGCTTCTGCGCTATGCTTGGTCAAAAAATTTCTTAGATATCTCGATTGTAAATTTAAATACGGAAGGTAACAAAGCGAATCGCGAAATTTTCAACTTCAATCCGTTCTTTATGACATACAATCGTGAGAATTATACTTTTGATACAGATATTTTTCCCGACAAACTTAAAGACATGAACGGTTATACCTTATGTGCTCCATTCATCGATTTTAAACCATTCCTGTTCTATCGCGTTGATAAAAATAATTTGAAATATGACGGTTTTGGATTCGCTGTAATAACATTTTTCAAATCCAAGCTAAACTTTAAAATTAATTTAACGACCGTTCCTGTTGATGTAACAAAGTATAACCTATTTCCTGTGCAAAATTTGTTGACGAACTCAATGAAAAACTCTACTTTTGAAGTCGGTATAATTTATTCGTTAGAACAATTCTGCGCTATCATGTTAGCTAAAAGAGCTATAAAAATTAGGGTATCCTTCGTAACTTTCGTTCCCTTCACCCTTGCCATTCTGGCGATGTTCGCGGCTCTCTACATAGTCAATTATTTTTTAATGGTACGGTGGAATCTTCAATTTATTGATTGTTTTCGTCTATTACTCGGTCAAACTGTAACAAAACGGCCTCGACGAACTACGGAAAGACTCATATTTATTTATATGGCCATTCTATCCATCACTCTCACACCGGACATCATTGGCCGTCTGACAAGTGTAATCGTGTCCCAGCGCGATTCACCAATAGCCACCTACAAAGACGCAGTAGAGTCCAATTTGCCCATCTATATGTGGCGAAACTTTTTCAATATGCTTGACGACGACGATGAGTACCTAGAGATCATCAAGCGCAAGATCATTCTGTCCGATGAGTTTTCCCTTTGCGCGAACTTGCTGAAGAAGGGTAAAGACGTGATGTGTTTCACCAGTGATGGTCTGGCGCGAATCTATATAGCCATTAATAAAGGATTGGAGGGTGAACCTCTGATAAAGATGACAAATTTGAAGTTTTCACCGGTGGCCGTAGCTTTCTTGTATGAAGCAGGGTCACCTTATGTAGAGAAGTTTAATTACCTTCTGCGTGTGATGTTCGAGTCTGGCATATGGGGATTTTGGAATAATCAATTCTACGATACTGCTACTACATTGAAGGACCATGGATACCGTTCAAATAATTTTGAAGTTGGACTTGTACCTTTTCAGATAATGATGTTGTATTTCACGAGTTGCGCAATATCGATATTTGTGTTCATTGTGGAATTGTTAATTGTACCTTTTAAAAATCATAAATTTTATTAATCTGCATGCGCACGATATAATATGTGTTGATGTATTAAAAATAAAACGATTTTTGAATTGCTGATTGTATCTCCTAAAATATATAAATGTTATTATACTATATGCGCACGATATGACAATGTATTGATGCAATTAAAATGAAATGTTGATTAAATTACTAATTGCACGACTTAAAAAATATAAATATTATTATTCAATATGTTAACTTGAACTTCGACCTCGAATAAACAATAAAAATAACAATAAAAATATGTACATGATGTATTTATTATATATTAAAAATAAAGTGATTTTTACTTCTGATTTTTGTAGTTCGATTATTGTTTTAAACACCAGCATATTATAAAATTTTGTCGATAAATTAATATTTTGAAAATTAATGATTTTTCCATGTTTCTGTTCGTAGGATAAGTCGATCATATAAGTATCGTCTTTATAAGTATGCTCCTTTAAAAAACATATTTCACAATTAATAGATATACCATCCCAGGATAAATATAATAAATATTCACCATGTTGAAAATAACTATTCCACTTGCAAATTCATTCAAAATGCCATTAGATCGGAACTGATCGACAAAAGCACCGCGAATTGACACTGATGGCGATTTCAAAGCTGTTAGATAAGACCCTGAATTGGCTGTTTACTGAGAACAGCGCCAAAAACAGCTTCTGGTGGCGATATTTAAAGCTGCCAGGAGAGGCTTTCGCAGAGTAGTTCTGATCCCTTATACATGGAGAGAATTAAAAAGACATATCTACTGAAACGTAGTATATTGATTCTACTCAAAATAAAAGTCTATCTCACCAGTCATGTGGCAGGTTTTAACAGATTTTTAAAAAAAGTAGCTACTCCCTTTGTTTTAAGTTGAAGTCCTGGGTTTTTAGTGTAGATTGCGCTGGCTTTGTGAAAGAAAATATATGTACTGTAAAGAAAGGAGCTACTGCTCTTTTTCAGGAGTCATACCTCTTTCTTAGATTTTATATATTATATAGAGGCATGCCTAAAACAGCTATTCTTTTATTTGATTTATCTCCATGTATTCTATGATGGGCAACCATATCAAATCCATCTATGAAGAAATTCTCAGCTAAAGAAAAGAGTCCATAATATAAGTAAAAGCCAATTTTTCCTGCTAATTGGACAATGTACTATTCGAATATAGCGCTTATTTTTTCTTCATATTTAGAAGAAATATATCTAAATCTGAGTATATGTACAGAAGATTTACTTTTTGTCGTTAAAGTAAATCCTCTTGAGCATATAATGACTATAATTTCTTCTGGCATTTAGCGGATTCTTCTAAAAAATAGATTACAATTTTGTGAATGTTGAAATCGATTTTTTTATTGTTTTAAATAATATACTTGAGGGTCTTAAAAATAAAATACAATTGGTTTTATAACGAAAGAATTCATTTACGGAGTTATAGAGCACTATGTGAAGTCCGCCGGCGCGATGAAAGTCGTTTGTAGAGCCCCCTAATTCTCAAAGAAGGGGTAGATGAACTTTTTATTTGAAAGGACAGCTGTATGGTACATGCATTACAGAGTATAAAAAATATATTTATAATCAGGTATTTATATGTAAAATAGTTAAATATGAAATAATGTTAAACAAATCTATAAACGCGTTTATCTCGAAATGACATTTCTTGAGCTGGCATAAGTACTACTTATCTGAAACAAATGTCGGCCATTTTATTTGAAATTTTCACAGAATGTTTAAAACTAAATTATCAAAAGCGGTACGTAGGGGTTTTTCGATTAATTGATTTTTATATATATATATTAATTACGACCCATGCAAGTTCCCTATTCTTAAAATTTTTCTAACAATCGCAAAAAACATGTTAAAAATATGTACTTTTTTAAAAAAAAGACGTCACTTTCTTCCAATTTACATTTTTGTAACATTCAATTTGAAGCTATTTTAGTGGAAGAAAAATAAATATTTCTATAAATTAAAAATGATTTGCAAAAATTGCTATTTTCATTCGATTTATGTCATTTAAGACTTAAGGAGATCCATCAGGGAGGGCCGTACCTACCTCAATGCTGAGCAGACAAAGTTTCCCTCGGTCTTACCGGCTACATTCTGCAAAACGTCACGGACTCACCCTAGTTTACAAACCACGTAATTTCACACTTCAATATTCGTCGGTAAACACGAGAAATGCAGTACCTTGTGAAAGTCGTCGATGAAACTCTGCGCGCTCAATTCGTTACTCGTTTGATCGCTTCCTCGCTCTTGTACCTGAACATTATCGTAGGTATACGTAAGAGACTCGTCCTCGGCGAATGTTCCGGCGAAACTGTTTGCTGGATATCAGCCGGCGCCAAGGACTAGGCGGGGATAAGCGCACGAAAAGCGAGCGCCGCTGGAGGCACGCGCATAATAGCATCACGGTTGGGATCAGGGGTGGTTTTCGCTCCGTGACCGATTGAGGATTTTCTCGGAGCATTTCCGCTGCTAAAGACAGGCGCGATCGAACCGTATAATTATTTATATACAGGGCGAGTGAAAAGTATGAAAACCCTGGAATAACTGGAAAGAGAAGCATTTTCGCTGAACTATTGGTAGGAATGTCCGCGAGCTCTAGGCTTGTCTAGGTTCGGCAGATCGCGGGCTCGTTTAGGTTCGTGACTTCAGAGTCTCGACCAAGCTTGTCCAGACGCACTATTTACTGACAGGACAGTCACTACAATTTAATGTGAGGTTTGGACGGTTGGATGACAGGAAAAAGGGGGGATAAATTTATGCAACTAATATTATTTACATTATCATTCTTAGAGACAACAATTTATGAATTATGACAATATTAATGTGTTGGATTTAGTTTTTAAAGTATTAAATTTTTAATAAATGAAAATATATTTTTTTAATTTTTAAATATATTTATTGTTTACAGAATAAATAGAATTACTTTTATAATGGATTTATTACGTGACCGCTAAAAAGCGTATTATTCTTGCACATAATCCTGAAGACGAATGATTTATCCACGCTGATTCTTTTTGGTAGTGCTGCCGAACACGCCCAAGATGACAGGTCTAAAATAAAATGTTGTGAAAAATTAATTTTTTACATTTTTTAGTATATTTTTTGTTTATTCAAATGTACTATATACTTGGTTCAAGCTGTTAAAAAGATTAGTAATTTATTGAGAACATTATTCGTAAATGACACGGTAAAGTTTAAAGTTTATTATTTTAAATAAAAATTCGGTAAATGCGCAGAAAAATTGAGGAGGACAAATGATTAATATTAATCAATACACACCTATATAACATTTATTTTTATTATAATATATGTTATATATGTATCATTTTTATGAATTTATTTTTGTTTAAAAATTCAAATAATACATTATATTACGGATTCAATTAGATTTAGTCAGAAAAGTATTGTTCTACAAATAACTATTCCCGTTTATTAAACAAGACGTTAGTAATTCAAGCTTTCTTCAAACAGATTAAGAATATATTAATTATTTCACAAGTTTGATTATTAAAGTTCAGTATATATTTTTCGCCAAGTTGTTTTCTGTAAACTTTTTTTTAAACATGGAGATTAGAGTCTCAGGTTTTTACATAAATACGTTTGTATAAGATATTATTTGCACGATAAGTGAAGGGGACCCATACTACCTCACTCGCATGGCTACCTAGCACAATATGTATCACAAAGATAGATCACTAGATGAGAGGATTAACTGCGAGTTTAGCCAACATTACTATAAATAGTTGGTTTCATCACTTGTTAAATAAAGTAGTCAATCACTCTAACAAATAAAATTAGTTGTATTAAAGTTCCACTTCTTAATGATATTATTTAGATCAAATTAAGTTAATCTCCCATAGCAGTAAAGCTCTTAAATATTTCAAGAATAAACGTGTTGAATATTTATTTTAAAAGATTGACTAAGCAGCCGCTGAACGTTGTGTTGCGCTTGTGCATAATTTTGTTAAGAAATGGACTGTCAATATTAGGGAAGAGACATGATTTTTCCATTATTTTATTTATTAAACTATAAGTAAATTTGTACACAAAAGTGAAAGAAAGACATTTTTAGTCAATATTTGGTGCATGAGAATTTTTTGAAAATATGTAATTTCAAATTAGAATTTAAAACGTGCCCAAACATGGCCACGCACCATGATAAACAATATAAAGATCACCAATCATAATACAACCAGATTACAAAATGTTGTGGAATAATAATGACCAATAATACATAAAAAATATTAAAAAGATTTTTCTATATGTGTGATCTAAATCCATAATAATTGAAACTATATTACGCACCAATTACAAGAATTCAGCTGTTTAAACGCTGTTGAAAGTTATGAACTTTCAATTAATATTTATAAAGCGTATTGGGTATATGTTAATATTATTTTATAAAATAAAAAATAATTTCAGTGTATTTGAGATACCATGTCTCTTCCCTATTAGCCTGATTGAAGGTGGACATATTCTCGGAGGGTCAGTGACAAAAATCTTCCTAAGAACTAAAATAACATTTTTTTTCTCAATCTCATGCTGTATCTACTGTTATGAACAATCGGAGGGGACAAATAGTAAATGTAACATTTATAATAAAACATCTAATATCTAGTATATTTTTTACAAATCCAAGTACATTTTATAAAAGTTTAGTTTATTAAAAACAAACTATACAAAATAGTATACATTCTTAAAAAACACAGATATGTCAGGTTTACAATAACTCTAAATATGTACATACATTCTTGATAACAGAAGAACCTTCGACTTCGCAATGCATGCATGCATTAAATAAAACTTGATAATCTTAAAATATTATAATAAAATTTCTTGAAGTACAACTTTATACTTAAATCATAAAAAAAAAATTAATCAATTAAGCGGATTAACGACGCGACCACTGAATATAGTACTATTCTGGTAAATGATCTTGTAGAGGAACGGCTTGTCCATATTCACAGCCACTGGAGGCGGAGGCATCGAGTAGGCCATAATAGCAATACCTAAATTGAAAATTGATTAAGCACGGTTTATTATGAGATGTTTAAAATTTTTGCTTTAACAATAATTCTGTGTAGGAAACGTTTGGTTCGTACTTTTATAATAAACTTTTAATGTAGGAAATATTATTATAAATATGAATTATTATTTAATTACTTTATTTTAAAGTATGAATTTAAATTTTATCACTCAATACTTATAGATCATATACTTGATCATTTTTTGTACAAGAATTTGTTTTATCGCAGATAAATTTATACATTTATATAGTTTTTCCATATAATTTGGTACAAGAATGGCCAATCTACGTTTAGTATTACTCGACCTCTTGGCTTACTACGGTAGTAGACTTGGTGAACCGCTAAAATAGAATGACATATTTATTTAATTTAAAAAAATACTTGTTCGACCATAATACGAGGGTAGTTCAATAAGTCTTTAGAATGACCAACAGATGGCGCGCGAATCGCTCCAAATCATCTGTTTTCAGTCAGCACCACTCCCGACTAGATATATGGTGCAGTCACAGTCCACATCTTCTGAGTTTACGTGTTTTTATAACCAATTGAAAAAAAAATGGCTTGTTAAGAAAAATGGAGAAAAAAAACGAGTTCAGAGCGGTAATTAAACATTTTCATTTAAAGGGTTTAACTCCATATGAGATAAAAAATGAATTGGACTCAGTTCATGGCACATCTGTCCCTGCCTTAGCAACGGTTTATAACTGGGTAAATGAATTTAAGCGTGGTCGTACATCAATAAGTGACGAACCACGTTCAGGAAGGCCCGTAGAAGCAACTACTCCCGAAATCATCAATAATATCCACGATATGGTGTTGAAGGATACAAGATTAAAAGTGCGTGAGTTAGCTGAGGCCACAAGGATATCTATAGGTGCAGTTGTTTCAATTCTACATGAAAAATTAGGCATGAAAAAGCTATCGGCAAGATGGGTGCCGCGTTTGCTCTCAGCTGAGAATAAACGCAATAGAGTGGTCGCCTCTGAGGCTCTTTTGGCGCGCATAAGTCGGAATCCTGAGGAATTTTTTCGTCGATTTGTGACTGTGGATGAAACATGGATACACCACTACACTCCTGAGACAAAGGAACAATCCAAACAGTGGATTTCCACAGGCGAACCAGCTCCAAAGAAGGCAAAGACCGTAAAGTCAGCTGGTAAGGTTATGGCTACAGTTTTTTGGGATGCACGTGGAATTATACTTATTGACTACTTGGAAAAGGGTAAAACAATTACTGGTGAGTATTATGCATCATTATTAGAGCAGCTGAAAGAAGAAATTAAAAAAAAACGACCACATTTGGCGAGAAAAAAAATTCTCTTTCATCACGACAACGCCCGAGTTCACACATGCTTCGTTTCAATGGCTAAAATTGAAGAACTAAAATTCGAATTGGTCGAACACCCACCGTATTCACCAGATTTAGCCCCCAGTGACTTTTTCTTATTTCCAAACTTGAAAAAATGGCTCAGTGGACAGAGATTTACGGACAACGAAGACGTCATTGCCTCTGTAAGTGCTTATTTTGAGGAACTTCCGAAAACGCACTTTTCTGAAGGATTAAAAAAACTTAAAAAGCGATTGACCAAGTGTATAGAGCTCCAAGGAGATTATGTTGAAAATTAAAAAAAATTTACCCAAAAAAAATTGTTTTCATACTTTATTCTAAAGACTTATTGAACTACCCTCGTATAATAAGCATAATTTTATTTGTAAAATTAAAGAATTGGGATAAAAGTTATATAATTACCTAGTCTATAAAAAAGTCTAGGAGTCGTTATATTACTTACAGATTACTAACATTCTTAGTGAAACAGTTGTTAGATTGAATATAAATATTTGTAAGCACTAAAATGAAATACTAAAGCAGAAGCGTCTAAAATATTTATAAGAAATTTATTATATATGCGCTGAAATACATTTCATTCATTGTATGTAATTATAATATATACATTTAACTGCATTAAATACTCTTGAATACAAAAATTGTAATCATTCAATAATGAATGGCGTAATAAATACTTTTATAAATAAGTAGAATAAATTACTGCTTAAGCTTCTATTGGATTCACTACGCGGCCGGAGAAAAGGACGTGATTCTTGTAAATAATCTTGTAAAAGAAAGGTTTATCCACATTTAACGGTTTCGGAGGTGGTGGCGGCATTGAGCCCGACATATACCTCGATCCTAAAATGAAATAAATCATTTTATTACTAAGAAATGTTACATAAAAAGTGTTTCCTTATATTAACTTCTTAAAGTGTGTCAATATATCTAATATATGTAACGTAATTAATTTTTGGCTTTGTAGAATATTATTGTATTAAGAGTTAGAGCATATTTCTATACTAAGAATGTTAGCTAACAGATCTATACTAATAATGTTTCCGAAAATTGTAATATAGAAGTAATTTATTTATTTCTTTATTCATTTATTTATTCATTCATTCACTCACTTACTCACTCAATCATTCATTAATTCATTTATTTATTTATTCATAAACAGGCATAGCCTTTTACAAGTAATAAATATAAAACGGATTTCAAAATATAAAAACAAGTATTCAAAAATTTAAATATCATCCAACGTATCAAATACTATAGCATATTTATGTTGATCTGCGTGTATATATCTGTGGGTTCCCGGAAAAATGACTTATGTCCACTTTTCATGTTTTTGAGCTATTAGGTTTTTAATTTCCATTTAAACTACTGTTAACAAATTTTACAAATAGTAGATACAGTAACTTATTTTCACACTTTCTTAATGTTTTGCATTTTTATCTAAAAATATACTACGTAAGGATACCAAAATCGTTCAAAGCTTAATTTTCAAAAAATGGATTTAAATCGTTTTTTCGGGAACTCACCGAATTAAAAGCTGTCTAAATTTACATGCAGAAATGTTATTATTGTAATATTCTTATAAAACCTGATTTATACGTTTTTATTTATTAAACAAGATTCACTTTGCGGCCGCCAAATATATAGTGTTCCCATTATATAAAATCTTGTACAAAAATGTCATGTCCACGATCAAACTGATCGGAGGTATACACATTACTGTGCATCCATCAATAAAACGGCTAAAATATTTATTTTTTAATTACGTTAATTTTTTTAGTTTATATATACATAACACAAAAATATATTAGAAGAATTGTTATTTAATTGCTATTGGGGAAAAAATATCCACTGCGGCAGTAGTGGCGCTAGTAAAAATATCCCCTAGATCACCATGTTTTTCTCTTATAGTATGGGATACTATATCTACACATATAAAAAATGGCCGACAAGGGGGCAGCCCGACAGAGATCGCATGATCAATGTTAACTCAAAATGGCAAATATGTGATAATTTAAATAAACGAAAGTCATTTAGAAATGACATTCAAGACATCTAATCAAACAAAATCACAGGTCGATTTTCATGTAAAGTAAAACTGAATAACAAAAATTAAAAAAGCAAAAATGCACTAAAGCAAAAACAAATAATTAGGCGACAACTAATATTCTAAAAAATAACATACATCCATAATAGGTATAATAAATATATGACAATTATTACGAAACATAAAGTACCTATATTTTTGGTCACAAATACGAATATTAATAATTAATATTTTATGAAAATTGCATACTTGTATAAAATAATAAATTTAAGTACAGTAAACCCTCGATAAGTCGTACTTGGTTAAAATGAAATTCGTCATAAACCGAACTAAAAATTAGTTTCCGGAACAATTTGTACAGGCTCTTACGGAGATTTGTTCGGTTAAGGTGATGCTAAAGCCACCTGTCACCGATAAATGTGAGAAACCACTTTTCTCATTTAATTTTCAACTTTTAGCAGTTATATTTATGAAACGTTGTTGTTCTAATCCAAAACGACAACTTTCCAGAGATATTTTCTCAAAATTGAAAATTAAATGAAATAAGTGGTTCCCCGTATTTGACGGTGATGGGGGGTTTAGCATCTCCTTAATACGAATCCTCGTTTGTACGAATTACGAATTGATTTAAAAATTCTACAGTATAATATGCGTGTAAATCTCCCCGCTCTATACGAATCCAGAGAATGTTAGACTAAAGATGAAAGTAGCAACGAAGAGAAGGAAGAAGAAAAAATTATTCAACCACTTACATTTGATCAAAATAACACATTCATATTTAATTATTATTAAAATACTTATTTCAAAATATTTTAAAGTAATAAATATATATTTATCTATTCTTAAAATTCGCGCACAATGCATTAATTAATTATTATTAAAATGTATACCTCATTAAATCGAACAAATTTTTATTATCGTGCGAGCGTACTTCTTCATTAATACGAATTCTTCGTTAATACGAATTCAAATCCTTTATCGAGGGCTTACTAAAGCTTAGAATGTTAATCTTACTGATTTAATTTAGAAAGTAATTTAAAGAATAGCCTATATTTATTCAAGCGTATTCAGTACGTAACCATCATAACAGCTAAAAAATATTTCTTTTTCATTAAAAATTGAGACTATTTAGTAAACTAATTACCTAATTTTTGTAATATGTAGATGTATAAGGGTTTAATAAAATTAAGCCATTTGTAAAACCAGATTAGTCTCAAAAATATACTTCAATCATTATGATTCAAGAACATATCTGTTAAAAAAATATTAAACAATACGCCCATTCAAGGAGTAGCAAGTATATCTTAAACTTGGATAAACGCAAAATAATGAAGAACATTTCCCTGTAGC
Source organism: Gastracanthus pulcherrimus (assembly GCA_949152435.1). Taxonomy (NCBI): domain Eukaryota; kingdom Metazoa; phylum Arthropoda; class Insecta; order Hymenoptera; family Pteromalidae; genus Gastracanthus; species Gastracanthus pulcherrimus. Next base: position 17,648,048 of record OX424573.1, read on the forward strand.
AGAAACAAACAGGCAATAAATAGTTAACGGACAAAACTATTATGTGAAAAATTATAATTAACAATAAAATAAATATAGATAATATTTATTATAAAATATAAAAGCAAGAACATTTAATCACAAATAAAAGTATTCATATTTTATAGAAATCACATACGTTTATAAAAAATTAAATTTTAGTAGGTAAAAAAATCAATTTTACTGATTTCATTTAGACACTAACACTTTTAAGACATGTATTTATTCAAGTGGATTGATTACGTGACCGCTGAATAACGTACTACCCTTATATACTATTTTATACAAAAAGGACCTGTCCACAATTAGCTTGAATGATGGTGAAGGAACTCTTGCACAGCCCCCAGCGATCATAATAGCTAAAATCAAATTTTCTCAATTGTATACTACTGTTTTTACTAATTTTTTACATTATAAATTGAGAGTATTTAGCAAAATAATGATTTAGTCGTTGTAAAAGATATAGACTAGTTTTAATTATAGTAAGCCATTTATAAAAGTAGTTTACTCACAAAAATATTCTTTAACCATTATGATTCACGATCATTACTTAGTTTAAAATAACAACTCAATACATATTTAAAATATCAAATAATACGCCAAATTAAAGAGTATCAAGTATTTCTTAAACTTTGTTAAATGAAAAATAATGAAAAACATTACACCGAAGTATCAAGTATTTCTTAAACTTTGATAAATGAAAAATAATGAAAAACATTACACCGAAGCAGAAACAAATAGTCAATAGTTAACCAACTATTACTCACACTGAAAACTATAATGTGAAAAATTATAATTAAAATATACAATAAATATAGATTACATTTATTATAAAATATAAAAGTAAGAACATTTATTCACAAATATGATGAGTATTATAAGCATGTATAAAATCGAAAGTTTAAGCAGTTAAAAATATCAATGTCGTTGATTTTATTTAAACAACAACACTTTCAAAAATATATTTATTCAAGTGGATTGACTACGTGACCGCTGAACAACGTGCTACCCTTGTATACTATCTTGTACAAAAAGGGCCTGTCCACAATTAGCCTGAATGGTGGTGGAGATATCATCGCACAGAACGTAACCATCATAACAGCTAAAAAAAAATTTCTTCTTAATTTTATACTAGTTTTAGTATTTTTTTTTGTATTAAAAATAGAGAGTGTTAAAAACAAAATTGTCTAATAGTAGTAATAGATGTATATATAGGGTTTTTATATAAGTAAGCAATTTTTAAAACTAGTTTAACTCAAAAATACACTTCAATCATTATGATTTAAAAATATCAACCTGTCAAAAATCACAAAACTATTTCTATGTAAAATATAAACCAACGCAATTAAAAGTAGCAAATCAAGGCATAGACGAATAATTAAGTGGAACAACCACAATATAAAAAATTAGAAAATAAGAATATAATAAATATATTGGTAAAATTTATTTTAAAAAATTAAAATATAATAACAAGTATACATTTGTTCACAAATTTAAGTAATATATGTTACGAAAATTTTATACGCTTTTGAACATAAAATATAGTACATTTAAGTAGCGCTAAATTAAATTCTCTATCATTTTAATTAGATAATAAAGCTTTTAAAAATGTTCAGAATGAACGTAGATATTTATTAAAGAGGATTGACTACGCGACCGCTGAATAAAGCGTTGCTCTTGTATACAATCTTGTACAAAAATGGCCGGTCCACGATTAGCCTGATTGGAGGTGGAGCTCTCACCACACAGCACCTCATCATCATAACAGCTAAAATAAAATATTTATAACTGTTACAACAAATGTATAAGACTCTAATGAAAGTGTTAGAAGCTTTGTTTAATCGTTTAAGTTCCAAACATAGAAATCGTTGTCAAAAAATTCTGATAAAATTTATTTATTTTTATTTAATTTCTACCTCCCTTACGAGATAAGAAAAACGAAAAACATCCTGGAGGATCCACCGGGACTTACAAAGTTATTCTAAAAATTTGCTTTGATCCAAGTGTCAATTAATTTTATAATGAATTTAAAATTCCCAATCGGTTCTGTGGTCAAAAATACTAAATTATTCAAAGTTCTAAATAATATAGTAAGTAATATCGAAAAAATCTTTAGTGTAACAGAAATTAACTATAGACAATTAAACGATAAAAGGAATACTATGGTCAAATATTAATACGAATAATAATAATAATAATAAATATAAACAGTTGAAAGCGTAAAAGCAAGTATTTTTGTTCACAAATTTAAATAGTATTTTACGCAAGTTAAATACGTTTAAGAAAAAAAATAGCAAATTCAAGAAGTGCAAACTTAAAGCCTCACATAATATCACATATTATGTTTCATATATTTATTCCAAAGGATTGACTACGTGGCCGCTGAATAATGTATTCCCCTTGCATATAATCTTGTACAAAAATGGTCTGTCCACCACAAGTTCAATTGGAGGTGGATACATTATCGCACACTTCATCATCATCTTAACAGCTAAAATAAAAATGTTTTCTTTTTCAATTTCATGCAAATGTTTGTATTTTATAATTTATATACATCGTTTAGGTAAGAAAATTGAGAGTGTTTAAGAAAATACTAATTGTTATAATAGATATTTGAGAATGTAGACTATTTGAAAACTTTGTTTCAATTTAGAAATTTGCTTTAGAAAACCAATTAATCTTACGAATCCCAATAGGCCTTGTATTTTAAGAGGACAAAACTGTGTTAAAATTTAAAAAGAGATAGAAATTACAAGATTTTTAATTTTGAAGACATTGGCACTCCAAAATTGTTTTGGGCGTAAGTAAAATGACTTTTCATGAAATATTTAAAAATCTAATTAAGGTTATTATCTCTTTTTGGCAGATATAGATATTGAAGTTTTCAAAAAATGTTAAGAATAAACACATAAAGATTTATTAAAAAGGATTCGTTACGCGACTAGATACACAATAACATATTGCCCTTGCATAAAATATTTAACGAAAACGGTTGTCCACGATTAGCTTAACTATAGGTGAACAGTTCGTTCTAATAACGAAAATAAAATATTATTTTCTTAAATTCATACTAATACTTGTATACATTATATATCTACATAAAAGAATTGAGCATTTAGAAAAATTGTCTAATGGTCGTGTATATGAAAATTTAACTAAAGATAACAGATTGAAAGACTAAATTAAGGTTTGAATATCAAATGTGTAGTAAGTAATATAATTAAAATTTTTGTATGCTGCATTTTAATATCAACATAATAATAAAAGAATGCCAGTGGAGATAAAGCAATAAAAATTGATCAAATAGGAATTAAATAATATATATTTATTAAATATGAAAGCATGTATATACTTATACGATCACAAACTTAAAGAATAAGTTATGAAAAATTACATACAACTAGGAAAATAAAATAACAAATTCAACTATCGAAAGGTTAGTCTGATGATTTGAATAAAATAGTACGTAAAGCACGTCGAAATGTGAAGAATACACGTTTATATTTATCACAGAGGATTGACTACGCGACCGCTGAACAACGTAGTTTCCTTGCATATAATCTTGAACAAAAATGGTCTGTCCACCGCTAGCTCAATCGGAGGTGGAGATATAATCGCACAGCGCAGCATCATCGTAACAGCTAAAATAAAATATTTGTTTCTCATGCTAATGTTTTTACTTTCTATACACATATAAAAACAGAGAATGCTTCAAAACAATTATCTAATTGTTGTAACAATTCGGTCGTTGCATGATTTTCTTTTATTTAATATTCAAATAGTTTATGCTAAAATAATTAGGACGTGTAATGTTTTTTATTTTCTCAATTTATCGAAAATCAAAGTAATTACAGCCATTTGAAATTTGCGTGACGTAGCATTAGAGTATATCTATATATAGAGTATATCGAAAATTTGGAAACTTTAAACGTCTGTAACTTTCAAATTTTTAATTTTATGATAAAAGAAAAAATACGACCAAATTATGTATGCAACATCCTAAAATAATGGTGTCAGTTTGGTGATGTTTTAATAAAATAAAGCTAGCATCACTTTAATTTTAAAGAATAACGAAATATCTGCGTTTGTCTATTACAATTAGGAATTCTTAAATAACTTCGGAAAAGTTGTTGAGAAACAAGAGGTTTTAATTTTTTAACAAACCTCACCTAAACTAAGGTACTTTTTATAAAGCAGAAGAACAAGATCTTAAAAATACTGATTGAATCCTGGTTTGAGAATAAATTCGATAAAGTTTAATTGAAAGACCGTTCAATATTTACTATATATAGGCGAGAACGGGGCCAAACCGATCAGGTGGATCAATCCGATCACTTAATTATGAGAAATATTAAGTTTATTGAATGATGAAAATATGTTTTCCCAACGCAGGTATTAAATAGGCCCTTTTTCATGCCTAAAAGTAGCGTAGAAAATCGCGCATTTCGAACGTGTTTGTAAAAAGTGTAAAAAAATGTCCATTTAGCGGGGAGAAATAACTTTTTCTCAACTCAGGCATGAATTGCCCCCTTTTTCATGCCTGTAACTGGTTGTAAAATTACGCATTTCAAGTGAATTTGATCAAAGTGTTGAGAAATATCCATTTCTCACTTGTTTCAGGAACGAAATGGATATTGCTAAAAACCACGTGAAAAGACCTAATCATGACTTTGTTAAAGAAATAAGGTGTGTAACACAGGAAGAAAAGCTATTTCAGACTCGGATGAGATGTTGGCAGCACTCGCTAGAAATGACTCATTTTCTCCCCTTGATGTACAACGTACTATTTTCCCCGCCCTGGCGATTGTACAATCTACTATTATATTCTTTAAAATGTATCTTTCAATTTAAAAAATGCTAAAAACCAAACGTAAAAAAGTTTTCTATTAAGATATTCACATCGATAGGCTTTAACTACTTTTCTTATAAGAAAAGTTTGTGTTAGAACCACTTTTACAATTAATTAATATAATTATTGAAGACAAGAAAAGTATAGCATTTAAATTTTCAAATTCAATACTTTTTATTTCTCCAGAGATATTTATTATTTTTTAGTTTAATTTTTAAATTATGTAGTGAAATGGGGTCATTAGGATCAGCGTGTATTGAAATGGGGAATCAAAAAAAGACGTGAGGTTTACCGTATAGGTATTTTCATGACGCAATGAAACGTTTATAAAAGCTCTGTTTTAACTTTGCTAGTGCAAAATAGTGTCTTGCACATTAAAATATAAATTTAAGGGATATTAAAATTTATTTTTCGTTTTGTATAACTGATCGGAAGTGACCCGCCTTGTACGATTACCGATAAAAAAACATTTTTTTTTTTATTTTGAGACAAAAGCACGAGGTTTATATTTTTCTGTCACTTAAAACTAATACAATTTAAAAGATAATGGTTTGAACCTATATTTAAATGTATAAAAAGTATAGAAATGCTAATATTTTTTATTTGTAACAAGTTTTCCTTAAGTGATCGGCATGACCCCGTTCTACCCTAATAATATTCAAACGTGCCACTTATCACGCACATACCTTCGTAGAAACCAATATCTAAATGAAACATCTAAAAAATTAGAATAAGCTTGAATATTTATTATACATAATTAATTTCATAATAGATCATTGGTCCTATTGCTGTTTTAAATGTAAACGATGAAACGTGACATAAGAAAATAAAAAAGCACTTCATAAATTTGTAAAAAATTTATTTTTCGCGAGTAATATAATTAAGAAAATAAGCAGTCGATAACATAGCACATTTATAAAAAAAAAGCACTACATGGACGTAAACTGCCGCATAATTCTCAGGTAATACATTTGTTACACAGGTACACTAAGCGATGAGGAATGAAAATGGAAACGAAAGTGGAGAAGCTTTAGTCTAGCTTAAGCTTCCGACTGAGCATAGTTCGGCTCGGCAACGCGTCCGGAGAATAGCGTGACGTTACGTTCGCTATTTACGATTCGATACAAGAACGGCCTGTCCACCTGCAGTTCGATGGGCGGTGGTGGCAAGCTACGCTTCATTATCCTCATACCTATGTTTGAAAAAATCACGTTTTATGCTTGATACCGACACAGACCAGACAGAGACAAAGCAACAACAAAATTGGTAAAGTAAAAGAGTGCCCACAAAGCGAAGCTATGGTGAACTAAGGTAGGATTAGTACTAATCAAAAAGAGCAAAGGATGAAAGTTTAAAAATGAGTAGTCAATTTTAAGGGGTTGTGAAAGTCAATTTTTATCAACTACGTCAATCTTATGATCGAATCATAAATAATTCCCCTTCCGTTTATGTCTGCATATTACTAATATGTAACGAAAGGCAATGGTGTTAAGGCTTTGCTTAATTCGACCTTTATAATTAATTATAACGAATTATTATTTATTGTTTAGTCAGTATCATTTGATGTGAGAAATTTGAATTTTTTAATCGACTTTGACATCCCCTTAAGAAGATGCTTTACGAATACTTGATATAATATAACATGAATGTATTTTTAAATACTACGACTAAAACAGTGCTTACCAGTAACTGCAGCTGCTTCGCTGCCTTCCTCATTAACCTCGATGAAGGCCTTCTGTACCACCTTGCTGACTTTCAGGGGTTCGTCGGCGATGCCTTTGAAATTGGCTCCATTGCTGAACATTTCTGACATTCCCAGCTATAAAAAAAAATGATCATTAAAAACAAACCGAATATTTATTAATATAAAAAATGAAATGTCAGTGACGTACTTCATTAAGGTGTGGATTCAAAGCGATCGTTGTTTCGATTTTGAATTTCGGTAACGCAAGAATGACTTCGCGCTTGTGATATTTAAAATCGTTCTCGTAGTCAAGCTGGATTTTTTCGAGATTGTCCTCGATCTTTTTCAGTCCGTCGACCTCTTTGGGCACTATGATCACCATCGACAAGTCTTCATTCTAGAATTTAAAAATGTAAAATTTATAGCTTCAAATTATTATTACAATAATTTAAAGCGTTAAAATATATACCTCGTAAGGAAGAGCAACCACTTCAGCATCCACTTCGGGCAGTTCTTTGTAGAAAAACTTCTTCGTAATGTGCATGGTAGGAACGTCTATTTTCGTCGTTTTGTTAACGTGGAAGGGTTTTGGTTCCGTTGCCGACACATCAAATTTGTTTTTCCAGTTGCCTTTGAAGTACACGGCATTCAGAAGTACCATCCTAGTGTCCGTGGTAAGATCATCTATAGCAGAAAAATAACAAAAAAATGGAAATTATAATTTTTATTCTCCTTGATCATAAAAATGATAGCTGTATATACATACCCTTTGTAAGTATGTCTTTGATTTTGCCGTTCGTCTTGTCAACACACCATTGATTGATGGTTTTTGCAGATTCCACGCCATCATTAAAATTCAACGTGCTGCTCTCCGAGTGGAAGTATTTGCTAGTGATTTGTTGGAATTTTTCTTTAATCTTCAAATCTTCAGCGCCGTAAATTTTATTCGCCAGCTTGAGGATGACGTGCGGAACGTTCTGTATATAACATGAAAAACATTGTATCGATTCTTTTCATTCCTTTGAAATAGAAATGCCACGTTAACGTAATATCGATCGATGAATTCACACACCGTGTATTCTTTCGTAACCATAAATGTACTCATTGCAGAGAAGAAATGAGGAAAACATTTGGAATTATTATTACAAAGTTAAAGAGTGAGATCATATAAGTATTAGTGTGCTAGTTTAAATTATAAAAAGTATGTCACAACTTGATATCTATATACATAACCATACTGTTTGTTGTATTTTATGTAACGGAATTATTTTCTATTTTAAATATTTTGAAAATGATGTCATCAATTATATATTCAGCATCCAATGGCTCTAATCTTTAATATGTAAATAAGATTTTATAGAAAACAATGAATTGTTTAATTTTTTGAAAATTCTATATAAAAGAAATCACTACCAATTAATGAGCACGTAGGGTTCTCAAATTTAATAAATCGTTTGAATATGATATTATTCATTATAAGAAAATTGATTTACAAAAAGAATCGAGTAAAATTGAAGCAATAGATATGAAAATTTACTTAAATTGCTTTTTTACATATAATAGATTATTCATACATATTTTAAAATGATTATCAGGAAAAAAGGTTTACATGCAATAATATATAATTGCACTTGCAATTATATACGACGTGCGATAAGTTTCTTTTTATTATCTCAAAGCTATTCACGAAGCAAAACATCAATTTTCAATCTTAACCGATTTCTAACATAAAACTCGGTAGAAATGTGTCAAAATATTTATGTATTTATTAATTGTTCATTATTACTTTCTTCTTTAATCCCCTGTGGAAATCATAAAACATAACAATGCATAAGAAACTATTGGATTTCCGACATATTTTACGTTTTATTGCGTTTTCATACATTTTCTTACGATTTTTTACGTTTTCTTACGTTTTATTACTTTAGATTACTTTAGATTACATTTTAACATTGAAAAATTGGCTTTTTATATGTTCCTCGCCGCCTATCGGTGGAATATTCTAGCTATATTTTGTTTCGTATAATTGCGAAACGTAATAGAGCGTACGAAACCGTAAAGAAACGTAAAAATGCCCGAAATCCAACAGAATCTTACGTTTTCTTCCGTTTTATTACTTTTTTTATTTCCACAGGGGATGTATTTAGAATTTGGAGATAAAATCATTTAATTTAATATTTAAAATTTGATTTGATTTTCACAGTCATATTTTTTTTATCAAATTTTAACATTGCCACGTCTGAGATATGTAAACATCTACAGATCTTATATTATAAGGAAGATTAAGCGCGGTATAAATATTTCATCCGAATTTCATCTGCAACCTTCAGGTATATTTAGGTAATGTTACAGTGATTTTTGAATTTTCCATAGTTCTTAAGTTATCGACTTTATTTTTTTTACTACATTATAACATTCTAGTAAAGTTTTTCATCAATTTTCAGATAATTAATTAATTATTGTTCAAGTTATGACAATAATTACATTAATTATCAACGAAAATAGGTACTTTAACAAATGTTTCTGGTCTCAGTGAATCAGCTCCAACAAATTTAAGAGTACTATGAAAGCCAAATATAAAAAAATTATAGCTTTCGTTTTTATCTGAACATTACTTGTTTTAATAAAAAAAATAATATTCGGCATTACAAAATTAATAATGCGGCAGCGTTAAAGTTATCTACGGCTTTATCTTATGTCATCAAAGAAACTTTAGCAGGCTGCAATTTTACGAAATATTGTTTTTTTTTTAATTAAAAAATAAGTAAATATTGGCTTAGATTAAGATAAAGCCATAAAGGAGGATAGCCATGGGTGCCCATGCCGGTGCCAGGTTGAAGCTAAATAAGGAACCTATAAAGTTTCCCTTTATGTCTTCTGGTTAAATTTGTTTCAATGTTTTATTTTGATAATCTCTAAACAACAGTGTTAGATTTGCATGTTTGCTTGCGTTAGTCTACTTACGTGCATACGCGTATAAGTAGAAACAGGCAAAGTACAGCAAGACAACGCTGCAGTAATTAATTACTATGAACCTGCGTAATATATTTACGCTTTCGTGATTTCATACGCTTTATCAAACGAAAAGCCATGTATTTAATATTTATCTACTGTGCCAGAAAAATAGAACAAAAATAACCGCAACAATTAAAGTTTTCAATCAAAACCGTGCACCCACGTCTAAAAACCATCTCGCTTCCACATTGTCATCGCAAAGAAATTGTTCAAACAATTTTCTAACTCGTCATCGAACGCTTCTGACTCATAGCAGCCGGTACCCACGTAATACACAGCGACCTCCCAAATCATAAACCTCCAAAATCAGAAACACCTCATCACCCCTCCCTGTACACTGTACACTTATACACTCACGTTCACACCGTCGATAAAGCTCTGGAATCCCTGATAAGCCAGTTCGTCGCTTTCCGGCAGGTGCAGAGCCCGTCGCATCTCCTCTTTCGTATTGCCCTCAGCGCCGTAGGCGGCCATCGCCAGTACCACGTGGGCGCTCAAGGCCGAGCTGACGAAGTTGCCGTCGGTCTTGCCGGCTACATTCTGCAAAAGACCATTTATCACGAATAGAATGAATTCACTTCTGCGGCACGAAATACGCGTGCAGCAATTTCACTTTTCGGTGTTATATAGGCATTCGTCGGTAAAAGCGGCTGTGCGCACCTTGTGGAAATCGGTGTGGAAGCTCCGCGAGCTCTTCGCCACTTGTTTGCTCGCCTCCTCGGACATTGCGCCGGGTATTTGTGTAGATACTTGGTGCGTGGATGTATGTTATACGTATGCGTTCGTGCTCGCCGAATGCGCGCAGAAGACTGGTTGCGGTAACGGTTCGGCGCGGCTAGGACTATATGGGAGGCGTATGAGCCGGCGCTAGCGCGGGCGGAGGCTTGTTTAGAGGTGGGATGGATTGGACGAGGTATGGTAGGGATTTCGGTTGCCGTTGCCGGCTGGGTTTTTCCCTATGCGCGTGTGATGTATATAGCTCCGACGTCGAGGAGGCGCGATCGATGTAGATGTATATAGGTATAGTTATAGGGGTAACGGGTGCGATGATTCATTTGTCGGCGTGGCTGCGGATGTTACTTACGCGGACCGGAGTGTTTGTATTGATAGTTTAGGATTGGAGGGGAATCGGCGATGTTTGAGAAGTGCTTTATTTTTGGATTTAAGTTGGGGTTGTTGATAGAATTTACACTTAGGTTTTTCCAATTCAAAATTTTAAATGGAAACGCGAGCATTTCGAGATAATTGTAGAGATAGGTATATAATATGTATACGTGCGACTGCTGTTTTTTCACTGACTTCATCCGTAACATTGATTACGATTGTTTTATCGGTGAGTCAGACATTACCAATGTGCTATAATTGCCAAAACGTTTACTCTAACGTTCGCGAATTTTTCGATCTGTTTACGCTCTAAATAGATCTAAGTATAGAATCAATAAAATATTACCAAGGTCAGTATCGATTTGAAAAATTCGATTGATTCCTATTTTTGTTTTAAATCATACGCTGATATAAATTGTTTGTGATTATGACAGTTTTACGTAAAATAGATTGTTAAACATAGCTACAAAGATGTATATGTTATATATATTTATTATACTTAAAGTGCATATATGTACCTACACTCGACATGGGAAACTTCTGGTCGAATGCGTTTGAAATCCTCCAATGAGCTTAGCGAAAACGTGCGTTCGATCCAATGAGACCCAATGAAATTGCAGTATTTAAAAAATAATTCAAATTCATTCGACCAGAAATTTCCCACGTTGAGTGTACATTAGGGTGGTCCAAAATTTCCCAAGTCTTCAATTTTCTTCTTGTAACCCCTTAAAAATGTTGTAATTGGCTTAAAAATGAGATATTTTGTACACCGGTTGCCTGAAGTTAACATTAAGAGGTCTCTACCACCGCAAACAAGGTTTAACATTTGATTTTATTAATTTTATGTTAATTTATCCAGCTACCAATTTTTGTTACGTTGATTATAAGTTTATTAACAACTTCATCGCATTAGGAAAGCTAATATAAATCTTTTCTCCAAAATAAAATGGTAGTTCGCTCATTTTTCAATAAAAAACCTGCTATTTTCGGGGGATTTTCATGGCAATTTATTTTAACGAATTGACACGTTTGGCATTTTGAAGAGTAAATCAAGTACTATATATCGCCGGGTGGGAGTTAGGCCCAGACACCTACCATGCTTATACACGTGATATATTTGGATCTACCTCTCACACGACGATGTAAAATAATTAATGGACAATAGGATATTTGGGTTCTATATGCCAACCGATTATTTATTTATTAATTTTATTTTAGTTGGCCCCTCAATTATATTTAAATGCACATATTTCAGTGGCTAACTAGAATTTAAAATTTTTAAATAATAATAATCTTGGGAATCCCACTTGGCCTTATGCGAAATATAGAAAGACGGCTTGTATTTTCATTTTATGTTAAAATATTTCACGAATGTCAAAAATAGTATTTAATGCCCAGCACTTCAAGAATTTGACTACACTAGGGAATATTGTCTCATAAAAGTCGGTAGCTAGACGTACCTTTCATTCCTGAATTCATCACTTTAATTTTAATGGCGTTTGGTTGAACTGGATGAACGCAGTATGTATATACGTTATCCAAGGAATGTCGAAAGATGAAGATGAAATAAAGGAATTCAGCTAGCTGGAATCTATAGTTAGTTTGGATTGTTCCAAGTTTTATAGCTTTTGGTTACAAAATTATAAGTTAAAGAAATTGAGAAAACGTAAAGAATATTATAATAAATATAAATTATTATATAAGATTATAAACTAATTAAAACGTTCAAACATTTATCATAAAAAAATATTTACACTAATCAATAAGACATTATCATACTATATCGACTACTTAATATCATGTTATCTTGTTAATTTTGTTCAACATGATTGTTTTTTTTAAATAAATTTTTTAATTTAACCATATAATTTTCTTGTTTTATTTAGTTTTACATTAGATTATGTGTTTAAATATTTTGATATTTTTGGCCGTTTAAATTTTTAATAACCCAATTCGGATTTTAGCTTAGGAATATTAAAAATAGAAATTAAGGAAAAATTTTAATTGCCCCAGACATACATACATTTTTTCTGTTTACATTTTAAATTGATTATTAATTATTCCCCTTCTTTCAGCCAGCTAAATCAATATATACATACAGTATACATTCCAGATAATGTGACTTCACAGTACTCTGGTTTCCTTTTTTGCAATGACTCGATTGTTATTCCAGCAATTCATTTTTAAAGCATTTTTTGTAATCGCCTATGCTCACCATTGTCGCATTTCCAGGACGTTACTAATTTGTTATGATAAGACTGGATTACGAGCATTCCTTTTTCATTAAATACTGTTAATTAATTTTATCCTATAAATTATCAAATTACACTTTTAAATTTAAACGTATCTTATATGCGTTTAAAACTAAAATAAAAAATTGTTATTGTTTTATACGGAATTGAATTAATGTCCAGTATAATAAAAGAATAATACATAATTTTATAGCATAAAATATTCAATCTGTAAATACTCACAGAATATTTTAGTACTCATAATTTACTAAAATAAAATTAGTCAACTAATTACTTATGTCAATTTAACTTGTGCGTATAATTCATTTAGGTACAACCTAACATTATATATAATAAAATAAATTAGCAATATACAAAAAAAGTATCCTATAATGATCTTTCTAATCCAGATATTGAAACATTTAATGTAATAATTGAATTTTACTTTTTTGCTTCCTCATAGAGGAAAAAAGAAAGTTGTGCTAAAATCATTATAGAAACGATAAGTAAGATAATATACTACACGATAATTTTTTTATACTAATGATCGCTTATTTTTTTCGACTTGTGATAAAGATTTGAAATAAAGAATTTTTTTTAAGATTTATAATTCGTTTTTGATTTGTATTGATTTTTAATTTTTAGGATGTTTGTGTATTAAATGAACAAATTCGTGTTCATAAACTCAAATAAATTACGAAATTACGAAAAAAAAATTATTTGTAAAAGTAATATGCATTTTTTATATGCCTAAAAATGTAATCAACAATTTTATAGTGTTCCAAAATTTATTGTCAATTAAAAAACCGCTGGAAATTCATTGACACTTGACTTCCTCAAACTTCATAAATTGTGCCAATATGAAATATTTATTATATTTAGTTTTGTGATGAAAAATCAATATGATTTTCTAAAAATCACAAAGCTTCCTCTTTGAGGAAGCAAAATGTTACTTGATATGTAAACACTTTTTGAGTTTTTATGCACTTTAAATATTTTTTCTTAATCTATATTCTATGCTATACTTTTGCACAGGTTTAAATGGCAATTTAAAAATTGAATACTATGTATATTTAAAAAATGGACTTGTTGTTGTGACTTTTCACCACAGAGTTAAATAGCATAAATAATTTCATATTAGAATAATTAATAAGACTTCAGGAAGTTAAGTGCCAATTAATTGGCAGCGGCTTTTTTGTTTTTCGATGCGTTTTTGATTCTTTAGCGGTTTTCCGATTTTTGAGTTTTAGTTTTTTGGGTCTTTTGATACGTTAAAAGTAATATGATCCGTTCAGTGAAAATGCATTTGAAAGAGTATAGAATTACCTACTTTTTCCTACTCGAAATTTTGAATGAGTTATTTATCTTGTTTTCTTATACACGAACAGTGATATATGAAAATGTAAGAGAATATAAGATTGGAGTAAATCGGCAGCATTTGATCTGAAACTTCCCAAATAGGTAACTGTTTTTATCTCTTGGATGAGTTCTCTACCCAGATCATAATGACCTTCATATTTCAAGATATTTGATGTATCGCATTTTAATTTTTTTTTCTTATTTGATCATTTATATTTATTTGATCTTGAGAATGATTCGGTCATTTCTTACCACACAGGGCTCATTTTTTCGTATTTTTATCAATAAAGTAAATTATTTCGGTATGTTAGAAACAATATGATCACTCCAGTGTTAATGTACTAATTTAAATGAGCATAGAATTACATATCTTTTCCGACCCGAAATTTTTCGTGAAAAAGGTAGCTTTTTACTATCTATTGTCTGAGTTCCTTGCCCAGAGTATACATACTTATTTTGCAAGATATTTGAGTTTCTTTTAATTTTGATTGCTTATATATCCAGAACATTGCAGTAATTTTTCTTATCAAACAAAAGAATTTTTATTTGTTTTTTGATGAAGATACGAAATTTGTCTTTATAACGTTTTTTCTATTTTACGATATTTTGAAATCGATAATGCAATAAGAAAATTACATGAAAAAGTGTATGAATAGGTCCATCAGGTAGAATATCTTTCTTGAGCTATTAGGAATCATAGACGCGCTACGCGTGTTACAATTTCGATTGTTGACAATATCAATATTAATATGAATTACAGAAAGTAGATATTAATATCAATTTTGTATATAAAATCATTTATGAGTATTATTTATAATATACAGAATATGATTACAGTTACTGTTATATAAAAGAATAAAGAATCCCTAATGAAAAACGTAAGATGATTTCTGAATAAAAAATGGTTTAAAGAATACCTTAAATTTTAACACATTTTTATGCACATGAAGTTATTATTGCGCATGCGTGTGTACATGAAATCACTATTGCGTATGCCTGCGTGCACGGAGTCACTTCTGCGCTTGCCTGTGAGCACGCAATTACTACTGCTCATGCCTGTATGAACTACACTGAAAAGAATAAAAAGCAATGCCAGCTTTTTGAACTCAAGCAGTATCTACTTTTATAGGTATCAAGCTACTTTTGCTCAAGAGTTCGGAAGCTTCTACTTGACTCCCAAGTAGATTCTGCTCAATAGCACGATGTGCCCAAGCAGATGTTGCTTGGCTCTCGAGTAGCTACAACTCGACCTCTACTCGACTGACTACAGCAATTATTGCTTGATTGTCGAGTTGGGATAGCCTTTTATGTTTTTCAGTGTAATTCACTACTGCGCATACCTCTATATACGCAATAACTTATTTGCATACCTTTGTATAGGGAATAAAGTGCATGCAATTCCGCTCTCTGTTTCTCGTCCTTTGGCAACACAACACCCAGTTATATTTTCTTCATTCTTTTACGCTACCCGATGTTTCTGATCACTTCGCTTCATTCGTCCATGCACTACTTCATAGAAAATGAAAAGTTAATTATGTGGCTCGCTTTTTGACATTACAATAATTCTTTTACTAAGAGAAAATACCCCCTCCACATCATCCACCCCCTCCCCCTTACTTTTCGTACCTATCCTAATTCTGTCTTCTTATGTTACCCCACCCATCCATCATCTAAACCCTAATCCTCTTAGCACTATGTTAAAGTAATAATATATTGTTTAACGTAGCGTTACGATGCCCATATCATTATTTTTATTATTTTGTTAAGAAAAATACCCCTTCACAACCTCCATACCCTCCCCCACTTTTCCTTCCTATCCGAATTTTGTCCCATTATGCTAACGTACCCTTCCTAGATCTCCAAATTAAACCTTCTAGTACTATGTCATACTTATAACATGTTTAATTTATGTTACGCCTATTTCCGGTTTCAGTTACTACAATCATTCATTTACTATAGGGATTAATTAGAAAAATATAAAACATTTTGAAATAATTCATTAAAACAAAAATATATTTTTTCTGGAACAGTTTATTTAGTTTCAGGAAGCCAAGTGCCAATGAATTAGCAGCGGTTTTTACAATGAGATAAGTGTAGTCTTTTTAAATTTTAGGTTACTAATTCATCAATATTGTACAAAAATATAAAATGTAAATTTAAATACAACATTTATTATAAAATATAAATGCAAGTAGTATAAGAAGGATGATTGTAAAAAGATGTAAAATCTATACATGGAATTAAGAATTATTATTATTATATATAAAAGCAAGTACACACCTTTGTTCGCAAATTCAAGTATATGTTTCGAAAAGTACACATTTATACCTAACAGAAGAAAATAATAACATAAGCAGTGAAAAATTAAAGTCTAATTAATTTATTAAGAATATACGTGCAGTATGTATATATTTATTCAAGAGGATTGGCTACGCGACCGCTGAACAATGTGTTTCCCTTATATACAATTTTGTAGAAAAATGGTCTGTCTACGAGTAGCTGGACTGGAGGTGGAGATCTCTTGCACTTGTGTATCATATCTAAAAAAATAAAACATTTTAATTCGCAATTTGATAATTTTTTCACCTTATATGTGATTGTTGTAACAATTATGTGATTGTTTTAATAAAGTTATACTACTTTGAAACTGTTTCAGAAAACCAAATTTCACTTTGATGTTAAAGTAATGCTGGTACTAAAAACACAATTGTTATGTATAAATTGTTATGTAAGTGCAAATATTATATACTCTTACAGCTCTGAATTTTGGAACCATAAATACTAGAGTAAGGAGTACGTACAAGATTGAAAAGTAACATTTAATAAGAACAAAGGGTAAAACCATGTGGCTCAAAAACTTTTATTAGTAGTTTTCATTAATGGTTAGCCGCTAAGTAGGTATTTATCGTCTGTTTGGTACGATTTAAGAAGAAAAATTTGAAAATTAATAGTACATTATTAACAAGGGCAAAAAGTCGAATATTTTTCCAGCGGGTGAGTTTACTGACTTTTTTCTCGAGTTATATATAGTACTTTATGCCCATCTCAACTGTGGCCACTTTTTGGCTTGAAAAGCGGGTCTAATGGACTGTTAAAAGACGATATTGTTAAAAGACAATCGAAAATCAGGGTTATTGGTAGAACTTGATGAAATAAAGGAATTTGGAGTAGTTTCTGGTGCACACATTTTTTTCCCGCTAATCATTTTTGCGGGCAAAAAATGTAATTTTGGTCTCACTTTTCAGGGTAAAAAGTGGCCATTTTCGTTGAGATGGGCATAATAAGTAGTACATTATGTAACAACGGAATAAAGTCGAAGATTATTCGCGTGGGTGAATTTTGTCCTCGCTTCGCTCGGACAGTCTAATCAACCGAGGGAATAATAGTCGGCATTATTCCAGTGTTGCATATAGAACTTTATTTTGGATTTAACTCTGGTAACTTTATTGAAAATTTATATATATTAGAAATAGTTCAAGATTGAAAAAAACGAGAGTAAACCGAAGAAACTGAAAATTTGCAGGAATAAAGTAAATTTTCGGGAATAAAGTAAATTTTTGGGAATAAAGTAAATTTTTGGGAATAAAGTAAATTTTCAGGTCAATAAAGTGGTTTTAAGTCGGGAATAAAATTAATTAAATCTTTTTCTGAAAAATTTATTGAACACCCTCTTTAGCATAGAATTAGAAAAAAAAAATTAATTAAATGCTTACCCTGAAAAGTAGCAACTGCAGTGCTACCCTCCTCATTGACCTCAATAAAGGCCTTCTGTCGCATCGTATCGACGTTCAACGGTTCATCAGCAATGCCCTTGAAATTGGCTCCATCAGTGAACATGTCAGACATGCCAAGCTATAAAAATAATAACTTTTTAGACCCACTACAAATGTATGGTATTAAGGGGTAACACCACTCTAGGAATACCTATTTTTGACGGTTTTTTCTGGGTAAATAATAAGCGAAATGAAAAATTCGTTTAAAGAACTTTATTGTAAAATTAATGAAGTGTAAAAAAAAATTTTTATTTTTAAAATGGCCACCACGAGAGCTTGTAGTAGTCCGTTACTTTTCTGTTGACGCTCAAACGCGAGGACAGTTTTCTCGTATCTACGTGGTAGTACGTAGGGATTTTTTTATATCAAATTTTAAAAAAATGGTGCAGATTTGAAAAAAAAAATTTTTGTCAAAATCGAAACTTTTTTTTCAAATGAGCACCATTTTTTTAAAATTTGATTTTTAAAAAATCTCTACGTACTACCATGCCTACTAATATGTATTTTAAGAAAAGCTTTGTTATTTTGTTCTATGGTTCATCATGTGCGAGAAAACTGTCCTACCTTCTCCAACCACAAAAAATCGTCAAAAATAGGTGTACCTAGAGTGGTGTTACCTATTAATATAAAAATAAGTGGAATGTCAGTGACCTACTTCATCAAGGTACACATTAAAATCGATCTCAGTATCGATTTTGAACATTGGTAACGCGAGACAGACTTTTTCGCGGTTGCGGTTGATACGGATTTTATCGAGATTGTCCTCGATTTCTTTCAGTCCATCGATCTGCTTGGGAACTATAATCACCAAGGACCAATCATCGTCCTAAAATTTAAAAATATTTAATAAATTATCTTCAATTTATTAATGGCATAACTTAATTTATGATACAAAAAGTGTCTACCTTATAATCAAGAGATATCACTTCAGCATCTATATATTCTAGATAGGCGTAAAAGAATATCTTCTTCATATGCATCGTAGGAACGTCTATCGTAGTCGTTTTGTTAACATGGAACGGTTTTATTTGCGTGTCCGGTCCGCTGAATTTGTGCATCCAGTTGCCTTTGAAGTACACAGCATTTAAAAGTATCATCTTTGTATTCGAGTTTATATCATCTATAGCATAAAAATTATAAAACATTAAAAATATTTTTGTTTTACTATTTTATACTTCATTCAAGAATATAGTACACGTATATACGCACTCTTTGAAACCATGTTTTTGATTTTTCCGTTCGTCTTATCACTGCACCATTGGTTGACAACTTTGACAGATTCCGCGCCTTCCTTAAAATTTAATGTACTGCTCTCCGAGTGGAAGTACTTGCTGGTGATTTCTTGGAATTTTTTCTTTATCTTCAAATCATCTGCACAGTAAATTTTGTTCGCCAGCTTGATGATGATGTCTGACTTAATCTACATAAAATAGAAAACATTGTATAGATTCCATTAATATTTTTTAGAAAAAATGTGAATGTCATAAACGTAATAACGTAAATAAAAAACTTTTCCCCTTGAATTTCTTTCTAAAATAAACATTTTTTTATCCTGGCTGTATAGTTATTCATCTTAATTATATGTTAAACTTTTCTGTAAACCTTGAATTCTGTATTAAATAATTTTTCCCATGTATGAAATTCATAATAAAAGAAATTGGTGTTGATTTTTACCACTTACAGGATCACATTCAGCACGTATATTTTAAATATTGGAGTCATATATAGCATACCTATCCCTTATAAAAAAAACGCTGCCGACTGCTTTGGCACTATGCTTTCCCAAAGAGATTTTAATAAAAATTATTATATAAATAAGGTAGAGCTGTACAGTACCGTCCGTCGTTGTTATTTTCCTGTCTAACTAATTTCATTTAGTGATTTGTGCCCTACTGAAAAATGAATGTTTTGCAATACAGGGTAAAAAAGTATTATTTAAATGGAATAATCTCTAATATCTCAGAAGGTTATGCGCCAAATCGGCTCAAAAATATTCAGCCAATAAACTGACACCTAACAAATATTCTCTTAAATTTTGAAAGTATTACTCAAATTATCGTTGTCCAGAAAAAATGCATTTTTTTGACATTTTATTTCTTTTCTCAGAAAAAAAACCGTCTCATTACCTAAAAATTTACGGAAGTGTACCTTTATATAAAACAAGTATTCAGTAAAAGTTTCACTGATTTTTATCGAATAGTTATCGAGTGATAAATGTTGAAAATTAAAGTTTTGTCACACAGTATAACAACTGAAAAAGGACTCATATAAAATCGTTTCCGGTCCTTAAATGAAGGATTTTATGAGTACTTTATTCTGTAAAAAATTAGCTTCCCAAAAACTATTCCTACATTGAAAAAAATTCGAAACACTAAAATTTGAAAGTTTTTAATTTTGAAAAATTGCCATAAAGGAAAATTTATTTGACCATTTTCGGTATAACTTTTAAGCGCACACCGGATATTGATAGCAAATATCTGTGCAAAGTTTGGGAAACTTATACCGCTAGGATTGAATGAATGGTGATATGCCTCATACTAACACACACACACATACATACAGATATTTTTTAAGACTAGTGTATTCGGACTCTCCGGCGTAAAACATGTTTGTACGTTAAAAAAATAAAAAAATATATTTTACCATCACAAAGCTTTCTCTTTGAGAACGCAATACCTGTATATGAGCCCACAGTTTAAACTTGCAGGTTAATGTGTATTGTACATATATATATGCTTGCAAATCAGGCTGCATGTAAACTTACAATTCAGACTGCATGTAAGCCTGCAGGTTAATCAGCATGTTGACAAGCTAGTAACGTCAATTTCTTATAAAAAATACTTTTTGGCGTTATATTTATTATTGTATTACAATTTCTCAACTTTTTAAAACCAATTTTCGAGGTGTATAAAGGGCATTTATTTTCGTACGACCCATTTTATGTAAAATTCAAGCTAAAAAATGTTTGAATTGTCACAGTCTTATTCTGGAGGTGCGTTATGAACTATACGTATATATAACATTATATACAATCCGTTGTATTATCTTCTCTATATTATAAAATTATTTCGCCTCCGCCTTGTATAAGAATCGAGGCCCTTCTTCATATCTCCGTTTTTCTACGTTATTTTGGTCTATTTTTTGGAATTGTTCGTTATTTTTACGTTATTTATGCACTATTATTCGTTATTTTACTTTATTTTACATTATTCTACCTTTTTTTACAATTAAGAATCGGAACCTTCTCCATATTTCTCCTTTTCTACGTTATTTTGGCCTATTCTTCGATATTTTTCGTTATTCTTATATTACTTATGAACTATTTACCATTATTTTACTTTAAAACTTACATTATTCTACGTTATATTATGTCGAATAATTGAGGCCTTCTTAAGTCTCCGTTTTTCTACGTTATTTTGGCCTATTTATTTTTATTATTTTTCGTTATTTTTACGTTAGTTATAAGCAATTTAACGTTATTTTACCTTATTTCACTTAAATTCACGTTATTCTACGTTATTTTACATATAAGAATCGGAATCTTCTGCATGTTTCTCTTTTTCTATGTTATTTTGGCCTACTTTACGATATTCTTCGTTGTACTAATGTTATTTATACGCTATTTGACATGATTCAAATTGTTTTATGTTACCTTACGTTATTTTATGCTATTTTAAGGTTTTTTTAATGTAATTTATACGTTACTTTTCGTTATTTTCCAGTTATTTTAAAGGGGACTTGCTTTAATATTTACCCAATATCATGTATATAATCGTTCTAACAACAAATAATTAGTTATAAATATTATTATACTGATTGTTGTCGCAAGTTGCAGCTGATTTAAAGTTAATTAAAGTATCTTAATCAGATTATTATT
This sequence comes from Gastracanthus pulcherrimus, assembly GCA_949152435.1. Taxonomy (NCBI): domain Eukaryota; kingdom Metazoa; phylum Arthropoda; class Insecta; order Hymenoptera; family Pteromalidae; genus Gastracanthus; species Gastracanthus pulcherrimus. The sequence continues at coordinate 17,669,958 of OX424573.1, forward strand.
GTGAAAATATATTTGTCAATAATTGTTAATATTTATTCACTTATCAATTGTAAGTTATGTTATAACTTTTGGGTTATTCCTAGGAAAACAAGATCATTATTTCCGGCATCCATCAGGATTTGCTATTTATTCATAAATTCCGTAATTTTTTGTTATTCGTACGTCATTCTTATTATTTTGTGATATGTAACGTTATAAGCATTTATATAAAGTATGGATGATGTATACCGTTGGATGTATAGGTATTAGGTATTATATTATATTACAATGTTCATAATTATAAAGGTCCACAAACAAATAAAAAAACACCTTTAATGGCCACTCACATTCAGAATATCGATAATGCTCTGGAATCCCTGATAAGCTAACTCGTCGTTTTCCGGTAGATGCAGAGCCCGTCGCATTTCCTCTTCGGTGGTGCCTTCGGCGCCGTAAGCGGCCATCGCTAGAACCAGGTAAGCGCTGAAGGGTGAGCAGACGAAGTTGCCGTCGGTTTTACCGGCTAAACTCTGCAAAATGCCACAAATTTACCGTTGTTCACAAAACACTGAATATAACTTTGCATTATTTGAAATCGTATATAAAAGCGGAAAATGCACCTTGTGGAAGTCGGTGGCGAAGCTTTCCGCGCTATTCATCACTTGCTTGACGGCCTCCTCGCTCTCATGATCGGATGCGCTATCGGACATTGCGAAGCTAGGATATTATTTTTTGATTATACGTGAGCTTTTAGTCTTTCGTCCTCGACGGATGAATTCAGAATACTGTTGTAGTAACGGCAGGGAAGTGTATATATAATGGGATACGCTCAACGCGAGCAAGCGAGATGGCGTGGGATGAAACATTAAAAATAGTAGTTTGGATTATTTTTAGAGTAGTGGAAACACCCTAGTCGATTCAATTGGTGTAAATAGGAATGGTCGCGATATGTGGAAATACCGCTTACTTTTGTGAAATGATTTATGAACAAGATTTCAAAAAACATTTTTAGTACACAAAATCTTAAAAAAATAAGGTGCGGTTCTGCCAATTATCGATGAAAAAATTAAAAAACAATTTTGCTTTAAAGTATTGTTTCTATTGTATATCATACAAGAACAAGTATTATTTTGATGTTTTGGATTTTTTTTTTCGAAATTAAACCTTTAAAGTATAAGTTTAGATATGCAGCTAATGTTACTTTTTTCTTTAAACCTCATTTTCTCAATATTTGCTTTAATCAAACGTAATTTGTTATACGGGCAGTGTAGTCTTCAAGTGTATTCTTTACAGCATTCCAAAAATGAGGTGGGTTTTGACATATTTTATATGTTTCATAAATAAGGTATATTATAACCTAGAATCATTAAAAAATACTTAAAAATGTGTTTTTTCCCCCTTTTTTTTAATGAATTGTCATTATTGATTTTTAATGCTTCACCATAAGGAGTTTTATTTTTTAATTACAGTTGCAAAGCCAACTTTTTATCATCAGTAGTTACTGAATCTATAGAAATGTCGCGAGCAACATTTCAAAGGTGTGTACTTTTTAACAGAAATAAATTGATTTATTTAGATTAATTCGATGGATTGAGCTGAAACTTACTGTAAAACATACTTTTTCTTTATTCGCAAAACCTCCCCTTAATACGAGGTACACTTAGTGAGGTATATATAAGTCTTATAAATACCAGAAGGCAGTTTAAGGTAGTTCCCAGCAATTAAATAGGTCTTGTAGAAAAAAAATTGATATAGTATAAAAGAGCTTTGTATAATCGGGGAAAGTAAACGGTAATAAAACTCGGCATTATATACTAGAAAAAATGTTGTATATAATTTTATGTTTGTTAAAGAAATATATAATGTTAATAAAAAAGAAAAATTATTTAAGGTTTCAAAAATTTTTTATTTCTCATTTGTTTTGAATGTTTTAGAGCTTGTTAACAATATCTTGGTTCAAGAAACAAATTAATATGAAATATTTTTTCTTAAGCATAATATAATAATTGTGTCTTATTACCGTATGCTTTCACTGGTTATATCGAACTCTTCTATACTATAATACAAATTTTTTTCTGTAAGGCCTTTTTAGTGGCTAAGAATTACTAAGGGGGTAGTCTGAGATCTTTTAGGGTTTTACTCAATAATTTTTTTGTTAGTAAAACTAAATTTATTCAATCAGTTTTTTTACACATTAAATATAAGGTTACTAAGATTAACAGACAATTTTCTTTTCTTTTTTTTGATGATATAGGGCGCTGGTACGGCCGCCTAAAGTTAGCCCCGTTAAAAACTGGCTGACACGATTGCTCCAACTTTGAAGCATCTGAAACAAAAAAATTGGAGTTATTAGTGAAAGGTATAGTTGTCGCTATCGTGTCTTCTAGGATTTTTCAAATCCGAAAAAGAAAAATACAAAATGGCCGACTTGAAAAATTCTTAATTTTTTTAACGTTAAAGGGTTAATTATTAACCAATTAACATAATTCTAGAGTAAACTAAAGGTATACATGTGTAGAATAACATAACCAAATTTCAACTTGATCGGCCCAATAGTTTTTTCTGAATCATGTCAGAAAGGTCAAAAAACGTTGTTTCGAGAAAAACGCGCAAATATGTCTGATGCCAACGAATTTCGAATGATAAAAATCGGATAACATTTACGAAAAAAGTGAACCACGTAATATCTGACTATTTTAGTAGTGTAAAAGCATTGAGTAAATCTTATCCGATTTTCGTCGTTCAAATTTGATTTTAATCAGCATTTTTTGTACACTAAAATAGTTTCTACCATTTTTGCGTTTACTTGTTTATACAAAATTTTATAGTAAAGTTTTTTTTCATCAATGGAAAGGTTCTTTCTCTTGACCGGTAGCCTCAGCCCCGACCTTTCCTCCACGGATTATCCTCCCCTCATTATGGGTTGTAAAATACGAAAACGGTCTCCAAATTTTTTCACCATGATTTTTCCCGGGTAAATTTTGTCCACCTACACTTCGCCTATCAACAGTTTGGTGTGAGACACATGGTATACCCAAAATTTTAAAAGGGACGAAGAAGCAGGCATACAGCAGCTGCGCGCTTTGACGCAGGCTCGAGTCTCTTTCATTATTCTGCATTTTTCTACCTGTCCTATACCTTTATATCCAAAATAATACATCTATATAATAGTTACTATAGTATTTCAAAGGTATTATTCAAGATTTAAGCCTAAGAACCGAAGAAGCATGTATATAATGACTGCGCGCTTCAGGACCAAAAAACGCGAAAAATGTACGTTTAGCGCGTTCGATACCCTTGCACTGATTTGCATTTTTTGACCTGTTCTCGATTTTTCTGACCAAAATAATAATTTCCACAACATTTCTACATATATTTACTACAAGAATCTGCACTTTTTGAAAAATCGATTTTTTGAAAAAAAGATCCCAGACTTCCCTCTTTTAATTTTAATTAATGGAGCTTCACTAAAGCGAAAGAATATAAGTTATAGAAGGAATGTTAAAAGGTGTAGATAAAATAATAGGATTTAGTTGCTGGGTTTTATAATAGTAGCAGTATTATCATTAATTCTAAATATTTTAAACAATTGATATCGTCAATATACTTAACACGATATATCTCTTATATATAATTACAACTCATAAAACCAGTGAATCCTCTAATTTATGTATCATTTAAAGAATCTTTCATGTAAAGAAAAGCCAGATTTTAATCTTAACCGATAGCTTAGAGTCCAGTAGCTAGTATTAATATTTTTGGACAATTCGGGACCATTTTATTTCAACGTTATTCTACTATTTGTATATATTATAAATAGTGATAATGGAGGCAGGGCGCGCGCGGTACAGAGCTCGATACGAGCGTCTGAAACATGCAAGAAAAACTAGAGTAGTTGACTTAAATGGTACCATCTGATTTATTTTTTCATCATTCATACGGGTAAGTAGATACAGAAGAAGGCGAGTATAACAAGTCACGATTTTATTTTAGGGATATGCGTAATCTACTACTCCTTACATGCATGTAAAAAAGAAAACAAAATATTCTTAAATTCTTGCTTTAAAACTATTTTTAAGCAAATTTTAAGAAATAAACGTGAATTTACAGAGTTTTTCAAACGTAGCAATTTTATCAAACTAAAAATGATTTTATTCAGCAGTTTGTACTGAAGATATATAAATTTTTTAAACAATTGATAACAATAGACATACATTCTGAAAGTGCGTACGATTTCCTTTTTATTTATGTGTTTTAAAACTGTTCTTTAGCTATTTTTAATAAGAAACTAGAATTTAAAGAATTTTTGAAAAGTAACTATTTTAACAAATCAAAAATAATTTTTTTCGGCAGCTTGTTTTGAAGATATTTAAAAGATAGACATAAATTCTTAAAAAATGCGAAATTTTCTATTGATTCTAATAATTTTTTAGCACTGCTTACTAAAATATATAATATAAAGTTTTTTTCGAACTAATTCTTTTAAGGCTATTTTGAACCCTGAAATCATAAATTAATATTAGTATTAATTTATTTAATGCGTATTTCCATTATAAGATTCTATAAGACGATTAGTCAAGACCTCTCTTTGAGAAAGCATTCTGCTAAGGCAGTTAGCAGCGGGTTTTTTATTCTACCGCAAGCAGTGTCTTCCTTTTGAGTAGGCAGAGGGAACCTGACCGACTTAGGACCTTAACTTTGGATTTTGATTTTTATTTCAACGTGGAAAAGTGATTGGCCCTCAGGGGCACTTTAGGCACTAGAGGGTTAATATGAATCTTAATATTTATTAATATAAATATAATTTAAAACTTTAAAATTATAAAGCCAACCTTAAATAAAAGAATTCAACATCGAATACGTGTGATTCATCAGCTACGTTCATTAATCACGATTGAAAAATTTTTCAATTTAAGTAGTGTACCTGTGTTTATATAGACTGTCTATTTTCAACGTAAAAGAATGTACACGCGATTTCTCAATTCAATATTGAATACATGTGATTCATTGGGTATCACCTCTTTATACATCATCATTATAAAAAGAACAACACCTCACTGATTACTCGGTACTCACATTTAAAGTGTCGATGAAGCTCTGAAATCCCTGATAGACGAGCTCCTCGCTTTCCGACTGGTGGCAGAGATCGGCGCATCTCCTCTGTGGTGTCGCCTTCAGTGCCGTAAGCGGTTTTCGTGAGAATTAAGTGAGCGCTCAAAGCCGAGCTCGCGATTAGTTATGTTCTTGGCCTCGCCGGCTATATTCTATAATATATACATTAAATCGCAACTTCATATTATTTTATTAACATACTTGTTTATCAATAATAAACATTTTTTTAACGTTTTTTTTTTGACTTTTCATTTGTTTTTCTTTTAATTTATTAATAAAACAATTTGTCTTTTCAATTATTTTAAAATTCTTTATTTGGTTTTATTTGAAGCTAAATAACATTTCTGAAGAATACATAAAAGTTCCAATATGAAAAGATAAAAATTTCGCTGAGAAAAAACCGTTTGAAAAATGTTTGGTGTCCCACAGGCACACGCGCGTGCTCGCAGGTTAAAAAAAAGAAAAATCAATTTCATACTTTAGATTTTGCGTAAGCACTGTTAAATATTCAAAGTTATGTATAAGTGGACAGAATGATCTTCCCCAGACAGTAAAAAATTGAATTCAGTTTATAAATTATTTTCGAACTCTTTAAAAATTCATTATGAATGTAAGTTAGAAAAGGATTATTAAAGAGTTTGAAATTAGTTCATAAAAAATTCTAGTGCCAGTAACATTCTGAGTAGAATTCTCTTTGAATAACGTTTACTCCTATCGCGTGAACATATTTTGTTTTGAATTTTTATTAGAAACGCATTGCAGTGATTGGTAATGAAAGTTGTTACGATTTTAGATATGTTGCCTATAGGTCGTCGACAATGGAGTTTATGACGAGTTTATTATAGGCATTGATGCGTTCTGTGAGACTCTACTCAAAATGATTTGACCAATTAGTCCTCTTAAACTTATAAATTCATTAAATATATCATTATATTTATTGTGCAAAAGGTTGGTATTTTAAAATTAATTATTTAAAAATTTATTAATAATTTAAGTACAAAAATACAGAAAAAAATTAATATGAAATTATGAAAAATTAAATTTTTTTCTAAAAATTTTTTGTTTCCAAAGATCTACACGTTTAATGAAAATGAGACAAACTTCCAATAAGATTATACTTGTTGTACATAAGTGATAATTTAGGGAATCACGTAAAATTTAAATATATTCTTGATAATATCAATAGGGGAGGATGGGGTATTACCGGTCATCTAAGCAAACGTGGTTGTTATTTCCACTTTCAAATTGTTTCTTTTAACTTTAAATAATTATTATGTTAGTTCAAACCATTGACTATAAATATTTCTTATTGGTTTAATATAAAAATGTAAGACATCAAAGCTATAAGTCGAAATAAAAGAAAGCATTTTGACCGATTTTACTCCACATCACAGGGTAATATCGGTCATCCTTTGTATAATTCCGATCACTATTAAAAAGTTACTTTTATAGGTGAAAAATTTCTTTAAATCAATTATATGTACTTTTATATGACCGCTCGCATTATCATTCGCACTTACATAGTGAAACATATAATAACATAACCACTGTTCAATCAAAAACACTTAAGCAATGTTGCCCTAACTGAGAGCATAGCGAAACGTTTTCTTAGCCTCACTTTCGGGAGCGTCATATAAATAACATTGTGACCGGGATTACCCCCATTCTGCTTAGTAATATAAATTGAAATGATAAAAAAGTAATAGGTTTATACTCTTTTTTCTTCGCTACTTCGTATTCTTAGATTGTTCAAATTAATAAAGATTAAAAAAATAACTGCATAAAGCAACAAATAATATGCTTAAAAGCTTATTTTATAGACCAGATTTCTTATAAGAAATGTAGGCCTACACTTTGATTGTGTATAATTCCTTAATAAAACTTAATAGAAGGTTGTTTGGACATTAGATTATTTGCATTTTATGTTGCCTTTAATATACTATTCGAATTATTACCTAAAAATGTTTAGATTATTGAAAATAAGGGTGACCGGCATTACCCCGTTCTTCCCTAAGTTATGACTTCAACATTTCAGATGGGGTCATTCCCACATCCACATAAAAAGAAACATTGCAGAAATGTTTTAACGACATGTTTGTATGTAGATACTTATATAGGAGCATTAGTAAGAACATTTTAAGAACATAGCTGAAAGTTTGTAAAAAAATCTTACATAATGGTCTGAGAAACGTATCAGTCTCAGCAGATCTTTAAAATTAAAAATTTTATGAATTTATATGTTTAGATATTTTGAAAACGGCTGTATGTAGATAGAGAAAACATGATCATCAGCGTGTAAAATAAAATGTACAATATGTCATGAATACTTACCTGCTAGCTCCAGTTCAATTTTAATCTCAATGAATGCTTGTTGACTTAAGCGTTTATTCGTATTATTTTAAATATATATTAGAAATGTATACAGTTTTATGATAAAATAAAGGACCATCATTTTTTCAAGATAAGTATTGAAATAAATTGCACTTTCAATGTTAAGTTAAGGCATGTATACGGTAGACTGGGGTATAATGAGACAGTAAAATGAAATGGACTCCAATAGTTTTTAAAAGCATTTTTTTATATAATCAATATAACATTACTTTTTAACTATCCAAAGAATACATTTTACCCCGAAAATAACGGTTTCTAAAACTGTTGGGGTATAACGAGATACATACTTACTGTTTGTACTATAACTTCGTTTAAACTCGATCAAATTAAATTTTTCAAAAAGGAAAATAAAGTTAAACAATAAGCTAAAAAGACAGCCTATTCTGATTTCAACAATAAATAAAATGTATACATATGATTACTAACAGATTTGGAAAAAGCAGTTTTCTTGATTTTCATATCTTAGGAAATAGCCCAAAAATTCGCTTCATTTTAACTTCGTTATTCATTTTTTACTTGCTTCAAGCTATAAGTTAAACATAAGGCGTAAATTATTCGTAATACATATAAGAATAAATTAAATAGCAGTCAGGAAGGTGGTGCCACTTCAGACAATAGTTATTGCAACTGTCTCATTAAACCCCGAGTCTCATTTTACCCCAATGTACCCTAATATATGATCAACTGTTCCTTTGCACATTTAGAAATTAGAAATTAAATTGTAATTAATTTTATCGAGATTCTTTTTTATTTCAGTCAAGCTGTCAGTTCTATTATGAACGATGACAATCATTGAGAAACGGTCATTTTGTTGAATAATATTTTTAAAAGATAATAAATTGAAATCAACGAAAATACAATAAGGTATGTAGAATTACTTTCATTTACTGAAAACTCATATGAGGAAATTTTGTAACTTCGCGTCAATAGCGCCCAATCTGCCATTAATAAGAAAATACACTTTTTTCGTTTATCATGTAAATATAAGGTTTATTATTTTAATCGACGTAGAAATACGCACCATCTGTGCTAGATGATGAAATTTCATCGAAATTTCAATAATAAAACTCTGTAAAATAATTTACTTCTATATGTAAAATAAGTCATTAAAAAATCCTCACAACTTTTTGAAATATCTTTATCTTTATGAAATATCGACTGCTAAACGTCAATCCACATACAGAAAATATTTTACACGAAAATAATTTAATTAATTAATTTATAATAATTATAATTTCATAGGAAATTAATTTAAAAGAATAAATATCGTTTACAGTTTTCTAGAAAATATAGCTGTGGAATCCACTTGTAAATTTTAAGTGTGAGCATCATAAATTGTGAACTTTTGTGATTTAACGTTAATAATATTTAAAATATTCTAAGAAGATTTATGATAAAATAAAAAAATTAATTTTTTATTGAAACTAAGTACAATGAATTTTTTAAATTTGAATAGCAACCCAGATAGCATTGAGTCGGCACTGTGTCGGCACGCTGACGGCCCGCGGGCCGCCCGCGGTCCGGCATTGTGACGGATTCCTGCCCCGCTTCTGAGACGGCACGGTGCAGGACCGCGGTCCTGGCACGCGGGCCGTCATAGTGCCGTCATTTTGCCGACGCAATTTGCATGCGCGATTGGTACTGCGGCCCGCGTGCCGGCAACGTGTCAGCACTGTGCGGTGCAATTTGCCGACAATATGCCAGCACGGCGATATATATATATATATATATATATATATATATATATATATATATATATTATTTATATTAAATGTATAATTTTATCATAATAAAAATACTGTATTTTATATTCGTAATTTTTTATTTATATACTTTAAATATTTAATATTTTTGTACAATAAATTAATAAGTTAATACGTAATATATATATGGTTTTGCAGAATAACAACATAAGTCCACTTTTCTGTTTTGAAGATACTAATACTTAAAATTTTTATTTTCCATTTGAACTAATGTAAAAAAAATCATAAATAGTAGATAAGGCTACTTATTTTTACACTTTCTTGATTTTGTGCACTTTTATCTGAAAATATACTATATAAAGATATTAAAATCGCTTAAAATCAAAATCGCTCAATTTTCAAAAAAATGGACTTGAGTTGTTTTTCCGGGAATCCGCAGCAGATATATACATACAATAATAACATATATATACCATTTATTTACGTAAATATTTAAATTTAATTATAATTTTATACTTTAATTATGATTATTCACATACTCCTACTGAATAAACGTAAATATTTAAATTTAATTATAATTTTATACTTTAATTATGATTATTCACATACTCCTACTGAATAATCTCAAGTAAGATTCTCACCTGAGATCTCATACCAAAATCTCATGTTATTATATGTACACTTAATGAAATATTGAAATTCGTTCAGAATGAACTTTTACTACAGTTTTTTTTATTAGTCTTGAAGTTTCTTTCGTCTTTATAATACATCAGGAAAGTATAATACATTTTTGGTCAATTTTTATTTGAAAATTTTTATATATCAAATTTTGAAATTTTAAATCTCACCTGAGATCTTACCAGAGATCTCGTGTGAAATTTTGAGTAAACATTCATGAGGTTTTCGCATGATATTTCGCATGATTATATATATATATATATATATATATATATATATATATATATATATATATATATATATATATATATATATATATTTTTTTTTTTTTATATATCCCTACCAAAAAATCTCAGGTGAAATATCATGCGAAAACCTCATGAATTTTTACTCAAAATCTCACACGAGATATCTGGTAAGATCTCAGGTAAGATTTAAAATTTCAAAATTTGATATATAAAAATTTTCAAATAAAAAATTGGCCTAAAAATGTATTATACTTTCCTGATGTATTGTAAAGACGAAATAAACGTTAAGACTAATAAAGAAAACTGTAGTAAAAGTTCATTCTGAACGAATTTCAATATTTCATAATAATATATATTTCACGTAAACCCGTGAAGAAATTTTTTACATTTCGCTGAAAATGTTTTTACTAGTTCAGAATAGTGAAAAAAGCATGTAAATAAAATTTTAGCTCATAAGACCCAAATCTTGCAGAACCGTGACCCTAAAAATAAAGTTTATTTAAATTTTTAAAAAAGTAGAAAATTCAATTCGAGATAGGTGCAATTTGGGTATTTACATATATATATATATATATATATATATATATATATATATATATATATATTTATATAGATAGATATATGCATATATATATGCATTTTTTTCTGTAAATTTTCTGTACAATATGCTGACATTTTTTTCAGACCCCAATTATCACGTTTCTGATTGGTTTATAAAAGATATACCGTTATATGCTATTTAAAAAATTTCGGCAGTTTATTTTAATCTCAAAATTTTGTAGTAAAAAGCTCGGTCCATGGTCTACCTGGTCTCATTTTGAAGCTCTTATTACTATATAACGGTATATCTTTTATAAATCAATCAGAAACGTGGTAATTAGGGCCTAAAAAAAGTGTTAGCATATTCTATAGAAAATTTACAGAAAAATATACAGAAAAATAATAAAAATGTATATGTGTAAATACCTAAATTGCACCTATCTGGAGCTAAAAATCATTAAAGTTTTCTATGTTTCTAAGAATTGAAAAAAACTTTATTTTTAATAGGGCCACAGTTCTGCATAGTTAGGGTATTGTGATCTAAATTTTTTTTGCATACATTTTTTAACTATTCTGAACTAGTAAAAACATTTTGAACGAAATGTAAAAAATTTCTTCCCTGGTCGACGTGGAATATATATATATATATATATAGTCTCTGAAAATATTTACGTAAATAATGGTATATTTCGGGAGCCTGCAGCTCCAGGAGGCTACGGTCACTCAAACGGACCAGTGGCTGAACCAGCTGGTCCTTGTGCAGGTTCCCCTATTGAAAATATCAAGCTAAATCTCAAGCTTCAAATCCAGCGATGAGTTTGAATCCGGCTCGATCGAACTTGAAATTCAACGATGAGTTTGAATCCAGCTTGATCAAACTTGAAATGTAGGTCGATCAGGGTGGATCTTTCGAGTTTGATTTCGAGCTTGAAATCGAGCTGGATTTTAAGTTCGATCAAACCAGATTCAAGCTCATCGTTGAATTTCAAGCTTGAAATCCAGCTTCAATTTTTTAACAGGGATCGCCTGAGCAGCAACTCGCAAGAAGCCTCCTACTCAATTCTCGTTGCCCCTGCGTCATCGAGAGTTTTGCAGGCATGTCCATGCGCTCGTACGACAACAGCATGACCTTGGGAACCATTCAGCAGATCGCTATCACATCCAGGCAGGCGCACACCGTTTCTGCGCTCGAAGTGTTATGAACTCTGTTGAAAAAAACGAAAAAAATAAAATTTTTTATTGCATTATGGGTTGGAAAGTTATAATAGAATGATGAATAAATTACCTTTGCTAGGCCCTCCTTGCAGCTCAGCTTGCAAGTCTGAAAACGATGTCATTTTTGTCGCTCCCAGCCTCAGCTTGTCTACCTCAGTCTTGGGTCAGTCGCTGAATCGGCAGTCTTTGTTCCTTGACGTCGTCTCTCAGTACGTGCTGGATCGGTTCTAGAGTTATTTTCTGACGTCTCTCAACGGCATCTGAAAACAATTATTATTTTTATTTTAATAGAAGTAATAATAACACTAAAGAATTCCCAGACGGAAAAATAAATTTCATGAATGTCGCAGATGTTAGAATTCTTTATGAACTCTTTTCAAACTGTTTAAGAATCCTTTTCTAACTTACATTCATAATTATTCTTAAAGTGTTCGAAAAAAATCCTTAGAAAAAATTCATTTTTTGCTGTCTGGGTAATAATCATAATAATTATAATGTTATTAGAATTATTCTCTTGTAATGTAAAAATTACCTCAATATTGCTATTTTTTCAAACAAAAATAAAAGAATTTTGTTTTTATGTGAGAGAGGGCCCCGTCCTCGCCCATCTCTGTGAGGCACAACCAACATTCTCTGCCCCTCCAACGCTTCCTTACATTTTTTTAAATTTAATTACGTAATTAAAAATTAAAATAAATTAAATTAAAATTAAAAATTAAAAACTAAGAGGTCCTTGCCCTCCGTAATACAATTATCTACCACTGTGCGAAGTTTGAAATAAAAACTTCGAAACCTCTACGAATGGCTTTGGAACGAAATTTGAAGGTTCGAGTCTAGACTAATATAAATTTCGTTCCAATGGCATTCGTAGAGGTTTTGAAGTTTTTGTTTAAAACTTCGCACAGTGGTAGATAATTGTATTATGGAGGGTAATGATGCCTTGATTTTTCATAATTTAGTTTATTTATTAATTGTAATCAATTGTTAAAGAATTTGAGGTTAGGACTGTCGGCGGGAAATTTGAATGGTTTGACACTCCCTTGAAGAATAAAATACCATTTTTATTTATTTGAATAACCTGCGTCCCCAAAAGCAGACATTAAACCAGCTGGTTCCTCTTGACGAAATCCTACCTGCGATCCGTTGAGCGCGAGCGAATGCTGCATATTCACCTTTTGTGTGCGTGAATTGCCGAGTATGGGTGATTGCTGTTGAGTGGATGATTGACTTTGTGTAGGTGACTTGTAACGTGTAGATGGTTGTTCTTGAGTGTGGGATGATTGTTTATCGCGCGGATGTTTATAGTGCGATTGATCCGGTGTGCGTGATTGCTGTTGTGTAAATGACTTGTCATGTGTGGGTGGTTTCTGTTGAGTGAATGATTGCTTTTGTTTCGATTGATTTGGTGTGCGTGATTGCTTTTGTGTAGATGACTTGTGAAGTGTGGGTGGTTGTTGTTGAGTGTAGAATGATTGTTTTGATTGATCTGGTGTTCGTGATTGCTGTTGTGTAAATGACTTGCCATGTGTGGGTGGTTTCTGTTGAGTGGATGATGGCTTTTGTTTCGATTGATTTGGTGCGCGTGATTGCTTTTGTGTAGATGGCTTGTGAAGTGTGGGTGGTTGTTGGTGAGTGTAGGATGATTGTTTTGATTGATCTGGTGTTCGTGATTGTTGTTGTGAAGAAGACTTGTTGTCAAGTGTGTGTGGTTTTTGTTGAGTGATAGGTGATTGCATATCGCGCACTCGTTGGAGTATGCGCGGGCGAAAAGGCTCAGATGGCAGCCCTTCCTGTGCAAAATGTGATTTATGCACTGGACTTGGAGTATAGTCGCTTCTTGTTGATGTATGCGCTAGACTTGATAGCGATTGGGACGATGCTCTTATCGGAGGTCCACCCACTTGTGATAAAATCGACATGCCACAAGATTCTGCTTGCTGAAAGCGGTGGGAAGACGCAAGATTCGTCGAAGCTCCAGATCGCATCTTTTGCATTTGGTCGAAAATGTTTTTAGCAGCAACATCGGGTGACACTCCGCCACGATTTTTAGCCGGTCGTGAATACATCTGAAAAATAAATGTGGTGCCAGTAGGATGCTTAATAACAATAACGAAGATTCGCTTCGTAACAAAATTGATTCTATGTAAATACATTAAAACTTCACACATAAATACATACATACAGACAGACGTACATACATACATACAACGTTGCCGTAATGCCATATCACAGCAATATTTTGCAATATCGCAAAGTTAAATATCACGATATATCACTGCGATATCACGGGAACATTGTGATACGATTTTCGGCAGCTTTGGAGCAAGGCAATATGATGGCGATATTTTGCAATGCCGGAGTGTTGCATATCGTATCAATGTATCTCTGCAATATCGTCGAAACATCGCAATACGACGTTCCACAGCTGCAGTGCAAACCGATATTAGGGCAATATTCTAATTTCTTTTATTTTTCATCTGATTTGAACTTTAAACCACTCATTTGAATCGTTAAACAATTTAAAAACGATTAACCGTTGGAAATTAAAAAATCGACAAAATCAGCAAAGTTAGAGCCAATTGTTTAAAGTAAATGTGAATGAATTTATGAATTCATGAATTTATTCACATTTAATTAGTAACAATTTACCCATAACAATTAAGGCTCTAACTTTGCTGATTTTGCCAATTTTTTAATTTCCAACGGTCAATTGATTTGAAATTGTTTAACGATCAAAATAAGTGGTTTAAAGTTCAAATCGGATAAAAAATAAAAGAAATTAGAATGCACGAACATGTTACGATTTTCAATCGAAGATACATGGTTTTGCAATAACATAATTTCCATAAAAAAGTGGTAATATTTTGTACAAGGGAACCACCTTAACATTTCTAAAATAATCCTGAAATATTCCACAAAAGAATTCAGTAAAACCATTTGATTTTGGGAATATTTCAGAAATTTTTCAGAAATATTTCATGTAATTTTTCTAGTAATAATTTAAGCAACTTTTTTATTTCAGGAGACAATGTAAAACAAACTCTAGTATTATTCAAACATGAAAACTAACCTATTTATTAACTAATATAATTATTAGAATAATTATAAATAAAAAAATCAATGTAATTACTAATAAAATTCTACAATTTCAAAATACTAATATCAATAATGAAACCTAATAAGTCTATTTAATATTTATTACACTTAGCAACTTTTGATTTCAGAAGACAATATAAAACAAACTCTAGTATTATTGAAACATAAAAACTAACCTATAATTTATTAACTAATATAATTATTAGAATAATTATAAATAAAAAAATCAATGTAATTACTAATAAAATTCTACAATTTCAAAATACTAATATCAATAAAGAAACCTAATAAGACTATTTAATATTTATTACACTTAGCAACTTTTGATTTCAGAAGACAATGTAAAACAAACTCTAGTATTATTCAAACATGAAAACTAACCTATAATTTATTAACTAATATAATTATTAGAATAATTATAAATAAAAAAACTTTACATTTCAGCCAGAATGATCCTCAAGACAATTTCTTCCCTCTGAAAATTCCACAGTTCTCTTGGGAAATCCAAATTACAGCATGTAAATAATTAATGATAGTAATTATTTACTGTGAACTGCAATTGCACGTGCGCGCGCCAGGTTGATCCTCAAGACGAGCTGCACTTCCTCTCGAACGTCCACCACAAACTTGCCACCGTCGAATTATATAATTCAGAATTCCAAATGACACCACAGATAACTACAATAATTAATAACTACAATAATACCGCTAAAATTATTAAAAACAATTTCACTTATTGCGCGCGTCTGCAATTGAAGATCAAGTCTTCATGAAAGCAGGGAGATTACTGCAATGGCGGGATGCGATACATTTCTTCAAACAACACAAAGTTCAAAATTATTTCAAGACTTTAAATTTATAATGTAAATCAATTTTAATATTCAATTATAAACAAATATATTTATTATTAATAAAAATAAAAATCATAAAATTATACTATTATTTATTTATATTTATTTATTTATTCAATTACACCAATTGAACCCCATATAAATAAATTAACAAATCATTACTATTATTATCAATTTTATTTGTAATAGAAATAATAACTTAAATATGCAATTAAATTATATTTTTATATAATTATATTGATGGCACGTCGTGCTGTCCATAATCCGTCACATTGCGGCCACGATTTTCCCGACACGGCGGGCTTGCACTGTGCCGTCATTCTGCTGGAATCTGAAAGTTCAAAAAAGTGATGTTGCGTGACGGCACGATGACGGCACAGGGCGGTCACGACGTGCCACCGAATCGGACAGCACGCCGCGACTGCACAGTGATGGCACAAATTCGTCACGCCGTGCCAGCACGCCGTGCTCGGCACGGGCTGCTATCTGGGAAATCCAAATCCACGATGGATTTAAATCGACCAATAAGAAACTCATATCATCAGCTGTTTGTATATGGATATTCCTAACCTCAAATTATTGTTAATTTTCATGACGCACACATATTTCAAAATAAAATAATTTTCTTTTAAGAAAGTCATAATATTTTACAGCGATCGTTGTTATAACAGTACAAAGAGACTATGAAGATGGTGGAAAGTTCTGAAGGTGAAAATTACACTTTGCAGTTAGATGAACTGACAGAAAAACATGCTACTGTTTACCTATATAAAAATGTGCAAAACATTGAAGAGATACACAAGAAACTTATAAGCAAAGAACTACCTTGCTGCGTTGTGAAAGCAAATCTAGTATTAGATCTTTTTCAAATTATCATTGCTGCAAATAAAGCTGCTCTGAATGAAAAATATAAACAAATGGTTACAAGGAGTTTGTTCACAGAAGTGATTTATTGTTTGTCCACATCGAAAAATATTTCACAATCATTAGCAACATTTGGAATATCTAACGACACCACAAATATTTTAGTTATTTTGATTCACAATGCACAGGAAAAAGAATTTCAAGAGAAACTTGTTTTTGACAGTATTAATGGTGAAAGAATACCAATATCAAAACTTTCTGAGTTTTCAAATGTAAACTTGATAAAAAGTACTTACAAAATAGACAAAGAAGAATTAAAAGTTTCGAGTCTTTTAGATTCAATTGTAAGTAGGATAAGTGACAAGGTTTCAAAATGATAAAAGTTATATATTGGAATGGAAGTTTTATGAGAGGTTTTGTATAAATAAAATCAATATCAAATTGAAAATTTCTTATTTCCTTTCACTGTTACCTACATGAGCTTTATAGTATTAATGTATCTTTCTTCTTTACTAATTACCAATGAAGAGATGAGAAAAATCACTCTTTTTTTGCAAAAACATCTGTAGCGATACAATAAATTACATTTGAAGGTTTCTTAAACCTTGTGGTTGATTCCATGTTTTCACGAGATGCCTTTCTTTTCTTCTCATATCACAGTTTTACTTGCTTCTCCGTGTTTTTTCTTTGTTATTAAAAATTTCAATAAGAACGCTGAATGGCTAGTTACAGTAATCAGTCGTCATTGGATGCATACATCTCTGTGTGCTGCTTTATGCTCCACCTCCGAGACTTAATCTTATTGAAAATTTACATCGGCATTCTAAAATGTATTAAGTATTGTATCTTACAAAAGTTAATTTAAGTTCTCGCACATAAAGAGAAGTATTTAAGAAACGCACTTCGGGAAGCAAGTTAAAAAAGTTAAAGCAGTTAAAAAAAAAATTACCTCGGTAATCTACACATTTCACATGTGTTAAATTCTTCAAGATTAAGGTAAGTACAGTGTGAACAAGTCCACAAGTTTTGTTCAGCTCTTGGATTATCAGAAGATCCAGTTCCAGCGCCAGCTCCTGCACCGCTGGACAGTGAACTAGACGCTGAACTATTTCCAAACAGTGCATTCTGAGAGGAAGGACCTGCAGATGACGTTGCTGATATCAGTTGCTCAACTGTTGCCCAGTGCACGGAGCGAGACCATTCGTTAGCTTTCTGACGATCATGGGTACGAACAGCTTCCAATAGTGGACCCATGTGATTCTACAAAATAAAAATGGTTAATTTTCCAATTTAGGCTAAACAAACAATTTAAGATGCAGAATTGTAATTAGTGTTTAAATTATACCTTCAAAGGTAGCATATCCATAAAAGCAAAGAATATCAATAGGTGAAAGTCCGAGATAGCATCCAGGAACTGATCAGGACTGAATTGTTGCATGTAGGTGCACAAGGAACTGAATTCTTGAACTTGACCATCAATCGACCTAAAAATATTAACATTATGATACATCGTATTCACTAAATATTCAGTAACTTTAATTATTTGAACATAAAATAAGCATACCTGTGTTCAACAGGGAATGGAGTAATATTATCGTTGGCATAGAATGTAAATTGAGGTGTTAACGGTGTGGATGCAGGAACGTCGACCAATAGGTACTCGACAGGCAGTGGTCTAGCCAGTCTCGAGACTTCGTTGCCATATGAATCTTTTTCCTGAAAAATAAGAAACAATAATATTTTAATAAAACATCACTCACTTTTTTTAATGATAAATAAAGATTTAAGAGATATATTTATTCTTTGCGATATATCAGGTTATTAAAGTCATTAAGCTGACCTTTAATAAGACATAATACCTACAAAATTTTATAAATTTGTACACCTATAGTTGATCATGATTCTTTTTTCGTCTATTATAAGCCTGGGCTGTCCCTCAGGGCCCAGGCTTGAAGATGGAGAAAAGACAAACTTGGATAGTTGATTACAATTTTTGCATTAGCAACGAATCGTTACTTAAACGTTATACAAATTCTTCTTTCTGTCATTACAATCCTGGACTATCATTTGGAGCTCAGGCTTGAAGTGGAGAAAAAACAAATTTGAGTAGCTGGACACGATTTTTGCTTTTACAATGAATTGATGATCAAATATGTAGTATCCAAATTCATCTTTCAATTACTCCAAGCCTGGGCTTTTCTTCGGGGCCCAGCTTTGTATTAGAAGAAATACAACGGATGATTGATTGCGATATTTGTATCGACGAAAGTCTGATCACCTATTCAAAATTCTCTTTTCTCCATAATTTTGAATTTCGAGGGGCATCACAAATCTGGAGAGGCGAACCGGGAGCATTATACTGTATATTTTCGTATAAACGGTGACATGTTCGTGAATTTGGTTAGTGTTAGGAATCTTTTAATTGCTGATATTATTTTAGGCATTTAGCAAAGTACCTATAGACAGTAGTGTAAATGCTTGAGTGCATTCAGAGCCCAAACATTTAGACAAAAAATAGGGTTTAACAAGTAGATTCGTTTACTTTCTGGAATCAAGTTAATGATAGTATTCATTTAAACGTCTGTCAAATAAAAGATATCGATTACAAGACAATTGGTCAAAGATTTAAAAAAAATCGTTTTTCGGATTATGATGAATTACGAACGACTTATGACACGAGTATCGTATACTATTTTATAGCACTGCCTGCCCTAAGTCCGCTGTCACGTCTATCCGTGCCCTAATCAATCCATTGTTGCACCGTGCGGTAGCGCCCGAGCGCAGCGAGGGCGATAAGCACGGTGCATTAATGCACTACTTATATCACGGATAGGCGTGACATAAGTGCGGTTTTACGGCACGCAGTGCTATAAAAAATATTTTTAACTAGTTACTGATATAGGAGAATACCCCCGTTTCTCCTATATCAGTAACTAGTTAAAAATATTTTTTATAACACTGCGTGACGTAAGACCGCACTTATGTCACGCCTATCCGTGATATAAGTAGTGCATTAAAGGGTCAAATAAAATGCAATGAACAATAAAAATTACAAAAAGTTTAATTAAAAAAGAAAAATAGAAGAGTATTTAGTTACTATCCAATTGAAGAATGGTATCCTATATTAAGATCAGTGTTTAATGTTACTTTCTGGTAGGAAAATGCGCTTGTAAATTATTTCGAAAATAGCGATTTGAAAAACGGGCCCCCTAATTGGGGTAAACGGGCCAGAGTATTTTACACTCTTGCTGCAAAATTATGGGTACGAAAATACCGTAAAAGAAAAGTACAACGTATGCTTATAAAAAACTTTACATTCGCTATTCACGAAAATTTTTGTCATTCTTATGGCTCTAAAACGACTTCAAATTCATATTTTATATTTGCTGCCACTTCTATTCTTAAAATTGTTTTTTTTCCGTGAATAAATATGTCAACCTTTCCTTTGAAGCTCTCAACGATATGTCTTACTCTTCTACAATCAACTAAAACGTTTTTATATACTAAAAATAGTGGCCCATTATACCCAACAAAAGTGGCCCGTTATGCACCATTTGCGAACATTAACGTTTCGTATCGTAACTTTTTGTAATCTTAATGAAATAGAAAATTACAAAACGCAAAACAAAGCTTGAAACATACCCTAAAAAAGGAGCACCGTCTGATTTTTAAAATCAATTAAAAACACACGGTTGGTGATTTGAAAAGTTAGTGTCGTTTATCACGTAACCTGTCTTTCTCAATTTAAAAATTCACCGCGCGATAAAAAATTTTTTCGCTCGTAGTTACTCCTACTTTGTTTTATAAAATTGACGCGATAGATATATATATATATTGTAAATTGTGCGTATGCTATTACCAAAACTTTATACAGACTGTACCTGGTCGAAATGTGACGAAATGTGATAACATGACTATATGTGATTAAAAAAAAAAGAACTATACTGTGACAAATACGTAAATTTAATTTAATCTTAAGAAATGAAATTATATGTACACATATTCTGTACCATATTTTTGATTGTTATCAAAATAAAAAGTATATCTATCTATCTATATCTATCTACAAATAAAATTAACTGACACACTATGGCCACAAGTAGGTTGCGACACGAAGCAAAAAATGTCGTCCCTTCTATATATCAAATATGGCCAGCGGAACAAGAAAACTCAACCTCTTCGAATCCGAACATATTTTTCCGCGTCGAGCCGCACAATTCCCGCCGTATCTTCATTCAACCTCCGTAGCTCCAGCTACAACCAGCCAACCTTCCATCTCCTGCCACTAGAGGGCCACATTCCCGCATACATAATTCGCATCGAACGCTCAACGCGCGCCTTCTCCCTGCCACGTCCATATGTGTGCGTGTGTGTGCCTATTATATACACGAGTCTCGCGTGCGGTGTGTTGGTGACATACGAGCGCGCGAGATCGTGGCCACCGCCGCGCCGTGCCGGTATAGTCGCTGTCGTCGGCCCCCCGTGTGCGTACTGCGTGCGTCTACCCGTGCAGCGCTGTTCGAGAGACACACACGCATCGTCGCATCTCGCGGCCGGCCCCCGCAACTGCACTCGCTCTCGTCTTCGTCTTCATCTCTCTCGACGCGAGCGCGAGCGCCGCGTGTGCGTGGGTGTACACCGTACGTGCGCCGGTGTAATAAAAGTATATACGCACAAGCCGAAAGAGTGCGCCGCGAGCTGCAACAATCAAAGAAGTCGTACTCGAAGGAGATAGAGAGAAGACGCGCACGCGAGTGCGAATCGCGCGGAGGGAAAGCCGGGAGAGAGAGATATATATATATACAGGTATACGTATAGTGTCTTTCCCGTGTGCGCGCACGCTTCTGCACTCGAATGCGAGAAAGCAGCGGGCCGGGCAGAACGCGACGACCACCGCCAGTAGCTATAGCTATCATCTAGACGCGCATCGAGAAGAAGCACATCGCGCCGCAGGAAGAAAATAGAAAAAAAAGAAAGAAAGAAGAAGAAGCGGGGTGTATTATTCGCGCTCGCAGGACCGGAGCGAGAGAGACGCATAGAGACACAGGGAGCCTCGGCGCAGGCGCTTAAACGAGGCGGCAGCGCGCGGGGCAGTCTAACAGATAAAACAAGACGGAGAGAGAGCGCGAGATATACAGCGTGCTCGTGTGTGCGTGGAAGACTCTGTATATGCCTCTGGCGCGGACAGTGCGGGGCGAACGCGCGTTGTGAAAAGGCGCGCGGGCGCGCGTCTCGCGACGATAAAACACAAGCCACGCAACGTCTGTGCGTCGTTCGTTTCGTTCGTTGTGCTTCGCGCTCGCGATACAATCCATCGTCGTCGTCGTGCACGCGGGAGAGAGAGAGAGAGAGACAGTTTTCGTAGCGACGGTGCAGCGGCGGCGGCGCCATGCCAGTAGCAACGGTCAGTCCTCGTCATAAGTATATTCATTATTTTTCACATTTGGTATAAGTAGGTATATAAATGCAGAAGTGCGAGGGACGACGAGAGTGTGTGTGTATGTGTACGTCGGAAAGTGAGAGAAGAGAGAGAGGGACAGAGATTCGTAGGAGGTGGTGGAGTGGAGGAGGGAATGTAACAAACATCGTGATGTGGCACAAGTGTCTGCAGAGAGACGCCTATATATAACGATATACTCCGCAGTTTTCAGTCTGTATATATGCTTCCTTCTCTGCTGCAGCGCTCGCGAAGGGTGAATTATCATCGCAGTTTGTTTTTTTGCAGCGCTGTTTGTGTATTTTTTTCATTCCCTCGCTTCCGCCTTTGCGAGCCGGCCAAGAAGGCGCTGCGCTACTCTAGTGTAGCGTGTGGTGTATGTAGTATACATTCTGTAGTAGTAGTAAAAGCGGCGGTAGTCCTCCCCCCCCACTAGGAGCTTTTTATACGTATATATATATATACGAGGCCGCGTCTGCGTTGGGGTGCTTTTCGCGCGTCTTCTGCTTGCGCTGTCTCCCCCCCCCTCCCCCTCTACCTCGTGTTTTTTTTTGTCGCGGAGCTTGGATGTCTCTTTTTTTATTTTAATTGGAGTGTGTTTTGCAATTGCAATTGCTAGGAGGAAAATGAGAAAGAAAAAAAAATGGAGCGCGATAGCGGTGGGGATTATCGGCGGGCGTGACGTTAATGTGGTTGCAATATTGTTACAACGTTTGGTTGAGCGGAGCTGCGCTTTTGAGTGCGCAGTTGTTGAATGTTTGTTGGACATTGTTGCTTGTTTTTCTTCGAAAGAGCTCGAAGAGAGCGGAGAGTTGAATTTTTTTAGGTAAAAATAGATGTGTTTTGGTTGGATATTTGTATTATTAAGTTTGTAAAAAAGTGGATGACCGGAAGAACTGAAGCATTATCTTGAAGCTCGTTATGATTGGATGGTTAATTAGCGCGCGAAAATGACAGCTATTTGAATTTGAGAAATATGCAGATTTTAAATAAATAAAAAAAATTACATTCAAAGAAAACTTACAAATCTGTTTTTCTTAATTGTATATGAATTTTATAACTTACTTCTATTAATTAGAATATTTAAAAATGATTAATTATTTTTAAAGCAAACTTTAATGCATTCGTTTTTAAATTATTCATGAATTACCGACTTCTATTATATAGTGCAATCTGATACTTAACTGGAAATTCAGTATTATGGCTATTAGCACATACCTCTTGGTATTGCAAATAGTTTTAAAATTAAACGAGCTTTTTAGCTAAGAAAATCAAGGAGCAAGCAAAATATAAATCTGCAAAATCTGCAAAACTAAAAATCAAGAAAAAGTACGCTCTCGCAAATCCAGAATCAAATGACAAAAAAATTCTCCATTTTCTTCCGACTCTTGCATTACTTTCTAATAATTGCACTTGCAAAACGACACTCGACACGTGCGCCAAACCCTCGCACTCTCACACCCACACCGCGCAACACCCAGTGCAGACAAAGCCTCAGATCTCCCAGGTATATTATATATTACATTTCGTTATTACACACACACATAGGCAGCAGCAACCTCGCACTTTCGATACAAGAGAGCGATCCGTTGTCAAGTAACGGTCGAAGGCTATTCGCCAGTAATTTTCCAAGATATACAATGTATACAATCGCTCTGACCGTCGTTCATCTTCGAGCGCAGTTTTCGAGGGGAGTGTTTTTCGGGAGGGGGCTGCTATTGCTGCAGGCGTGTAGTTTTTAATCGAATCGTCTGACGTCACGCACGTGCGAGAGTACATTGAGCCAAGCCATTGTACGCGGTTTTTAAATCCGCGTCGGTCTGGCGGCTGCTGCAACTGTCAGAGTGCGGCGGTTGCAGAGTGTTTTGTGTATCGTGGGGTCCCAGGGGCCGAGTTTTTAGATAATCGAATCCCGGCGGTTTGCTGTTATATAGGTTTTGTGTGTAAAATTGTTGCGAACAAACATTTCATAATTTAATTGACGAGAGGCAGTTTTTATAGTTTGAAGTATCGATGACGGATAAATAGATATATTTTATATTGGTTAGAAGTTAAAAAATATTATTTGCAATTAAAAGTTTGAATGTAAGAATTTGGAGTTCGAAATCTAATGTGCGGGAGGCTCGATAACAAGATTCAGATAATAATTATCTGTTAGGCCAGGAGCGCGATATTTCATTGATTATTTATTTAAAAATAATTCAATGAGATTCGCATTCTAAACTGAAAAGCACAAAAGATAGTGTAAAAAATACAGCTGAAGCAATGTAATCGTTTAAAAAGAATAAATACTTAAATTTTACTTTTACAAAGCACACGTTCTTCAATTTATTACTTCAAAAAGATTAAAATGTTGAATTTGTTTCTTTAAAAGAGAACAAAACCATGTTTTTGTATTTTGGAAAAGACCAAAATTACAAATTTCTATTTTTACAAAAAACAAATTGCTGGATTTGTATTTTGTTTGCGTCAACTTGTGTACTTTCTGTTTAGGATGCAAGTTGATCGTCTTAATTTCTGAATCACATTTCCATTAACGTCTTAGATGCTAAATATTATTTTGGAAGACAGCACTTTATTTAAGTTCCTTATTCCTTTTACATTTGTACTTAGTAAAAAAAAATTTGACTATATCACAAAATATGGAACAAAAAATCGAACCCTATTTCCAACGTACACTGTACTATACATTTAACGTACATTAATAAGTATCTAAGCTTTTAAAATACTATAGTATTCTTAATTATAACTTTTATCTTTATACATTTACCATTTATCTTTTATAGCCAATCTGCGATTGAACGACTTCAAAAATGTGTGCGCTCCGAAAAAATAATTTCGGAGTTTCCCGAAAACGCTCGATCGTTATCATTCCCAGCCCGCCTAATATCCACTTCCTCCCTCGATCGACCTTGAAACCAAGGAACGAGGTCAATTCGCGCGGGGCACCTTCTCATGGGGGTGCGCGCGTATAAAACTTTCCTCCCGTGACCTGAAAACCCTCTCGCTCATGTATTTACCACCATCTGGCAAGCTTACACGCGCACACCTCCAGCGTCTTTCAAACTCCTTCTCTTCCCTCCTCCAATCCAGCCGTCGATAATCTCGGCGACAAACACCGGCGATCTAACGAAATCGAATCCCCCCCCCCAACCCTTTCGCACCGTGGAGCAGTTTCAGCTCCAGCTCCAGGCTCCGCCGGACAAAGTGAAAGTTTGCTCACGCACGAGTGTGGGATATTATATTGTGTATATATGTATAGCGTGTGCACGCGCGGAAGAGTCAATCGCGCGGGGAGCGCGAGCCACGGGCCGCGTGACCGTCACGGAAACGTCGCGGTGACGGCGAACGCGAGCCATCCGCGACCGTCAACGAGCAGAGCGAGTCGAAAGATATAAACACGAGAGAGAAAGCAAGCCTTGTGCTCGGTTTCCACCGGGGCGGGTTTAATGCGGTGGCTGTTTTAAAAGTTTGAAGGAACGAGCACTTGTGTAATGATTATGTGGCATGTGGCTGCGTTAAGAATGTTAGTAAATAATTCGTATGGTAATTATATGGATACATCGGAGAATTGAGAAAAATGTATATTAAGAATTATATCAATTGTAGTATATTAAGGAAGAGGATATTTTTTTGCATTTTTAGCATAATACGGATACGACTTTAGATATGGCAAAATATAGGATTCTCAGCAGTTAAAAACGAATTATTAGCGCTTAGACAATTCGAAAATTCGCGCTTTACAATTAAGTTTTTTATTGAACTATAAATACTACGAGAACTAAAAGATTCTAAATACTCGAATCCTTGACTGTAAACCATTCTTTTTTCTCGCTGTAGTAATTAACTTTTGTTCGGAATAAATAGGATAAAAATGCTGTATTCAATGACGAATGTTAAAGCTTGACGCAATTAAAATGTAAAGAGAAGAACGGAGTTAACGTTGGGACTAACACACGTTTTTAAAACAAATCGATATTAATGAATATTTAGAAATATTTAGAATATATAATAAATGGCTCGAGTGTTTATTTCTAGATAAATGTTTAGAATACCTTTGTAGGCGAAAAATAATTTTTTTTCCTCGCTGAAGCTATTTCAAATAAAAACAAATATATTAAAATGTTTCAAATAGTTACAATCATCTAATAGTCGTTGCAACAAATGTTTTTATTTCACGATTGGATAGATCATATCGCAATCCCAAAACAAGACTATGATGACAACTCAAAAGATTTTTAATTTACTTTTTGTATACAAAATACCTAGCATAAAAATTAAAGCTCTTTATACATTTAAAAACAGATTTAAAATTTTTCAAACCGCCAGTGCAATCATAAAATTCAAGTAAACAAATTAATTCCTCGAAAAATGTATACTACTGGCTTGGTTTTACAGAAACATAGAATTGTACTTTCTTTATGAATTTTACAAAATTCCGCAATGCACCTTATATTATTACAAATGAAGCTGCAGCGCTTTAAACACGCGGTTGACGTCACACCATTATAACGGTACCTTTTGACACTACCCATACGTGACGTCATTCAAATAAACTTCAACAATTTAATCTACAACTTTTTCGAATAATTCGAAAAAAAGCCAGAAGCCGCCTTACGTTCTCTATCCAAACAATGGACCCCACACGAAGGCAAAAACTTCACGCAAGTGCTAACCAATTCCAATATCATCGTTATTATTAAAAAGAAAAAGCGTACAAAAACAAAACTTTGAAAACACTCTCGCAAGTCGGCTCTCCGCCGCGCTCTCCCCCGCAACAATAGTGTAAGCGCAGCCTTAAACACCAAACAAACCGACACACCGAAGACCATATCATAGCAGCTCGAAACACACACACACACACACACACACACACACAGATGCACACTTCGCGAGCCAGGGCTGGCAGCCAGCAGAGTGCGCAGCCATCAGCGGCACACCGAGCGCGAGCGAGCGAGCGAGAGAGAGAGAGAAAGAAAGAAGCCCGTTCAGCCGCGCAGCACACAGCACTATTACTCGAGCAGCAGCAGTTGTCGCGACGACGACGCACCGAGGAACCGCGAGAGCGTGAGCGAGCGAGAGCGAGCGAGAGAGAGAGAGAGAAAGAGTGACGCGCGCGCGCGCTCTCTCTCCGACGACGACGTCCTCCTGTTGTGCGCGTGTGTGTGCCGCTGCCGCTGCACCGAGTAACGTACACCAGAGAGGAAGGAAAGTGTCGCGTGCGTGCGTGCGTGCGTGCGAGTGGCCCGCCGGATGCAGAGGCAGGAGTCGTCTCTCGGCGCGGAGGAAGCGACGTCGCCAGGAGTAACAACAGCCAGCGGAGCGCCTAGGAAGGCGGCGGAGCCAGTGGATTCCTCCATGCCAAGGCCACGACGACGTCGGTAGACACAAGGGAGAAAGAGGAAGATCGAAGGTGTCTTTATTGCACGCGTAGCGAGAGCGAGAGAGAGAGAGAGTGGAGTGCGCGATATACCAACAACGGCCAGAGAGCTGGAGAGAGTGCGTGGAAGAGGTCGTGGAGGCAGGCGCGCGCGCGCCCCGGACTCGCCGAGCCAGACACGGTAATGACGATATGCTCCGTTGATATACACAACTCACACACACACACACACACACACACACCGTAGGACGATGCCAGGGAATCTTGTGCGCGGTTCCTTCTAACCCTTCTGCACTGGCGGCCAGGGCTCTGCGTGTGCACATATTGCGACGACGAACAAGTGTGGAGAGTATAAAAGAGAGAGAGAGAGAGTAGAATGTATGTACGAGTACGTGATGTTTGCCGAAGCGAGAGGGAGAAAGGCGACGAATATACATC
Source organism: Gastracanthus pulcherrimus (assembly GCA_949152435.1). NCBI lineage: Eukaryota > Metazoa > Arthropoda > Insecta > Hymenoptera > Pteromalidae > Gastracanthus > Gastracanthus pulcherrimus. The sequence goes on from OX424573.1 coordinate 17,697,890, forward strand.
GCGGTTGCTTGGCGCAGAGAGAGAGAGAGAAACCGTCGCGTACAGCGCGTTCCCGCGCGCGGATTTCTCGCTCTTTTTTTTCTCTGTATGTATGTGTGTGTGTGTTGTAGCTGGCACTGCGCGCTCTGTGTTCCAGTTTCTTTTTTTCCGAGCTTCTTCTCTCTCGGTCTGTCTGTCTCTGTGAGTGTGTGTGTCTCTCTTCCTTTCTCTCTCCAGAGCAGCAGCAGCAGGCACGAGGCAGATAGATAAAGATAAGCGCGGCGTGAATCCACGAATCCGGAGTCGGACTCGGGAGTCTTTTCCCTGTCGCGAGAGCAAGAGAGCGCGAGTTTATCGGTTTTTGCGGCCAGCGTTCCAACACACACATACACACACTCGCGACTCGTCAAGAGTCCGCATATACGTGTCTGTGTGTGTGCGCGCGCGCGCGTTCGATTCTCATTTCTCCCTCGCGCGCGTTTGCCCGCTCGCTCGCTTTTATTTCCCCTCTCGCTCCTCGTAGCTTCTTTTTTTTTCGTTTTCTTTTTTCGAGTATATCTCGCCGCGCGCGCCGAGCGAACACACGGCGGCGATGCGAATAAGAGAGAGAAGGAGAGAGGGAGAGCATCGATTTTTTATCTTTCTTTAGCCAGCGGCGGCGGAGAGCCCCCCCCCCCTCGCCAGCGAGAGCGAGAGAGTTTTGGCGGGATTTCGAGCGCATGCGTGCCCCGGCGTCGAGCGGAGCTCTCTGTCTCTCTCCTGTGGTGTGTGTGTGCAATGCCGCATTCTTTTTTGAGGGGGGAAATAAGGTATTGTAGGGTTTTTGGGGGATGGAGTTTTCGAGGCGGTTTCGTGATTTCTTTCTGTGGTTTTAGAAATCGGAGTTGTTTTGAATTGGGAATTGTACGTTTACTGGACTGGAGTTGTACGGATGTGCCGAACGATTTTGAAGTATTGGATTGTGATTTTCAAGAAAGGTGAATGTTTATAGCATGAAATAATACGAAATATCGTTTTCAATGAGTACTGTAAATTGAAGCGTTTAGAAACAAGGCAATTTTGAATTTATGATAAACATTCATCATTATTTATGATTCATGTTAGACTAAATATTAAGTTGAGTAATTTACTAGAATAATAAATTTATTTTGTAGTAATTTATGACGATAATTAAAGCAATCAAATATAATTATCCGATGCATTGTAAATTTGAAATGATTGTTAACGTTTGCAAAATTTTCAAAAGAGACTTTTCTTGAATTTAGTTTACTTTATATAAATTTTACTCGATTGAGAATAATGAAGTACAGTCCCGTATTTGAAGAGACTACCGAGCAGTTGCTTTTGTTGTTGTTTACTGTGGGTCCGAATCCAGCCGACGTTCGAAAGTTTAACTTTTATTTCGAAGTACTCGTACAAACCTTATCCGCACACGATGTTTTGGAGTTCGACGGCTCCAATATGGCATCAACAAATGTTCTTATTTAATCAAAATATGCGTTAAAACGTGTTATCTTCTTTAAATATAATTAACCCATTAAACATTCACTAACCATTAATATTAACACCACAAAATCATGAAAAATCCCTTTTCACCCTTAACTCTCGTATAAACTCAGAACATTCGTCGTCGCCAAATTGCATCTGTCAAATCCCGCTATCGGAACTTTCCGCCGCTCGCAGCAGAGATTTCCGTTTATAATTCACCCGTTCGAAGCAAAAAAGAAAAGAAAAAACTCGTCTTTTCGACACACGCCGGCCGCGCGCGCACGACTTTCATAACCGATCGTGCAAAGTGGACGGCCGCGCTCTCGCGCGCGCCGATGGAAAAATTATGAAATTTGCGTACATTCTGAAATCGCGATTCTCTCCCCCTCCTCTTCCCTGTGTATGCGTGCGTATAACGCGAGCTCGCGATCGCTAGTTGGCGAGCGTTCGCGGTTTCTCGCGAGCGCGCGCGAGAGGTGTTGCGTAACAACGCCGATCTTTCGAAGCCTCGCCGATGGTCTTTGGAGTTTGGCGCCAAAGGGACGTGTTTAGCGTCTCTCTATCTCTCTCTTTGGCGTTATTTTCGAATTTTTGGATGTATAACGCGATCGTTGCTGTGATTGGGGAGGGTAAAGTAAAGTCACGGTAAAGTGGTTTGGAGCTGTGCTGGAGATTGGCCGATTGTGATCGCGTGTGTGTTTTTGTTGTTGCAATTTCTGTAGGAGAGAAAAAAAAAATGGGTTGCCGAGGTTGTCGCTGTAGCTGCGAGCTGAGGCTTTGATATAATAGCGTGCGATGGCGCGCGTTTTATTCGCTATAGAGTGGAATTGCGCACTTTGCACCGGGGGGTTCGGGCTGTTTGTTGTTGATCTGTCGGAGATATGAATTGTGGATTGGATTGCTTGAATACTTGAGATTCTGCTCGGTTTTTATAAGCGATTTTGGGATTTGGGTCTTTTAGAAGAGAAATGTGTTTGTTTAGTTTATGAAGAATTATGATCTTTAACAAGTTCTGAAGTAAATAAACAAATTTACAGTTTATAATGGTAAAATAATTATTCATGTTAATAATTATTTCCTGTAAAATGTTTTGGAGTCACAGTCAATTTAAATTCATTGAATGTCTGTGTTTTCTTCTTATTTTGGAGTAAAATTTTACTCAAAAAGTGTAGAAATACAGTATACTCATTGTCATTAGAATGTGATTTTCATTCCAAACATTATAGAGTTCAAATTAAGAGAAAAAGATACTGAAATTTCATCAGATTTAGCAAGTTTAAACATTTTACTTCTAAGAACAATTTCCGTTACGAATTTATGTGCAAAATTTCAAACTGCCTTGTCTTCGTATAAAGTTCAGTAGAGATTCACTTTATCTTTTAATGTTGAACAATACTCAATACTCATATGATAATTATAAAAATTCAGTGAGTCATAGAGTAGAGTCGATTTTTCTTCATTTTTTAAGAGTGATTAACTCCTGTTAACATATAAAACAGGACAAGCATTATTCAATAAGAAAAGTTATATAGAGATTGAAGACAGTGCATCATAAAGTTATATTTAACACTTTTGAAAATCCAAATTTCAGTACCATTTTACTTTAAGAAAATTAATAATTATTTTATAATGCTACTGAACTGTTAAAGATTCAAATATCTACTGAGATACTAAATCATCGTCATCTTCATAATAGCATGTCTTTTCCTAAATTTTGCAGATGCTCGATCAAAACGTATTGGCGGACTTAGAGGAGCTGACGTTGTGCAGCTACTGCAAACAAAAGTACAACGACACGGAGCAGTGCCCCAAGTTTCTTAGCTGCAAGCACTACTTTTGTCTGCGCTGCATAGAGAACAATCTGCTCAAAGGCAGAGAGCTGTTCTGTGCCCACTGCTGGAAGAGAACGGAGCTGGGTGACCAGGGGCCTGATGCCCTGCCCACCTACACGTCGCTCCTCACGTTGGCCAACAATTTCTCCCATCTCAAGATAACCCAGAACAATGTCGTGCCGAAGTCCAATGACAAGGAGAGAAAGGTACACACAGAACCATCAAAATTGTAGTTTACATGCCATTGTACACGGAAGAAGAATTCTGCTGAGTGAAAATCAGCGGACAGAGATGATGGACTATTATGACAAATGATGAATATTGATCTTCTATTTCAGAATGCTACACGAGTGAAGAGTTTCTGAACTACTTCATAGAAATTTTACTGCAAGGGCAGTTAATCAATAAAGATTTAGATCTGCTTGTGTAAAATTTTAAGATGAATTAATTTAGAAAGTTATTCCGCTGATGAAATTCTAGCTACTATGAGAATACAGTTTCTTTGTTGGCCTTGGGTCTTGGGATATTAATATTCTTGTTTTTATAAGATAACTCACAGCAAAGTATGAATCCTTTACATATTGAGTTATTACAATTTCTGATAGATGCTACGGAATTTCAAAGAAAAGTAATGAAATGATTTGTATTCAGACTCACTTTCATATAAATGCATTTTTCTACTTGAATTTCAATATATTCAAATTAATGGGGAATACAAAATGGATAATGTAAGATGCAAAGCTAAGTAGCGTAATGCAAATATAAGTAGCATAATGCAAATATAAGATAAACGCATTTAATTACATAATGTTCAGTTTACTGCAACAATATGATTTGAATAACTGAAGAAATTTTTCACTTTCCTAAGAGCCAGATCCATTGAATATACAATGTCTAATTTTATTTTGCTCAAGCTAGGCACCGGGTGAAATAAAGTAATTATAAGTAATGAATCCATGCTCTTTTACGTAATATAGAAAGAAAAAAATTCAATTAAAAAACACCAAGATTCATCATTACACAATAAGCCATTATAGTACATGTCAATACATAATAAACACCCTGACGAGTTAATGCTCTTCTTCTCAGTTAGACGAGGAGTTAGCTCGGCAAATGGTCGTTTACTACATGAGCGCGCGATTTTCTCTTAATTTTCTACATGAAATGCTCGCGTCGTCGCGAAAAAAAAAGAGGAAGGAAAGTAGAGAGAGAGAAAGAGCGAGAACGCTACAAGTGCGAAGCCGTACACTCCGCAAGAGGTTTTAGCTCGGTAACGAGATTATATACCGACCTAAGGTCAACTGCAGGACTTTCCTGTCTATCCGCGGGTTGAATCGCGAATATTCGCACCTCTCGCAAGTGCAATTAAAGAATCGAACAAAGAGCCTGAATATCGACGACGATTGAGATTAACGACGAGGAAGTGCTAATGTTTTTCTTTTCCTTTTATGGTCTTTGTTCGCAGAGCGAAAATTGCCATACCCACGGAATGCCGCTCGCCCTGTGGTGCGGGACTTGTTGCACGGCGCTGTGTCGAGCCTGCGCGACGCCCCAAGAGCATCCCGGCCACCAGATTAAATCACAGACTGATGCCAAAGAACAACTAATGTCAGATGTGAGTATCTGCTCTGCACTTCTAAATTTAAAATGCGAATCTACAGTAGAGGTTCAAATTTATCGTCCCGACTCGGACTCGAACTCACTCGCATTCATAATCAAACTTACACTCGTACTCACATGCATAGTCAAACCCACTCACACTCATACTCACATTTAAACTCACACTCGCATTCATAATCAAATTTACACTCATATTCACACTCAATTAAATAAATTTCGTTATATTTACCACAAGCCATCAAACATTTTACATCGATTTTTGAGTTGAGTTTGAATTTGTGCCTGAGTCTGAATCGTGACAATGTATTTGAGAAAAGAGAATTTTCCGCTAAAAAGACTACTCTGAAAACCATAGTAAACTTGAGACTTTCAACTTCAGTATTTTAATCAGAAGATTCTTTGAGTACACATCGCGCATTCGCCTACGCCATTAGAAATCTCAACGAATGGAAAATCTCCTCTGTTCCAGGTTCAATTGGAACTAGCGGCGGTGGGCAAGCTCTCGGCCGAGATCCAGCGGCTGGCGATGCAGCAGCGCGACTTCCTCATCAAGGTCCTCGAGGCCTGCGTCACCCTCAAGACCCACGTGGAGACGGACCTCCAGAACGGCTGGAGCCACTTCCCCGAGATAACCGACGCGCGCGAGACCCTCGGCAAGGCCAAGACCTCCCTCCAATTGTCCGACGGCCCGGGCGACATCTACTCCCTGCACACGGACCTCATGCTCGAGAAGCAGAGGCTACAGACCAAGTACCAGGAGATGATGCTGCAGTGCCAGCTGGACGACCTGATCGGCAACTCGGGCGTCGTCTTCGACTTCGCCCTGCTGAAGCAGGCCGTCGCGGGCATACACTCGGGCGAGCCTCTGGTCGCGGCGCAGCAGCAGCCCGGCAACGGTGGCCGACTGCCCAATCACCTGGCCGCCTCGCAGAATCCCATCCTCTTCCTGGCTAACTACTGCATGTCGCAGCTCTACTCGAGGCACGTGGTCAGCAAGCAGCAGCACCTGCAGAACGGCGGCTCGATCGAGTACCACATACCGGCCCAGGTGGCGACGGTCCACGTGGCCCCCGCGGCGATACCTCCGCCCCCTCCTCAGCAGCAGCAGCAGCCACCTCAGCAGCAGCAGCCCACGCCTCAGCAGCAACAGCAGCAGCAGCAGCAGCAACAGCAGCAGCAGCTGCAGCTGATACCACCGGGCTCGCCGTCCGTGAAGCCCTCGGTGGCGCCGCCGCCCAACGCCATACTCCAGCAGAGCGCCGGCAGCTTCATGAGCCCCGTCGAGGCGGCTGCAGCAGCGGCGGCCGCCGCCGCAGCAGCCGCCGCCGCGGCCAACGCTAACAACGCGAACCTGGTGAGCGTGCACCCGGGCCAGCAGCCCCCGTCCAGCCTGAGGGGACCGTCCAATCCCTATCCCATGTACTACTTCAACATCGAGGTGAACGGCGCGCCCCACGGGAGGATCGTCATCGAGGTCAGGCCCGACGCCGCGCCCAAGATGGCCAAGAACTTCAGCGTCCTGGCCACCGGGGAGGTGGGCCTCGGCTACAAGGGCTGCACCATCTTCCAGTGCTGGGAGGGCGAGAGCGTCATCACCGGGGACTTCGAGCTGAACAACGGCCGGGGCGGCAGGAGCATCTTCGAGGACGGCTACTTCATGCCCGACGACACCAAGTTTCCGGCGGTGAGGGGCGCGGTGGGCATGAGGCGGACCCAGAAGAGACACGACAATCTCGGCATGGTCGGCTCGCAGTTTCGCATTATACTGCAGGAGATGAGGGGCTTCACCGGGATCTTTGGCCACGTGGTCGAGGGCCTGGATCTCGTCGAGAAGATATCGACCTACGGGGACCAGACCGGCAAGCCCACCAAGACCATTCTCATCACGAAGTGCGGCAAGCTGTAACGAAGGCAGCAGCAGCAGCAGCAGCCGCAGCAGCAGCAGCAGCAACAACAGCAGCAACGGCCGAAGCGGCCGATCGACGTCGACGGGAGCGCCGCCGCTATCTTCGCGTTCTGAGATATCGCTCTTTATTTTCTTTCTCTTTGTATGCTTTCTACTCCGATGATGATGACGATGATGAGGATTTTTGTTTGTCGCGCGTTTCGAAAGGAAAGCGGTTTTCCGTGTGCGAGAAGGGGGGGATACGGGGACGAGCGAGGTTCGCGGGTGGTACGATGGGCGAAGGTGGTTTTTTTTTTCGTTTATGGGAGGGAAGAGAGTGCGCATGGAGTTCGAATATCGGATTTTGGATAGCGAACGGTGTACGAGTTCTTTTTTTGTATTTAATTTGATGCTTTGGACGCGAGACGCCCGCGAATCTCGAGCGTCACGACGATTGCGATTTCGATGACGATTACGATGATTTTGAACGAGGGATAGGGGGGCGATGTGTTTTTTGTTCTTTTTCGAAGATTTCCGTGTAATCTCGCGCGCGCGCGTCGAATTATTATTGTCGAATAAGGGGGGTGAAGAATGTGGGGGATCTGGGGAGAAGTCCATTTTTTCGCGAATAGAGGAGGATGACGATTTGTCCGCGAGTATTTAAACGTTTAGAGAGTCTCTAAAGAGGTTGAAATCTATTTTTAAAGCGTGAACGAGTTTAACGAAAAAGATAAATAAGAAGAAGAAAAAGTAGACGATATCGGGGAAATCGGCGGATTATTGAAACAAAAGACGTAATTATTGAGATGACGATATAGTAGATGACAAATATCGATATTTTCCTAACGAAAGCGAGTCGAGTTCTATTGTAATGGTTAATAATAATGAAAAAAAATATACGATACATATACACACAAACGTACGCGCATATATACGCATATATACACTTAGAGCGTGATGGGGGAGAATGAGAATAAAAAAATAAAAGGAAACAAACTCTTGTCTAAACGCGAACGACGCGAAAATTTTTGGACCGACGCATATACACGTACCTCAGATCGATGCGACTCCTAGTTAGAAAAAAATTACGGTAAATTGTTTTAGCAGATGACGACGAGAAATAGAGAGAAAAAGCTACGCGTTAAGCTCCGAGGTTTATTTTCGCTATCGTATGTGTATATTGGGAAATTATACACTGGTACACGTAATAGTTGAAATGTAACTTGATGAAGTTAATGAAGCAAGAAAAAAAAGGGAAAAAATATTGAGGATCGTGCGTTACACGATTTAATACACGGCGCAGACACGAGTACCTTTGGTTATTTTAATGACGCATTTTGTTAATTTCACACACGTATATCGCTATGTATTTAATAGTGACCGATTAAACATAAAAACGAATGAATAAATACGCATGTTATTATTTTTCTAACGATTTAAAATAAAAGAATATGAAAATAAAAGCCGCATTGTTATGTTTAATAAAACTACTTCATAAAAAAATCTACTTTATAACTATCGATACTAAGTATTTCTCTTCACATAATCATTACTTTTGTCATAATATTTTTTTCTAAATACTAATTAAAACAATAACCGAATTTACTCCTTAAAACTTAAAATTAGGCACTCGGATATTCGTGCTAATATTAAAAGGTCTATTTCAAAGTAGCGAAAGATACTCGAGCCTGATGATACGGTACTTGTAATGATTAAATATATTAAAGAAAAAAAACGCTACCCGTAGAAGTTAATCGTTAGCCACGACACGTGCAAGTGTGGGGGATTAATATGAATTATTAAGATGAATATTGTAAACGAAGTATAAGAAAAAAAATATACACCGGGGCGATCGAGCACACACATACATATATACAAATATATATATACAATATATATTATATATATTTTTAGACAGGACTTGTATGTTTTTTGGCCGAAGAATGCAATTTTGCGCGCGCGCGTTCGCGTATGTATGGCTCGGCGCGCGTAGAGTCCGAGGAGCAAAGAGAGGCAGTACGGGAGTTATTAAGAAAATAAAAAAAAAATAAAAGCAGAAACAAATAGATAAGAAAAGCTCGTGTATCCTTCCAGAGGCAAGACGCGGATTGAGAGACCGCCACACATACAATACACACACAGAGACAGGGAAGCAGCAGCAGCGTATATTATAAATATAATTATATTAATGTGATGACTACGCAGCGAAATAGTGCGTAAACTTTAGTTAGACAAAGCGAAAAAAACCCGAAAGAGAGAGAGAACGAGATGATGACGAACGAGAATGACCCGCGAATGCAAAAGAGCGAGAGAGGCAAGAAAAAATGATGAAGTCCCTATTATACCGATCACAAGCTCTCGATCTAGTTTTGCTCTCCATTAAACTAGCGAGCCTCTAATGTTATAATCGCGTATTTAATGATGATGATTACAAAGTTGGAAGTAAACGTAACACGATTGTAAACGGAAGTTGGTAGATCTCACTTATATACACACATACACACGCCGCGTTTATATGTAATGAGAGGGGAGGAGGAGGAGGTAGCCAAGTGTTGTATGCGAAAATTTGACACGAGCAAAGTAAGGCCTAAAAGCGAGAGAGCGAGAGAATGACGATGACGAGAAAGATTGATGCGAAACTATATTATGTATACAATGATCGCGTTTTTCGAGAACGAACCACGTTTAAGCCGATTGACAAAATGAAGTAAACAAAAAACGAAAAAAAAAAAAAATAATACAATACATCGTCGTGTGTCTTTAGAGTGCATGTTTTAACGCAAGTGTGTCTACGAGTTTAAAAAAAAAATGAAAAAAAATATAGCATAGGTGCGAGAGCCATGGCGCGAAAAGGTATACGTATAAGTAGGAAGATTGAGCGCGCAAAACGAGAAACCCTTTCGTGGGGAAATCGAGAATAATGATGATGATGTGTCTAAACGAGATAAATTTTTTTTGTTTCGAAAGGGGGGAGTCAGCGACTGTGTTTTTTGTCGGTTTGCAAAAAAAGGAAGAAAGGAAGGATTAATGGATAACGAGACAAAAGCGATACAGACGCACGTGTACGAAAAAAAGTCTGTGTATTTAACGGAATCATTCCTCGATGCTGTATATCGAAAATACTACGATTATGTAATATGTTATGTGCTACTCATATGTAAATCCTCGTAAATCCCATCGTTATTGTACTATATACCACGAAATACGATTTAAAAAAAATGACAAAAAAGAAAATATTGTACAAGTATACAAAAAAGCGTGCGAAAGATACGTCGAGAGAGAGAGGAGCGATGAAGCGTTACACAATAATTAAACAAAAAAAAGAATGCCACACACATAATAAAATACACGAGTATGCCGCGTTTTAGGGTGAAAAAAAATATAAAAAATGAGAGAGAGAAAGCGAGACAGATACTACTGCTACACTACCTAACTACTGCTGTGTATTACGTATCCACAGAACGCGTTTAAACGATTGTAACTATTTAAGCGAAATGACAACGAGCCACCTTAAACGGAAGTCTTTGGGAGACGAGCGGATTATATAGATTATACAAAGTGCGAGAGATCGTTGAATAAAAAAAAGAGAAGAAATAATTATCATTGTTCGGCGATCGTGAAAGAGGCGCGCGTATGCGCAATTTTTATATAAAGAGAAGAAAAAAAATCGCTTTCTTTTGCTCGCTTTTTCGACTATAAAAAGCTCAATGCACGCCGATCGAGAAAGTTGGTGGTCGTGTTTTTTCCTCAACATTCCGTAAGATAGTCTTCCAATAAAATTTAAGTTTAAAATGACACACAACAGACAACAACCGATAACAAAAAAGCTATCTTTGTCCAGCAGCAATGCATCAAGCAGAATCGCCGTCCTCCTCCACGATCGCTATTCTAGTAGAGAATAAAGAAAAAACGGAAACTACCGAATAGTCGCGAATTTTTAAGCCGAAAAAAATTCATTCTCCGTCTCTCGAGACTCGAGCTTCTAAGGTGGCTCCGTTTACCGTAAAAAAAACGTATCGATGCAAGCATGATTCTCGTCGAGATTAGCCGTAGAGAAAAAAAACACAGATCGTCGCGAGAGAATGCCTTCTAAAGAAGAGAACCTCATTCGATGTTGAACTTAAAAGTTTTAACGCTGTTAATTGTGTATCTGACTAAAATAATTGTGTGTCGCGCGGCGCTGACGGCGATTACGGATGCGAGAGAGTGAGTTGCGACCGAATAAATAATTTGAACGACAAGGGGGCCGAGAGGGAGTAAATAATTTGAAAGAACGTGCCGTGGAAAAAATAATAAATGCGTAAAAGCGACGAATGCGACGCGCCCGTTTTAGACGATAAAGCAACAGAAAAAAGACGTAATTGCGCAAGAGCGCGCGAAGCGAAGCGTGTATAAGAAAAAAAAATCCGTATAAAAAAATTACAAACACAAGCGTTGCTCGAACGATAAGTTTCTCTTCTTGATTTCGGTTTTCATATATTATATATATATATATATATTGTAAGCCGCGAAAAACGCGCGCGTTTAACGACGAAATATTGTAACTACGTACGAAGTTGTATTTAAAAAAATGACGATTATTAAAAAAAATGGAAGTAACCACGAGTCTCTTTATCACGGGAAAAGTAAACAAAATAATAATAAAAAAACGACACTAAGACAAAGGAGAAACCGGGAGTATAAGCCACCTGTATATATATTTTTATGAAGTTGACGAGGCAACAACGCATAGCTTGTAATAAACTGACGCGATTTCGAAACCGTTTTTTCCCTCTTACCGAAAACACACACACATACACAACAAAAAAATCACCGAATCCTGTTCTCGAATGAACGCGAAATGTAATGCGATGAAACAAAAAAAAGTATACTGTAATTATACGAACGAAGCGACAAACTTTGCAAAGAGCTTTACTTTACACTACTTTTCGTTCTTCTTTCCTTCACTAAAAAAAAAGACAAACAAACAAACGAGAAACCCCGAAGAAAACAAACTTGCTTGGTTTTTTTACTCTCCGACGAAGCACGAGAGTATGTACGAGGGCCGTAAATAATTATTATGTTCTTTTTGTTCCTGACCCAACGACTTTGGGTCTAAACTCCTCCATGGGCTAACGCGTGAACGCCGGTGGAGTGCATATTCGGTACGAATTAGTTATATTTAATTGCGATTCAAGTGTACGCTCGTTACCCAAGTTAATGTACTTTTAGATCGTCAATTTTCAGTTATGAATTCATTTCTTCGTGCAAACAAAACTGTCTTATTCTTTCACCACCCTATCCCATAGAATTAAAAAAAATCATAGGTAGAAGTACAATTGAACTTTCAATTGTGCATAATATATAATATATTAAAAATGATTTAAATATAAGAAAAATTAATAAGTATTAGAATATAATATTTTTTGCACTTGTTCTAGAAATATAAGATAATATTAAGCAAATAATTGATATTGTTGAAAATAGAGCAAATAATTAAATTATTTTTTTGAAAAATTTCAAGTTTTTAATGGTCTAGTAAAATTATTATTAATTAAAAATTAAAGAATCTTCAGTATCAAAATTTATTTCTTTTTTATCATGAAAAAAGAATAATAAAATTAATTTATAAGTAACATTTGTATAGTCTTAGAAGTTTTGCATAATTCTACGATAAGTTTAATTGGCCAATTCAAGGTTTATTGTTACATGACGTTGAAACTATTATTTTCCATTTTCTTCAGATATAATATCGACGGTTGAGTCGAAGAAGAGGCTAACTCGGCGTTTGCTTGAAGAAGAGACTAACTCAGATTTTGCTTCAAGAAGAGACTAACTCGACGTTTGCTTGAAGACGAGGCTAACTCGGAAATCGCGTAACGAAAGGCTACTTTAACTAATTATTTCTCGTATTTCATTTTGTGAAGAGTAACAATAAAAAATATCAAAATATATGGTCAGCAAAAACATTAATTTACCTATTTTTTGTTATTTTTTACAATATGAAACGCAAGAAATAATTAGTTAAAATAACCCTACTTTACGCGATTTCCGAGTTAGTCTCTTCTTCGAGCGAACGTTGAGTTAGCCTCTTCTTCAAGCGAAATCTGTGTTAGCCTTTTCTTCAAGCAAACGCAAAGTTATAAATAGATTTGGCGTTAGTGCATTTTGTATTTATTTTTCGCTTCTTTTTAAATGATATAAAAAAATGAGAAACCGTCGCATCTAGAAGCAATGTGCATAAAACTTTAACGTGACTTATGCCGAAATGTTACAATACTATTTTGACGATATGGTTCTTATATAGATATTTTTAAGAACATATACATGTAATGAGAATACTGATACATATATAATGGTTGAGCACGGCGCGACGCATAAGGGTAATTCTGAGCATAGTATACAATTTGATGTTGCACGCAAATTTATAAAAAAAAAATTTCTTATTTAAGTTTTAGGAAATTATATATTTAAGGTTCTAGGCGTATATATGTATGTCATATAAACAAGCATTTTTAACTACAATTTAATCTCACATAATGATATGAAAGTCAATATATTATGAAATAAGGGGTTTTTGCAAAACTAAAAGAATTCTTTTATCGAAATTCCGTTATTGTAAAACTAGATATCGTGAACTTTAGACTTTAAAAGAGAAAAAGTTGACAAATCACAGGTTTCAAGGGGACTTATCCATATAAAAATTGAAAAACATCGAAAAATTTGTCCATTGTTTATAAGTTTATACACGTATTTTTGTAAGTTTGAGCGTGTACAATAGGGTGGTCAAAAATTCCCAAACTTTTTAATTTCTTAAGTGTAATGATTATTATAAAATTTTAGCAGCTATTTATTTTTAGACCTAAAGTTACTAAAACTCGATTTTTTCAGATCGATGTAGCCACCCTTAAATAATCTCAAAGAATATTTTTCAAAAACGAAATATGTTTAGTTTATTATTTTCTGCTTTTTCAAGAGGTTACTTTAAGAAAAATTAAAGGTATACGTGCTTTTATTTGACTTAAAATGTGTTAAAATATGCTCGAGTCAAATAAAAGCACATATTCCTTTAATTTTTCTTGAAGAAACCCCCTGAAAATTAGAATACAATGCAAAAAATATATTTCGTTTTCGAAAAATGTTTTTTGAGATTATTTAAAGGTCTAAATAAATAGCTGTTAAAATTTTATAATAAAAAAAAGACAACAGGAATATCATTTTTTTCTATATTTCCTACTATTTATAATCATTACACTTAAAAATTTAATAAGTTTGGGAATTTTGGACCACCCTAGTGTACAAGTATAAACAATGGATTGTAACCTGTTACTTTGTAGGTTTTACGATATTTTTCAATTTTTATAAGGGTAAGTTCTCCTGAAATCTTTCAAGGAACCAAATGAGACCTTCCAAATTAAAATCGGATAAGTAACAGATAAAGTCTCCAGTGTTTTTCAACTTTTTCTCTTTTAAAGTGTACAGTTGACGATATCCAATTTTACAATAACGGAATTTCGATAAAAATATTTTTTAGTTTTATAAAAACATCTTATTTTATTATATAGTGACTTTCATATCATTATGAGATTAAATTGTAGCAAAAAATGTTTATTTTTTATGACACATATATATACGCCTAGAATCGTCTTTTTCAAAAATAACGTTAAAAAGATCTAAAAGTGCAAGTTTTGCTTGTCTCCGGTGTAGTTTGCACAGACAAAATTAAATTTATTTTATTTATAAGTTATGCTACTTTACAGTTTCTAGTTGAATATTAAGGTGACACACCACCTTTGAATCCAAAAACCAAACTTATTTGTATGTGTCCATCACATTTTTCCCTTACAAAGGCTATCATTCTTGAATTTTTTACTATAAATATTTTGTAATACCTTTAATTTCACCGTAAAAGAATCAAAATCTTGATCCAGCACGTCATATAAAATCTCCATAGTTATTAAGTTCATAATCCACTGCCCACGGGATTTTAAGTGATCCCGTAGACCAAATGTTTCCAGGTTTGGAGATATTACTTTTCAATACATTAGTTATGGTATGAACATTGGAAATTAATTTTTACTACGTAGAAAAATGTTTACATACATATTATTGACTTTATAATTAATATTACTATATATATGTATATGTACGTAAAATATAGTATGTATGTAAAAAATTTTTACGTAGTAAAAATTAATTTCCTGTATTCATACCATAACTAATGTATTGAAAAGTAATATACCCAAACCTGGGGAAATCTAGTCGACGGGATCGCTTGGGATCGCATGGACAGTGGATTAGGAACTTAATGTTGATAACTATGGTGATTTTATATGACGTGCTGGATCAAGATTTTCAGTATTTACGGTGAAATTAAAGGTATTACCAAGTATTTATAGTAAAAAGAATTTTAGAATGATTGCCTTTGAAAGGAAGGCTTTTTATGGACTCATACAAATAAGTTTTGTTTTTGGGTTCAAAGGTAGTTTGCTCCCTTAATCTTTTTAAAACAATGATTAAGGGAATATAATTATTTAGAACAAAAGAATTATTTATAACACTTTTTTTTTCGTAAACTATTTCTTGTCTCCCGACTTTGTGTCATCTGTCTGACCTCTTTGAAAAATCGTTATTAAAACTTATTATTTCATATACGATTTTACCAAACATAAGGCATTTAGTGAGTTATCTTCTGTTTATTAGTTACAATGCGTATCAACTACTCTAAAGTTCATAGTTTCATTTTTAAATACATTTTACCGGGCAAAAATTTACAGAGCATCAAACGAGTGTCATCTGCCAGACAGGTAAAATCTGAATATTTCTTACACCCTATTTGTTTAAAAATTATAACCGATACATGGCCAATTAAAGAATATCACATTACTTATGTTATGCCCCTTCTACACCAGAGGATCATCATAGTCTTTGATTAACTTTTAACACGGAATAATTTTAATATCGACGATTTTATCGGAGAATAATCTGTACTATTCGCCTTGACGAGGGTAGCACTAGCGCCAAAAGCAATATTAAATTCCCATAAGGTGGTGAAAGTTGTAACTACATCAATGATGGTGCAGTGCATAGCGAGGTTAGGAAAAACAACAATTTTATCGCTTTTCGGGATATTTAAAGTATTTAGACAATATATTTATCTTAAAAACTCTTTTTCGTAGTTAGGTAAATATTCTACACATCATAATTTGTTAGAAATATATGAAGATATTGTACAACGTAATAAAATATTCATTTCCCTAACTCTACAATGTATGGAACCATCATTATTGTACTTCCAACTTTCGCCACCTTATGGGAAATTAACATTGCTTTTGGTGCTAGTGCTACCTTCACCAAGGCGAATTGAATAAAGGATATTTTTCTACGTTATTTTATATCAAACATATTTTGTTTATATCTTTTGGATAAATGTTATTCGTTTTCAAAAGTTAATCAGAGACGATAATAATCCTCTGGTGTAGAAAGGGCATTACGCAAGAAGAAAACATCCCGAATCAAAACATTTACTACATATAAATTGTTTTAGATAGTGTCATCTGCCTGGCAAAATGTCATTTACCTGGCCCAAAATAACAAGATCGTAATTAGTTTGGTTTCATTCAATTTCTATCAATCTATCATTCAGCACTAAGTATTGAATGTTGGCATACACTAAGCTATAAATGACTAAAATATGGATGTTTATAGTTTTTTTTTGTTTTATTAATAATATCACACTTATTTAGACCAAGTAAATATATTAAGACTTCTTCCACAACAAACAGTTCAATGCTCTTGCCGTCGATTTTTAAACCTAAATTATAATTTTACTTCAAAATCAACATTTCATCTTTTAAAAATGCGTACCAACACATATTTATATCGTTTGTTTTCATGAAATGAAAGTAAGTCTGTCAATTTATCAAATATTAACAAAAAAGCACGTAAAATATAAAAATTATTTCTGACCCGACGCTTTTATTGAGTCTCTATATTGCGTAAATAATAAATGTAGACTATTTTGTTAATATATGTTAAAAGTTTTTTTGAAATTTTTTGAAAATAAAATTGTACGCTATGCTCAGAATCACCCATACATATGTCACGTATTTAGGTTTGTGTTACTGTACACGTAAAAATTAATGAAACTATTTATGCAACCGGTTATTGTATTTTCTAAGATCTTAGAAGCATTGAGTTTTTATTGAATGTTTCAAATTTTAATTAATTTTGTAGGGAATTGAACAAATCTGCTTGTACGTTAGTCATGCTCAACCTGCTAATATCTGAAGATGATAAAAAATATTTACTAAAACGTCATATAATGAAATCGGTTTGATTAATTTTTAAATTTGCTATTCTGAATTATACGATTACACATTTTATAAAAGTAACACGCTTACTCTCATTGGAAATTCAAAATGCAAGTCATTGTGAGAAAAACAGTTACCATGAATTGCAACATTGAGAAACACATTAACCTATTTCCGATACAATGGAAGATAATAAATAATAATAAATAAGTGCAGAAAATATAATATTTTATAAAAGAAAAATCTTACCTTGTAATAAACGTCTGGGACATATTGCTTATCCGTTGACTCAATAACGTAGCCCAGTTCTGGTGCATCTTTTGTTGGTACTAAGCATCCATCTCGAACCAGTGCCATACATTGATAAGTCACTTGATATCCTTCCATGTGTACTTGATTTTTATCATCACCTTTAGAAAAAATATATATTGACTGTTAAGAAGTACATTAAATCACTTTTTTATAACACGTGAATAAAAAAGACCATTTTTGGCGCCTATAAAGTGCAGCGAAAATACAGTTTTCCTGGCGTCAAATAAAGGGTACCGAAAATAGTCATTTTACTTTCGGTAGCGAAAATGAGTATTTTTGGGACCCTTTATTTATTTTTGCTCCATTTCCTTAATAAAGTGAACGACTCGAAAAACTCTATTCTCAATCCACTTTGTAGACGACAAAGAATGGCCTTCTTTATATACTTGTTATAAAAAATACGGTACGCAACTTGGGGCAAAAAGGTATTTCCAGACTCGGATGATGATTTTGAACACGAGTGGAAGTCGAGGGCGCCAAAGGCAATCATTATCCTCACTTGGAAATACCCATTTTCGCCCTTTGTGGCGTAATATACTATTAAGTACAATATGATAAACACTTACCAGTAACACAAACCGTCACTGCCTTTGAGCCAAAATGACCATTTGGTGAAAAACGACATGGATTAGGAATTTTATTTTGTATATGACCAGCCATAATACATTCTTGTGCGGATAAAAAGTGACTTTCAATATTTCTCACGTGCTTTACCTAATAAAATTGTACAACATTAAAATTTCAACTGTTATTTGAGAGAAAATGCAAAATAAATCAAAATACTTACTGTGCCCTTTTTCATGTCATCAGCAATCAAATCTGTAAAAATCCATCCAACTTTTTTCAAATTTAAGGATTGAGCTAATTCATCTACCAGAGCTTCTTTTTCATCTGGTAAAAGAACTATTGAATCTCTTGTACTTTCCTAAAAATTAAATATTATTTTTTATTTAACTAGAACAAAGTTTTTCTTTTTTTATAATGGTAATACAAATTAACAGTAGGTACACAAACCTGTGGCGGCTCGTAAATTGCAGCTACTACAGTCCTGATACCCAAAGGTACATCTGAATGCATTTCATATCTACCATATAAATAGCCAATACGTTGATGGCCTGTTATACGCCAGTAATTTAGAAACCGTTCCACCAAGTGAGCATTTTCAAACATGACATTATCAACATGTCGATAGGGTTGTCGGTTGAGGGTTATGGCATTAGGCTGACATTTACTACAAATGCCTTTAGGCCATGGTGGATGATCTTTACAACCAGTTTTTATACGGCAACTTATATCTTCTAACTGTAAAAATTTGCCCCTGCAAAGAGAAAATAAATCCTTGTATCCAGATTGCTACTAAAAGTTTGTATACTATCGTATTAGTTATGTGTTATTATCTTTATTTACCTATCTACACCAGCTGTGAGTTTCCTTAAATAAGAATGGAACGACATGTGCTTTATATTTTGCTCTGTTACATATGTCTCATCAAATGGTTCCAATGGTGAACAGTGAACACAGCAGCCATTTGCTCCATGTCGACAACTAGAAAATATACAGAAATAATTATCCATCACTCTCATCGATCAGTAATTAAAATTATTTTGGAAGAGAATACACTTTTTGTCAAAATAAAAATGTACTTACAACTTTTCATCTCGTTTTCTTTGAATTTTTCCATCTAGTTTCCACAATTGTTGATCAACTTCATCTTCAACTACATTTGAAAGTGGTCGTAATGAGTTATTAGTTGTTTGGTGTCCCTGAGATCCTTTACTGGTGCTTGGAGTAACATCCATTGGTTCTGCAGATATTTAAGAATGTCATTAGACTAGACATTTATACATGAACTCAAATTTTTTAAATTTGTACAATCATTGTGTTTTTAAGAAATCAGAACAAAGCAAAAATTTTTAAATCTATGATAAAATATTAGGGTTCCTAATTGTTGTTTTTCTCTATTTTTTATGTAAAGTAGTATAAGTTATATTTTATACTTAGAATTTCAATCTGTGTATCTTAAAACATGAGTTGGCAAAATTTTGTGTATCTTAGTATTATTGAACTAATGTAATTATTTTCACTGGTTTTCAAAATAGAAAAACGTGATTTCTTTTATACTACATAGCGTTTTTAAAAATAAATTATTTAAACTATTTATTTAAGTCTATCCATTTCTATATTTTAGGTTACATATTTCATTGTTATTTTATATCTTACCTGAGGATACATCATTGGAGGCACTGCTGGTTGATGGGGTATCCCAAAGTACAGCACCATTAACTGGTGCCAGATACAACATGTCCCCATGTTTCAGTCCCACTCCTTGAATGGTTTTGCTGCGAGAAGATACAATTTCTTCTTTTTGGTTACGTTGTTTATAAAGGCCAAAGCCAAAACTTCGCAATTCGAATACATCATAAATCTATAAAAGGAAGAAAATCATAGTTAATCATTAATGTAACAATATCTTCAAAATACAATCTTTTCGACTTTTTATTAATACAAATTTAATATCAAATTGTAAGATCTGTATCTTATACAATCTTATTTAATACTTATTTTATTTCAAAAACCAGAATCATTAGATGCGCTTTATGTTAATATAATTTGAATAAATAACTAGATTCTGCTTTTATTTACAATTTCTAAAAATTTCAATGATAATGCATAAATTCTTATTGCTTAATTTACATTGTACAGTTAACCTCTTTAAGCAAAACAAAACAATGTTTTTAATGTCAGATGAATATAAAAGCATTAAAATAATCAACTATTTCAACTCAAATTACTAATTCATACAAACTCAATCATAAAATATATTTATTATGAATACCAAAAGGCTAAAACAAAACATTGATGTATCAAAACAAATATTTTAAGTATTCTCTGTTACATCCTAATAATTCGTCAAATTAAATTACAATTAATCTTTTAAATGTTAATTGTAGAAATAAAATCAAATGAAAATAGCATGCATTAGACATAACTACCCAATTTATTTATGAGCATTTTAACTCGGCATTTAAATCTCAAAGCTTTTACAGCTGTACGCCTTCAAATAAAATTCTCATAAACCTCCTATCCTATGCACATCGCTCATACATCTGTCCGATTCTTATAATCAAGCCACTCAACGTAAAGCACTCAAAATCCTCAAAAACAATCAGTACGTACCTTTTCAAAAAGCTGAGATACGGTGTCAGAAGGCTGCACCTCCACCCTCTTCGTGCCCTCTGCGGACTGCACACGCAGCAACTGCAAAACATTCCCACCGTCATCCCTCATCCTCTTAACCCCAAAAAACTCAGCCTCCAAAGAAAGAATAAAAAAAAACAAAAAGAAATCTATCCCAAAAAAAAAATAGTAAAATAAACAAATCAACAAGGGGACAATGAACGCCTATGCAATCTCCACGTAGTCACTTCAACCGACTCGAGCTCCGAATTTTCCAAATCGAACAGCTCCCGAGCTCCCTGGCTTCCTCAAATTCCTCTCCCCTCGAAATCTTCCAAATTCAATCCCACGTCCCTCGAGCCCAACGAAAGCCCATCGAAGCCCACGAAACAATGCCCAAATCGACGCCAACTCGGGAGAATCGCGTCGGCCTCGAGGTGCCAAATAACGCGCGCGGAGTCCCAGGCGCGTCTAGTGACTTTCGCCCCGAGCCGTTTCCACGAGCAACCATGGGGGAGGAGGAGACAGCCAGCGGAGCGCGATCCTCTCTTCCCCCCCCCGCCCCCCCCCCCGCGCGACCCTGGCTTTCCTCCTCCGTGGCGTGTTATTTGTCCGTCGAGGCGACGCGGGATGGCGAAATCAAGGCGGTTCATTGTCCCCTGGTGAGTTGGACTCGGCGGATCCAGCCGCTGGACTTACGATTTGCTTGGACTTTGACATTTCGCCGGTGTACCGAGCACACAGCATCAGCTGTTTTGGCTCGCCGTGTTGTGAGTTGTGCCCGTGTCCCCCTCTCGCTGTCTCTCTCTTTCTGGTGTGTGCGTTCGAACGGGCTGAGCTGAAAAGTCCCTAGTGGATGCGCGCGTGTGTGCGAAAGTACACGCCGATGATCGTGACGTGACGGAGCTGCTGATGGCTGCTGGCTGCTTACTTGCTCGCCTGCACGCAAAACACTGACTGGGGGGATCGTCTGTCTCCGTCTCGGGCTACTTTGACGGCGGTAGCGCTGTCTCTGTCTTGAGAGAGAGGGAGGGAGAGAGGTTTTCGTGTGCACTGCGCTCTCTCTTGCGTTGTACGCACGGGGTATGGTGCTTTGTGCTTGACCCTTATACGCTGGCTGCTTGTATGTACTTATTTCACGCTGTGTCGGCTCTGCGATGGAAAGTTTTTTACATTTATTTTCTTTGTTTAAAAATAAAAAAATTATAGTTTATTCTTATGAGAGGAGCTTTCGGAACGTTTAAATTTAGGAATGACGGATGAAGTTTTACAATAAATATAGCATTTTTTATTTAAAAAGTTAAGAAATGAAAAATTTGTTATTAATTTATTTTTTTAAATAGATATTATTCTTTATGTGAGAGTTTTCTGAATGTATATTAATTGAGAATTGAGAAATTAAGTAATTTGTATACAAAATAATTCTTGTTTAAGCAATTAATAATTTTATTTTAATACTTATTATTGTACAGTTTATTCAATTTATAAACTTGAGGGACTATTTATTGTTTGAATACACTATATTGAGCAGCAGACTTATTTTTCACGCTGTGCCTTCTTTGGCACTGTCAAAATAGCAGAAAATAATAAACTTTAGAAGGTGGTGTTTTTTTAGATCTTTCTACATATGTCTCATCCATCCGAAAATGATCAAATCAGATAAATACAATTAATTAATAAAAATACACAGCAGCGATACAAACTCTTGCAAAACACACAGACCGAATACGACTCTCTCACTTTCCCTCCTCTCTTCGTACATACTAAACTCCACTCTAAACAAGTGTGCAAAAGTGCCAAGCCAGCGTAGAAAGGTCAACGAGACACCGAAAACACAGTCTCGGGCACTAGCAGACTCCTGCTCGTCTCCCTCTTATCCTACACCCACCACTTGCTCCTTCTCTCCTTCTCGCAGGAGTCAAAGACACCTATCCCCTGTACACATGTATACATCTATGTATACACCCACGTAAACACTTATGCATGTACACACACACGAGAGAAGGAGAGAAGAAAGTGCTGCACTCTCCTCCGCTGGTCATCAACACCCCCGCACAAAAAAAAATCAGCACTCGCACACGATTGATGAACTCGCAAACCTAACCTGCGACGTACTTTATATACAATATAAAACGAGACAGAGGCTCTCGCAGGAAAACTGTCGAGTCAAGACGCGCGCCGTGACAAAACATACACGCAGCGCGCGTTAGTACTATATATATAACGGTTACACTACTAACTATAGCTGTCTGCTACAACTTGGAGAATGTAGGGGAGACTGGGGTATAACGGAGCATTTGTGATAACTTTGCTCCCGAAGTGGCATCATCTATTTAATCGCGTGCTAGTTGAGTCGTAGCGATTATG
Organism: Gastracanthus pulcherrimus; assembly: GCA_949152435.1. Classification (NCBI taxonomy): domain Eukaryota; kingdom Metazoa; phylum Arthropoda; class Insecta; order Hymenoptera; family Pteromalidae; genus Gastracanthus; species Gastracanthus pulcherrimus. The sequence continues at coordinate 17,720,842 of OX424573.1, forward strand.
CGAGTTAATTTACCGTTTCCCATCAACCGTTACCATTGCAGAACCAATTTTCAAAATAGACCATATTAGTTTTTGAGATCGTCAAAAACAGTGCATTTTGAAAAAATGGCTTTTTATTAAAACACGAAAAATTTGGTGTTATTGTTTCTGTTTTCTATGTGTAATATGAAAATTAGTATAATTTATTGAGGTAGCAATTTCTGTAAGTTATAATGATAAAAATATTTTTAAAAATTAATAATGTGCTCTACGTACCGTCCTCGTAATAATAACATACCATTCCATTAATTATACCACAATGATTTTGAACATCGTGATTTTCGATGTGTTCCGATAATAATTATTAATTGTTTATATATTATATTAATTTCAGCAGTAATTAACGTTGGCAAATATTCTTTGCTACGAAAAGAAAGGAATAAATTTATTTCCAATTGCATTACATTTTTTACGTAGTTTAACACACGTTACATTTTATTTTAGTGCTCCGTTATACCCCAGTCTCCCGTAAATACGTGACAGGCTCGCACCACGCGCAGGAGCGGCAGAGACAGCTGATGCAGAGTGGGTGTATATATATACTTAGATAGGTGTATGGGAAATTGGAGAGGATATAAATGGTGAGACAGAGAGCGCACGTCAGTCCTATCCTAACCTAAGGACGTCTCGGAGCTGGAGGCGCGCGTGCGTGTCCTAACCTATAATACACGCTCACAGTGGGTATACCCGTGATATCTTGTTGTCAGTCATAGTGAGACGGCGCGACGAGGTTGATATAATTAATAGCGTTGACAGTTTCTTTTTGGAGGATCGCCGAAGGATATTGCACGAGAATGGCAAGTAGCTCTGGGCCTCTGGCGAGGTTAATTCTTCCTCGCTGCTTTTGTGTAGTGCTTTAGCGCTTCGGCTACGTAGTTTTCGTGAATTCTTTGGTTTTGGTATTACGAAACATCGGCGTGCATGCCGTGGCGTTTGAATTTTTTTCGGAGTCCTTTGGTTATATTCCTGCGTTTCGGAGAAACGTCGAATCGAATGCTGACAGTGGTGGGTTGAAAATCGCGTCTGCTCCGAGCAGACGAAAAATCAGTGAGAGACAGAGAGAGAATATCGTCCAGATGAAGTGTTGCATAGGTACATACGTTGGAAGAGCGTAATATATATGCGTAATAAGTGTTATACCACCCTTCCACCGGCGAAGAACTTCTAAAAAAAGCTCCAATTCGATATATATATATATATATATATATATATATATATATATATATATATATATATATATATATATATATATATATACGCTCTTTGTCTCTCTCTCTCTCTCCCGCTGAGCGGACATGTACGTGGGCGCGAAGTGACTCTCGCATTTGTAGAGCCTCTCTTCCTCTTCCTAGACACTCGTTCTAGTAATAGTATCTCCGTCTTTCTTTATGCTCTCGTCATGCTGGGTATGCTTTTTGCGATTTTGCCAGGTAATGCTGCGTGGCCCCTGAGCTTTGCCGACCGGCTCGCGTCGAAAGCTTCGCAGGTTGCTTGCTTGAAGGGGTTTGGGTATGAACTCGGCGTGATTGTTTATTCTCTTTTTGCGCTGTATTGCATTATTGTGGTGATAGTTTAATGCATTTACCTAGTTTAGCGTTGCATTTGTTTACATCTGAAGCGCTGGACAGACGATTCAGAAGAAAATGTAATTTTTATTTAAAGATACTTGTGGAAGGAATAGAAATTCATGAGCCTGGTTTTTTAAAATTTTGAACAGTATATGTATACAGTGTCATTTTTTTTCTTTTCATTTTTATGTAAGTATAATATTTTGTAAGTAAATTGGATGCTGCGAATCGACTGATATAGTAATTTGTAGACATTCTGTTTTTTTATAGTATACGATATGAGCACACAGTTTTGTAAAAATCTGTAATTTTTGTAATAACAATGTGTGAATTGAAGAAGTTTGTAAAGCGAATTGCATACCTTACTAGTTTAGTTACGTCAGAAAAATGATACAGGTTTAGGGAACACCGTGAGTAATAGTTACGTGTACCACGTGGTCAGATACACGTCATCGCCTGAAGTAGACATACCAAAAGATGATGAAGTTGGGTGCGCTTTATGAAAAAAATCTTGATGATGTAGTAGATTTGAATATTCTGGGTTGATCATTTTTAAGTTTAAATAAGTATCCAGTTTAAAGTTTGTAAGATAATTTTACTGCAGAGATTTGTATCTACACAGAGAGAATTTTCTAATAAAAATTATAACGAAATTCAGGGTAAAAATTACCGTAAATAACTATAAAGTAGGGACACTTCTACTTTCTGGCAATTTTTCCTGATATTTTACTATAAAAATTATCTCATTGACTACAAATTCTACCGCACAGACTATAAATTTTACCGCACTGAATGGTAAAATTTACCTGATTTGAGAAAAAGAAGACAGCTAATAAAGGAAACAACTGAGCGTGTACACATTTTAGGTTAACTCAAATATAAATGTGTATAAATGTACTTATTTAAGTATTAATGATACTGCTACAATAATTGGAAGAAAATCCAGATTTTTAAAAAATATTTCGTACAAATTTTACCACAAATTTTGGCTTTCTCTAAGATTCGTACAGGGAACTTTTACTCTGCGGCAGGCAAATTTTACCCTTCAGTACTGTAAAATTTATCTTAAATATGAATAAAAACTGCCGGAAAGTTAGAGTGTCCCAGCTTTATAGTCATTCACGGTAATTTTTACTGCGAATTTCGTCATAATTTTTATTAGAAAATTCTCTCCCTGTATAAATATACTATTATAATCTATAAAGGAATTAGTGGCTACTTTGAAAACTTTTGGTATCAAATATTTTGGTTCTTATAATTTCTTTTTTAGTTAGCTAAAAAAATATTTTATATCTGTATATTTGCAATTATAATTATTTCACTTGAATCATTTAAATAAACTTTATTTACGAATATGCCAAAAAAACTTGCCACTTATTTGTACTTTTGTTCATAAAATCGGAATTTTTACAGTTTATACAAATAAAACGTACGTATTTTTATGAAGTTGCCCCGACCTACAAGAATTTTTTGAGAATATGTAACTTTCGCTAATTAAGTCGCTTGAGGCGTAAAAATCTTTTTTTAAGTTAGCTTTATATAAACAAGAATTTTCGTATAATACTTAAATAACTTATTTGAATAACTTGACACAACTTGTATGCATTAGCAAACGTTACAAAAAATAATCAACACATCGTAAGTTGCCGAATAAAACTTCCTTTGTTGATATATTGATGGGTAAAAATGTTCAATTTTGATAACACTTTCAATGTACCGTATAAAAAATTACAAAAGAAGTTGAGCTTAAAAGATATTTGAATTTTAAATAGTTACCCCGTATTCAAAGTAGCTCCGGCCTCCCCTACATAAGCAGTCGAATAGCGGTATCGGTAAGTGGCGTCTTACTGGACACGTCATGAATCTACGTACATATTATGTATATAATTGTGTATTTTTTATTACCATACACTTGTACTATTTTATAATTCAAGTATTTTTTTGAATTCCAAATCATTAGAAGGTTGTCAAATTATGCCGTTTTTACCAAAATCTTTATTTAAGATCACGTTAGTAACAATTCCATTGATAAAGCTGTTTTTCTCGCCGGGAAGAGGTTCTCAGCCTCAAATGCTTAATATTTTAGTAAGTTTTATCGATTTACCTTCCATTAGTAAAAAATAACTATGTAATTGGTATCTAATTACTAAATATTCATTCGGAAAGTAGGTAATGAGTTAAAATGGTACAATTAATTAAAATTTTTAGATTTACCGGTCGATTTTGATCAAGCTTTGATGTTTCAAGTGTTGGTCATGATTTCTCGAAGATGTAAACTATTATTTTTATAGCACACTAACCTCAAAATGCCAACTTTATTGTCGATTTTGAGGTTGTTGTGCTATAAAATATCGTATGAGACTGTTGTGGGAGGTGTTTTTCTACCTTGCTCGATTTTCTCACTCGCTTCGCTCGTGCGAAAACCCTCGAGCAAGGTAGAAAACCATCTCCCACAACAGTGTCATAATATACTAATATGTCTACAATCTTTCGAACGTTATGGCATACTTTGTGCGAGTACGCATTTAGTTTCGAGCCAGTTATTACAGAAAATTTTTTTACTAAAATTACCCATTACATATTTCAAAACAATCTTATACTATACACTTTATTTATAAAAACACGATCACCCGAGCGGAGCCGACTATCAAAAGCTAGAACGTAAATAAAATATTATTTCGCTGAATGTTGTAAGAAGTTATAGCATAACATATACGTAAAAATCGGAGGTATAAACACGCCTATTAAAATTTGAGTTGTCCACACAAAGCTGTAATGTAAAATATTCTACATTTTATTTTTAGCTGCAATTTTTACACAATGAAGTTAGTTACACCTCTTTAAAACTTTTTAAGGGTACCTTTCTTAAATATCTTTTCACCACACTGCGCGTAAAGTGCTGACTGTACGCCCTCTCAGCAGGCCGTACAGTACCGCATGGACTGCCTAGGGAATAAAGTGACTTGCGCATGCGCGATGCGCCTTTTTCCGCTCTCGACTGCGTCTCGAGCGGTAAAACAGCGCGTCGCGCGTACACAATCACTTTACTTCTAGGCAGAGCATGGGGTACTGTACGGCCTGCTGAGATGCGTACAGTCATTTCTTTACGGGGGTGTGGTGAAAAGTAGTATACGCACCTCTGGAGTAAAGTAGGCAAGCATGCACTGTGTGAAATGCCGACCTCGCTTCGCTCGGTCGGCAACGTCACACAGTGCGTACATTGCCCACTTTACTCCCTTGATGCATAATGTACTATTAATTTTTTTAAAATCCAATTTTTATTGAAATATGTTGAAAATTTTAACTTTAAAATGTTTCTCTGCAAAATCATATTGTTAGCACTTAACGCAGGATTCCGAGAGTCAACATTAACGGATTTGACTTTTATAAATCTCGTTTTGCTCAGAAAATATGTAATTTATATGTGAATGTGGAAATGTAAAAAAGAATCTATAGAAAAATAGAGTCCAAAAAATTTTAAATAATTCAATACAATGTATGTAATTTATTAAATTACTTTTACTATCATTATGCTTTTGTAACTAGGGCAAAAATTTTATTTTGAAAATTCCCTGTACTTTCTTGGAAATTACATGTTCTCTGAGTAAAATGACATTTATAAATGTTAAATTCGTTTATGTTGACTCTCAGAATCTTGTAGTAGGTATAGGTACAAGAATATACGATTATTCGAGAGTTCTATATAAAATTAAGATCTTCAATGCAAAACAATTTAAAAAAAAGCTTTCATTAGTTTTCGTAATATAAATCTAAATGTGTTCAATATTCTCCTACTATTTAAGCAAATGCAATAAATAAATTTAATTTTTTAAACATTAAATACTGCTCACTACCATTAAACTGATATCCGCGTTCAAAAGCATAAAACAAAAAGAAAATCAGGCTCACAAATTTCGTCTCTCCCACAAAATCTTTCTTTTCCTTCCAATTCAAGTACATTTCGGAAATCCAATCCCCCGTTTATTGTCAAGTTTAACAGACCGCATGCACTCCCGCGAACCGTTCCAAAAGAAACAATCCCTCCCCTCAACTTCGCACGCATCGCGCACATACCTATATTACACACTCGCGCACAGCGGCGCTAATACACCCCGCGGCGCGCTCGCGCAAGCTCCCTCCTTCGCACGCGGCGAAATTCGCGATCAGTTGCAGTATAGCAGCAGCGGCGCCGACCACCACCGGCGCACCTCGAGTTGTAACGCTTTTAGTCCGAGCGAGAGAGGCGCGCGCGCACACACACACACGCGTGCACCTTATTTTGTCCGCGGCGCGCATCGGGCGTTAGTTTGTGTTGTTCTTTTTTTTCTCTGTCTCGACTACCGAGCGGGCGCGCGCGACCTTTTAGCACGGTGTCATAGGTGTGTAGAGTATCGCGCGGCGCGCTCCTCGTTGCTTGTTTTGCGTGGTGTCGACGAGTGGAAGGTATGTCAGATTTTAGTTCTTTTTTTTTCATCTGCTTTCGTTGCGGCTTTACGTAATGGTCTTTTGCGCGTGGACGTGGGGTAGGGTTTGGCGTTTGGGTTGATTTTGGGTTTTATTTTGGCCGGGGGATTCTGGAGGCGGTTCGGTTCGTTCATTCATGTTGGGATGGATCGGGGAGAAAATGCGGCTTACGTAAATACGTTCGTGCTTTTGTGTCTGATTCTTGGGGATCCTGGCTTTTTTTAGATTCGCAGTTGGTGGTTCGGCGTGTTTTCGATCTTTTGGGTTTTGCGGATTCCGGGTTTTAGGAGATTTGGAGGAAGGTTTGGTACGAGTTATTGATGTTTTATTGATACGGGATTTTGAACATGGTATTTTATTTATGTGTTTGTAGAATTTTTACAAGTCGACTGTTTTCTTGTTATTTATTTTTCTGTGAACAATATTTACCACCGACTATACAATTGTTTTCGGACTTTCATACTTATTTTCGTTTTATATTTTTACCACTTTGAACTTTAGTAATTTTATATTTAATTTGTATCAATTTTGACATTCATGATTTTCTAATTATGTGGATTTGTATTTAATGATTGTCTTGGTGAGTCAGTATTAATAATATCCTTAAATTGACGTTTCGTAATAGTAATTGTATATTTTGTTCAATTGAAGTTTTAATCATTTAAATGACAATACGAAACTTTTATTTATTCGGACAGAAAATATTAAGAAATTTAAACGATACTTTTTAGGATAAGTAGAACATAATCAATTTCGTGTAACAAACGTATACGTAGAATGTGGCATGTGCATAGTATCCTTTCGTTTTCGATTCTGTTTGAAAAGTTTACAGTGATTACTCATGATTTATATCTTATGAAAGTCAAAATAAGTACGAAAATTAAGATCTATCTTCGATATACAAACTGACAACTAGAACTTATCTTTTAACTTACAGTTTTTGTCGGTAGTTCCATAAAAATGGTAATAGAAACAAGTTATTAAAATGAAAACAAATAAGTGGACAATTGAGCAGTAGCAAACGGACAGGCTTTAGTCAGCTACTTCATAAAATATGTTTATTCATTCTCCAATGTTCTGTATGGCTTGCCTTGTCAGTTGAAACATATATATTTTCCTCCTAAAAACTGCACGTAGGCAATCAAAATTCTAACAAACGAGAACATAAAAAGTTCATTTCGTGGCCGATTGAATTAATGAGTTATTTTGGGTTAATATTGCAACGTTTCATTATGTTATGCATCTTATAGAATCATCAGTATTATTTTATCTTTTTTTAATACACAATAAAAAATATATATATTTAGTATACAACAGTGATAACACTGAAAGTAACACTTTAATTTCGATATTTTACGTTAAAAAATGTATCGTAGAAAGGAGAATGCCCACGGCGACCCATGAATAATAAATTAAAATTTTCCTAACGAGGTAGTTCGCAAAAATATGAATGACAAAAATTAACCCCTTAACCGAAGAGAATGTGAAGAAATATGTCCTATAATATTATAATGCAGTATATTAATCAAGCGAGACTCCAACAGAAACACTCAAAATTAGTATCTTTGAAGGCAGTTTTTACCATTTTCTTATGGGGTGAAAGGGTAAGACTTTTCTAAATTCACGGTTTTTTGTGATCTAAACTACTACGCAGGCTAGACAGGCTACCTCGACTACTGCTCTTATCCTACAAATCTGCGGACACTATTATTTCTTAATCAATTTGGTTTAATCAATGTAAATTCCCTCTTCAGCGCTTTTGACTATCACTTTTTACAATATTTCATATCCTAAATTCTACGATACACACCACGTCAGCTATAATATCGTCTTTTCAGCGATAGACATTTGCATACCGATCATCTATCCGATTTCGCGATCAACCTAACAGAATAAGTTCTAATTTCCACCAATGCCGAAAAGCACCCGCAATTTCGCAAAAGCGCTCACAAACCGACCCAATTTCGTTCGCAGCTTCAAGCTTCAAAAGCTCTTCCTCCCTTCTCCCTCTACCTCGTGCGTCGCCCGGTCGTGGAATCTCCCTGTGCGTGCGTGCGCGTGTCTTCCTATTTCCCCCCTCGCACAATAATACGCGCGCGACGCGAGGAAAAGCGAGAGCGGAAAACGTCGGCGACGCAAAGAGTGAGAGAGCGAGCTCCGCGTGAGACAGTGAAATTGGGCGTCGCGACGCCTCCAGTTTGTGAAGCGTTCGTTGCCTCGAGCGCGCGCGCATAGTTGTGTTCCTGAAATAAAGTGCGATTTTGTCGATGTCGGTGGATTTTCGGTTGTTTTTGCGCTCGTTCAATGTCGGTGTGAATTAACGAATTAACGTCGTGCGTTTATATTGGGTGGTGCTTCGCGCGTGATTCGATTGTTTTATTTATACGATTGTAGGGGAAGATTGAATTTTTTTGAAAGGATTTTGGATGTTGGTGTGCGCTAGAAGAAAAGTGTTTCACGTGCCAAGATCAAATACGAGAATTTGGCTTACAATGGCCATCTCGTGGTTGAACTAATTGATCAATTCTGTGGTAACTGGGTCGATAGATTTAGTTTAATGTGAGAAAATAAATTTGAGTTTAGTTCAAGTCATTCAGAGATTAATTCTAGTTCAACGTCGTGAAAAAGAATTATTTTGGCGATAGATACTAAATTTAGTAAAAATGTTTCAATTACACTAGTGATATTAGTGATTTAAAGTTACCGGGTTTCTTTTAGTAAAATGTAATATTTTATTGTAAAATTATTAAACTACTAAAAAAGTAAAATCAGTGCTTTTAATAAAATCAATTATTTATCGCAGGTACCTTAATTTACTTTAAATAATTTTAAAGTAAATTCAATTTTTTTCATTTTAATCATTAACTTATAATTCTTACTATTTTATGTTTAGTTGAGAAAATAATAATAATAATTTCTTTTTAGTATACGGCATCTTAATTTTGCTTAGTAACCGTCACAAAAAAGATTTAATTTTACACAACTTTAACCTATAAGACAATTTTGCACCATTTTAATAATAGATACTTCCTGTTTTTCTCAGCGAACACAGTGATAATTTCGAAAACAAAATAACTATTTGAAAAAATCAATCATCAACCATCAAAATCCGTAAAAAAATTCAAAATGTCACCCCACCTTCTATAAAATCACACCTATCTAAAAGAATCAAGACACACGCACACAGCTCCACCTAGAAAACCTCCACGAACCTTCTTTTCATAAATCTCACCTACAACTCTTTCAATTCTTTCAAAAGCTCCGCAGTATTATCCAGCTCTCCATCGCCTCTCCACCTACTTATCCCTACACTTTCAAACGTCACGCCGCGCAGACTCGCGCGCACCTGGCCGCGCGGCTTAATTTTGGTACGCTGATTAATCCGCGGCGCGCGCGCGCGCTCGTCTAATAATTGCACACTGCCACGCCGTGCCGCGCGTGTATTAGTTCGCGAGTGCCCTCAGAGCAGCCGCAGATACATATATAATAGTGAGACGTCCACGAGTGCGGCGCGTTCGCCTCGAGTGCGCGACTCTTCTCTATAACTCTCGCGTGCAGCGATAGAGCGCGCGTTATTTTCGAGTGTTTTTGGCCTCCCGCTGGAATTCCGAGTGCATTCAGGCTCTAATGGTGAGGATTGCGCGATGAGAGTGTTGAACTCGGTGGAATGTGTGTTCGTGAGCGGCGATGGGGGAGATTGGGGAGGTATTCGTGGTGATGTGGGGGTGTAGGTCTGTGGTGGTGGTGAATAGTGGAGTTGGAATAGCGAAATGTATTTAGATATTGAATGTAGAATTAAGTTAAAATTATTATACGGAAAGTGAATGTATCGGTACAATGAAAAAAAATGCTTTGTTAATTTAACAAAGTCACTTGGTAAAATACGCACTAAATATTTTTTTTATTACTCTTACCAAGTAATTTGTTAATTTAACAAATAGGTTAGTAAAATTAACTTATCACTTTATAGAAACAAATTACTTGGTAAGTATAATAAAAAATAGTTAGTGCGTATTTTACTAAGTGACTTTGTTAAATTAACAAAGCATTTTTTTCCATATATATATATGTGAGTCATCTTTATTTTTTATCGTCGATTATCTCTCTCAATTTGTTTGAGAAAATGAAGAATTTATTGAAATAGGCTGATAAATTAAAGAATTTAAAATCAGCGAAAATTGAGAAAGATAAATTGTCGTCTCAGAATTTTTATTTCTTTTTCAATGTTTGCTAATTTTAAGTTTTCATTGATGTAGTAGTATTTTATCAAAAAATTCTTATTACTCTAAAAGGGAGACGGACAATTGACGTTAAAATATAATGTGACGAATTGGCTTGTATTATAGACCGATAAATTCACTTTATGTAATATTTTTTATCATCAAGAAATATAATTTTAATTAAGAATTTTTAAAATTAATTTGTCTTTTTTAGAAATATTGTTTATTTTTTATTATTATCTATAGTAGATTAAGAATATTATTTAGATTATTTTTCTACAACTCAAAGAATAATAAAAAGTATCGTTAATTAGTAAACGTGCTATCATCGATTACCGATGATTTGTTATTGACAGTCTTAATTGAATAACAAGTGCTGCGCAATGCATATCTATGCATAGTTATCACGTATCACGTGACGCGTGTTTATTTAAAACATTTTACTCATTGTGTTATTATATATTCTGGTACAAAATTATCTTTGGTTTTACCTATACTTTTATTATACCTTTTTGGCTGTTCAACGTACCTATGTGTACGACGATCAGCTGAGTATGTACATATTTAGATAGATCTAGATCATTCTCTTAGACTCGAAATCGAGAATTCGAAATTTTCATCTTATTTTTTATATATCATTCTAATAAAGTTTACAAACCAAACATTTATTATAAGGTCGTTTTTCAGTTATAAGTTATAATATTATTAATTAAATACCTATTTTATTTTTTGTTTAGTAGAAATATGGAGAATTAAAATCCGAATGGTATTAGCTTTGAAAATCACAAATCGAAGTAAAATTGGAAAATTTTTACTATTTATGTAAAAATCATCAAATTCTTACTGAATTACAGATTGACGCATTAATTTAATAACAGTAAAACACCTTTAATTTTTGTTTGAATCGATTTATAATTTTGAAAGATCTTACCATTCAAATTACAATTCTTCATACTATATTATTAAACGAAAAGTGTAAAAATTACTTTGATTATTATATATATATTTGATTATTCCACTTTTTATGCGAAAAACTATCTTTTGACATAGAGTGTACAACCAATTCAACCCAAATCTCCCTTATATTTCATACATTCAAAAAAACTACGTAATCCCATTAAATCACCCAGATTTCTAACGATACTTATTTCTTACAGGCAGAAAACATGGACGACGCGGACGAGCTGGGGACCGTGGTCGAGGTGTTTGTCTACGATCTCACAAAGGGCATGGCCGCGATGATGTCTCAGATGCTCATAGGTAAATTCACAAACCGTCCGAACTGCGACCACGTAAACGCTGCGATGGCGGAAATTCAGGCTGCGAGCAATGATTGAGAAGCGATAAAGTCAATAGATCGCGAATACTGCGTTAACGGCTGCAGCTGGTTTCACGAAAATAATAGTCTTTCCAATGTTTACGAATCGTGGAGAAACATAATTGACTGGTTTATCGATTATACACGTTTCAAGTAAATAGCAGTTAGGCGTAAAGATTATTTTTTGATGCTAAATATTTATATAAGTGTAATGCCGTGTTAATGTTATGATTGAAGTTATAGTTAAAAGATTTTTGATTAATGCATCGTATGTAGTCACGTTAAGTAGTAGTTATAACGAGTTTATTATTTAATAATAATATGAATCGTAGAATGGGGTAAATAAAGAGGTCGATCAGCTATGCTGTAAATCTAGATTTACAAAATTAGACATCTTCGTTGTAAAACAAAATTTGAATACTGTTTGCAGTGCTTTCGTAAAATACAAATATTAGTAATTTAAACATCACTGTCAAAGAAGGATAATAAAAAAGTGCGAGAACTTTTCTCAAAAAGAGAAAATAAAAAGTATCGTAATTTCTCAGTGTATTTATCTGGTAAAAGTACATTTTATAGAATCTGTCATATACATTAAGAGCAAAAGTTTTAAGTTGACGAATAACCTATTTTTAACCATATTAAAAAAATGTTGAATATTGCAACCGTTCCTTCTATATAATCGATTCCTTAATCTTTTTTCCATTTTCCCAGGTTATAAAGAAAGAAAACTGAAAACTTTTATTTAATCGATTCAATATTACAAATAAACCATGAAGATTTTACATTCCATGGGGGCAAAAAAATCGCACTCTTTCACCATCCTCATTTCTAATTATTATACCTTACAATGCTAATAAAAACCTTCTCCGTTCACCCTACAACTGATCGCTCATGCTCCCATTCTACTCTCTCCCGCAATTTTCCAAATCTCCGACGCTAAACAAAGAGCCCAAACTCACACCTACGTACCATCTCCTTGCATTCGCTCAAAAAAACAAAAACTCCGCGCCAATCGTCACCGCTGCCAATACACTTCGATCGTCGGCGCGCCACGTCATCGCGCCGACACGCGCTCGCGCATTAAAATCGAGATAGAAACTCGCGGGCCAAAACGTCAGCGGGCCTTCGATCCTCCGTATTCGCACGCGTATTTCGTAGATTTTCGCTAGATCTGTGCCAACAACTCGGTGTTAATTTTAGTGAGCGCGCGCGCGCGGGCTTTGTCGCCGTACGCGGGCTTTAATTAAAACGACGGCGTAGGGGTATAGGTATAGCGGTGAAAGCTCGGCAGAGGATGATGACCACGACGTGGAGTTTTGTTCTTGTTATTAGGATTTCTTTTTTTGGGAGGATTCGAGGAATTCGCGAGATGTCGTGAGATCGTTTTAGGGGGGTCTGGAATTAGTATGGATTTGATTGGGCGATGAACTTTAGGTTTAGAATAACGTGCTTGTTTGTTATTTTTTTTTAGATATTTTCGATTGTATTTTTAGATGATTGGCTTTCTTTTGAGTCTCTAAACGATACACTATTTTTGTAAAAAAATAATAGTTATTTTATTTATTTAAACAATTTATTGAGTTTTTGTATGCTTAGTTTATGTGGACTTGTTAAGAATAAGTGGTTTTAAATGTTTTTGTCAGACTGGCACGGCTAGAAGTATATATTCATATTCTTGATTAGTAAAATAATTATTTCTGATGTTTTCATACACCCAATAGGTGATCTTTATGATTTTTTTCGATAAAGATCAATTTTATTTATTTTTTTATTTAGAGGGATGAAAAAACCATAAACGAGATTTTACTAAGGATATACATACTGCAGTCTGCAAATAGTTACTTTATGATATTCGTATGTTTAGATGCGTTGTTCTTTCTATCAAGGTTTGATAATCACCAGTAGATGTGGCGATATTTATTACATGACAAAAAGAACAAATATTAGTCGAAAATCGAAAACTTATTTATTCCAGTTCTGATTTACAAGAATTTACGAATCTGATACAAAAATATTTATTCATCATTATTTTATTCACAATTCTCTTTTTTATAAAAATGTATATTAAATCTATCCGGAACAAAAACGAGAATCATTTTGTTCCAGATACCTAATGGACATTTGTTTCTTTTTATACCGATAGAAATAATCCATTAGCTTGAATGGAAGATATAATATATAGTTAAATATAAAAATTAATTTTCATTTTATTTTACACAACAATTGCATTTCTGTACTGTGGTATTATTTATGAAATCTAATATTTAAAACGTATATGATTTCATATATACAAATGCATATTATATTTCGGAATAAATACTATATTTTTTACGATTGTTATTCTAACTATCTGAAATATCAAATTACCTCTCCTAATATACTCAAATTCAATAATACATCCTAATCTTCTTCGCTTCAAAATCACAAATGATCAAATCAAAATACATCATTACATACACAATAACTATCCCATCAATCTCCAACTCTCAAGCATCGCTCCACCCTTCTCAACCTCCCCATCCCCAATTTCAACTAGAAAAGGGACCAGCCACCGCGAGACGCACCGCTTTTTTCGCGCAATATACCCGCGCGCTTGCGACAATTTATGCGCTTGGCATGGCGAATCGCGGAAGCGCGAGGAAAGTCACGTTAGTTCGGACTCGGCGCGCAGCTCAGCGACGGGGCGCAGAAATAGTTATAAAGCGTGCACTGCACCGAAATACTACGAAAATGCGCGCTCGCAGCGGCTTGCCCTCCAAGGTAATAACGCGACGTATAACGAGAGACGCGAGGTGCGCACGGTTATTTTCAAACTTAGCTTCCTTTGTACTGTGCCGCTGTGGCTGCTGCTGCTGCTGCTCGTGTGCTGTTGTTTCCGCGTGCGTCGATCGTCGCTCTATAGAGCGAGATTTTGTTTTTAGGGGGTATGCGTTTGCTTGGAATTTCGTGAAGAAAGGCAGTTTTTGGGGGATTTTTTGGGATAGAGACGTATAGTAGAGTTAAATATGTTTTTGGTATTTGTTTGTACATAGTGCAAGGTATTAAAGAAAATAGTGTTACTGGTTTTTTTTTTAATATGAAGTTTAATAAGTTGGTACGTTATAGGTATATGACGGAATTGACGATGAAACAAATAGAAGTCTAAATTATTTAGATAAGATTTAGAGATAGTCTTATCTGACACATAAATAAAGTATATGTGGATGGCAGTATAATGATATTTGAATAAAATTACTGCAAAGCGTAGTTAAAAAGTAAATAAATAAAAAAAATTACGTTGACCTCACTTTTTGATTGTAGAACATAACATATAGGAAATCTACTTATGAGTCAAATACAGAAATAATTTTTAAATTGGTTAAATTTTAATGCATTTTTCTAAATAGTGTATTTATGTTCGAAATCATCTCGTGCATCTTTCCATCATCATATATTGTTCAAGGCTACGTATACAAAAAGAAACAAAAAAAAGTTGGTAGTATCTTGAAATGTATACAAATTAGTGCCAAAAAATCTTTTCTATTTATACACTATGGTACTTTTACAAGGAACATGTCCATGGATGCCCATGCCAGCCCCAGGTAAAACGTTAATAGGGAACCTATAAAACTGATATGAGTATGAAGGATCTATAATATCTTAACTATATAAACAAAAATTTGCTTCTTTATAAAGAGATAAACATAAAATAAATTTTTTTATACTATTCAATGTCTGATATAATCTTGATTTTTTCACTTACTTTATTGAATTTGACACCGTTTTTAAGTTATCCTTCAATTCTCCGGATTAAATTCTTTTAGATACATTACGCATTAGTTGCCTGCGTTTTTATATTTACTGCGCATCCATGGATATCCTCCTTCTCGAAAAATGCATCTTTTTACGTCTCTTGAGAAAGCATCGTTAGGGCGAGAAGCCAGTGTTTAATTAACTTTCAAACCACAACTATATTCTTTTTTTTTTCTTGACATAGACATTGCAATTTTTTTACACAAAAAAAGGTGGAATATATTTTAAGAGGTGGCAGATTTGTTTATCTTGTTTCAATGTCCTGAAATCCTTGAAAGTTGATAAATTAATTTTTATGATTTCTGCTAATTAAAAATATACTTATTTCTAGCTTTTCTGTTTTCGTTTTTATTTATTTCAAGAATAATCATGTTGTGAAGATTTTCTAAGAGTTTTATATTAGTCATTTCATTAAAAATTGCTCTTGTAATTCAGGCGATGCATGGAAAAACAGTATAATTCGATTTATAACTTTTTAAGTTAATTGTATAACATGAACAAGGAACATTCTATAAATATCATCTATTGGCAATAGAATGGTCTAAAGTATATTTACTACCATATGTAGTCAATGTTTTATGTATATTGAATGTGGTTAATTCATCTTATAACATCTACTCAAAAAGTTTAGTAGTATAACATTTTTAGTTCTCTGTGAAGATTTTTAGGTCATCAAGAATACATAAAATTAGTCTACTAGCTCTTGAAATAATCAAACCTATTTTATGTAAAAAATTTGAACAACCAAGGTCAAAAAGAAGTAATCTAGTTATTAGCTTTGATCAAATACATTAATATTCTAAATTCAACCATCGGATCGTCTCCTTACAGATAAATATGAGCGTCTAGTGTTTTATGAAGCGAGTGGACTGGTGGGCATTTAGGTGCGAATGGGGTAATAAATCAAGAACTCACGAGACGGCATTCGCGATGGGACTTTAATAGGGAAATTATTAAATTCTGTCGTTTGCATCGTAGACGTATTTTAGCCAGTTTACGCGATTTTTACGTGGCAGTAATTTTATGCCGGAGCGCCTGTAGCTTGACAGCGTCGTCTACTCAACATATTTGCTTTTAGTGCGGAAAATGTATTTAAGTCTGATCGTATTTTGAAGGCATTCGAACTAAAGCCAAACTATTATTGCATTTGAAAATTATTGTAATGCTGAGAATTATTTCGTTTCTTTTTGCTCTTAAGTCTATTGTTTGTTCTCTAAAAAATCGAAATAATAAGAATATCTAGAATCTATTTTCAATCTCATAAATCACCTTATAAAGTATTCAAAAAATAAATTCATGTTGAATCATTGAATGAACCATAAAAAATAATGCCAATGTATTTATAGTATTCAACCCTTAAGGTAGAAAGTGCAAAACCTATACCAGTATTTAAAGATCTTCGAAACATGATTTAAAACAGAAATTTAAGTATCTTAAATGCAGGAAAAGTAGAGAAATGCGTGATCGAAAATAGAAATTAAGTAGAAAAATCCAAATATGGTTAGACCTATACATGGCGTAAATAAGAAATATTCATAGATACATATTATTTTTAGTAATTTTTCCAGCGCTCTAAGGGTCAATTTTTTCAATTTTGTTTTGACGAACTCAAAATAATGATGCTGGTTTCTTAGGTACTAGTAGAAGGACTGTCATAGGCATCCTTTTTATTGACTTAATAAATAAAAGTACTTTAATTTACACTTAATCCTAATTGATTTGCATTTCATTGAGTAATAATGGACTTGCGTATACGATCAAATTTTAATAACCAAAGCCAACGATATCCTAAAAACTTATTGGAATAAATGGTTGATAAAATTTTATTCCCATAATATTTTATAATGCGATTAATTTTGACGTTGAAAAAAGTTCATTATTGGTTAATAAAGTGTCAATGTATAATTATGAATTGACTTTTATACCCTACTTAATGTAAACTATAATGTATATGTTTATTATAAATAATACAAATGCATATTAAATTTCATGAATATGCAATGCATTTATGTTACGGGAAATATCCAGAATTATACATTATTGACAATTCTCGGGTAATATTGACATTGCTCATAAATATGCTGGGCAGTATCAACAATGTCCAGGTATTACTGAAATTTATTTAATTGTATTTCATAATACATTGACCGAACATTGCTAATATATATAAATATATATATACAACCACCTTAAGGAGTAACGTCATATTATAATATATGCTCATAAATCTACATACTGTTACATTTATGAGCATGTATTATAATATGGCGTTACTCCTTTAAGGTGGTTCTATACCTAAAATCACTCAAAAAGTCGATTATTTTTTATTACGTTATATTATAATTTATAATCAAATGAATATTTTAAGACCTCATAGATATCATAATTCTAAAACTAAATAAAGTTATAATGATTTTAATAAAAAAATTAACGTTATGTAGCATAGAAAATAAACACTTTAAATGCATTTTTCTCGACTTACATTTTTTGATGTTCATGATGTTCCATGCGCATAAGGTTTAATTTTTTTGATAAGATAGTTCGGTAATATTTATTACATTCATATTTGAAAACTTTTGTATGTTTTAATTTTTTCATAAAATTCATATTTAAAAAATAAGAGCCTCAATCATTTAAAAAAAGGTTCAAAAGCAGTACATTTTTACGTTTTTTTGAAATGTTTTTTGTTATGCCTGATATTAAAATAAAAATATTTTTTTTGAAAATGTAAACCATACAATGTTTTTATTTTTGTGTCAAAAATATAGAAAAATGTGATGGAAAAGCCTTTGAAAAAAATTATCTGCGCATGGCACGCGATGAAAAACGTCTATTTCGTCCTTTTTTCACAATTTGAAATGGTTATATGTTAATAAATCCAAATTATATTGATAAATTTAAGTTCAAAATGTACAAATAACTTTCTGATATGCTTATATTTAAGGAAGTTCACCGAATAATTGAATTTCTTTAAAATCTCTTACAACTTTTATTATATTTTAATTTAGGTGTGTTTTATACGTGGTTGAAATTTCAACCCCTCTTGCGGTATCCAAAATCGAGAAATGTAGCTTCAAAGTTTCAGTTTTTAACACGGGAGACCTATCTTGAGCTCTTACAAAACGGACAATTTTATTTATTGTAAACCAGGTTATCTTTACATCGTTTTGAAAAACTAGCATGTAATATAAAATAATCATAAAATACATAAAAATCTGGACATAGCAAGCGGTACTTTTTATAAAGATATAGCTATCTAAAGTTATGCTCTAATGTTATTAGTATATCTATATTGTGGTACGGCATATGTAAAATTTAATGCCGTTCTTCGGTTTTTGGTGCTTTTTCATAAATTTTATATTCATTACTAATATATTAATAGTTTATATTATAAACTGAAGGGTTTTCATTATATATGTTGCTATTTAATAATAATTCTTTCAAATTATAAGCATGATAAATAATTAATTCTTTCAAAAATTAACTTTCCAACCTCACTGTCAACCGGTGAACGTCCTTAACCACGATCTTATAAACAGGCCTGGACACTTCGCTTTTAAAGAATGTCCCCAATCTGAAGCTCGAAAAGCAACATGGCGTCATGACTAGTAAATACGAGTTTGCGTGTGAGAGCATGTGCATAATATATATCTACCTATTGTTATGATTTGTAAATAAAGTCGAGTTATAAGTTAGGTTATAAACAAGATATTGATGGGCTCTAAGAAAAAAACTTATCTTACGCGTTATGATTAGAAAAGACCTATCTCACGCGTTACAATTAAAAAAGACCTATCTTGCGCGTTACGATTAGAAACAGACTATCTCTTTTGAGGTTATTTCTTACACTAACTTTGTTGTCATAAGATTATTATAAGATACTGTCCATTATAAATTTTATTATCTTTTTAATACTACTGATGTAAGATTACCATCTTGACGCCATTAAAAGTAAGGTGTCAACTCATTTTATAACAAATTTTCAGCATTGAATAGAGCCTCCAAAACAACCTCAAAGGAGATATTCCGTTTTTAATCGCAACGCGTAAGATATTATAGTTCTCAAACGTTAAAATAATAAAATAAAATAATAAAAAAAAAATAATATAAACGCAAACCTGAAAATACTTCATTATTTAAATAAGATTTAAAAAGAAATATCTCCGAAATAAAAAATAAAATTTTTATGTTTGTTCCTAATTGTACATATTTTTTGGAAAATGACCAAAAAATGTTTACTACTTAATGTGTATTTACATATTTATTAACGTAAACAGTAATACATGATCACACTAATTTTATATTCATAAATATTTTTTAAATATTTTATTTTGAAAGCGATCTTTTTATAAACTACTTTAAATACAAATTCTTTTGATAGTTTATACGTATTGTGCGAATAATAATATGAAATATTTAGTATTTTAGACACTAAGTACTCGTAAATAATTATTCTATATTTATAATCGTTCAAAATATTCGACATTCCGCCGCGCATGTGCAGACATATAGCTATTGGTTTACTAGATATATCGCCATATTGGTTTTATAGTTTCATTGGGTAAGACTATTGCAATGCTTTCAACAATGAAGTGTCCAGACCTGTTTATATGATCGTGTCTTTAATATACTTGAAATTCAGAGCGTTGTTTCGTAAGCTGGTAGGTTACTGCAGTCTACTATATACTTCGAAGCACACTTCAAAAGTACATCCAATTTAATAAGCCTTCCATCACTAACAATCCTAAAACACGACTCCAACCATCTCGTCCATACAACAACCGACCCTCCTCTTCAAAAACTCCCCCGATGCATACAAACTGTCCACCAGCCCCTCGCCCGCGCCCAAAAATAACCTCCCGACTCACAATCATGCACACGCACACGGCGAAACGTCAAACATCACGCCTCTCGACGCATCATCTCTTCCCCCTCTAAAACTGCAACGCTCACCCGCGCGATGCACACATCGTGACATAAGAGAGGTATAATATAGCGAGGACGCGATCGCGCGCGTCTCCTCCAGTGGCGCAGCTCGCAGTTATGTCAAGATGCGAATTTGTAAATCAGAGCGCGCCGGCTGCGCTCTGCGCTTGTTTATATCGCGCGACGGATTTACGAGAGACGCCCGCGCGCACCGAGAGAGGTTCGTGAACCCCCTCGGCACTCGCTTATTCTGGCGTTCTCTCTTTCTCTCTCTTCGCGTTCGTGTTTGCGTAGCTAGAGTCGCGTTCTTCGGTTATTCGGTGGGAGAGTTGCAGAGCTTTTGCCGGGTGTTCGAGGTAGAGCGGGTTATCGAGTGCTACGCCGCTGGGCAGTGAGCGGCCGATTGCGACTATTTACGGATAGAGGAGCTCATTTGCATTCTGTATGCTTTAATTTATGAGCGTAGCTTGTATGCAGTTGCTTTTTTGTGTACTTGAACCGTTTAGTGGTTATAAGGGCCTGTATGTATAAAATATAAATAATGTAAGTCGTATTTGAAAATACTGATTATAAACATTAATTGCATAATTAATATATTTAAATAAATTTGTAATGCTTAACTACTGGGCCCCTTAAAGACCTGACTTACGTATTATACGTCCATCCTCTTTCAAGTTCACGCGTAATTTTGCTATAGTTGATTGGCTGGTTTCTAAAATATGTGAATTTATTGTTTGGATGGAGAATGAATCGAGTAAAACAATGCGTAGGGCGCAGCTAATTTTCTCTTAAAATGTTCCAATATAAATTTCTTTTTATTATATCTATAGAAGCGTGAATAGTATATTATGACACTGTTGTGGGAGATGGTTTTCTACCTTGCTCGAGGGTTTTCGCACGAGCGAAGCGAGTGAGAAAATCGAGCAAGGTAGAAAAACACCTCCTACAACAGTCTCATACGATATTTTATAGCACAACAACCTCAAAATCGACAATAAAGTTGGCATTTTGAGGTTAGTGTGCTATAAAATATTAAAATCAACAAACTACTATGAATAAAATGAAAAATATAAAAAAAGGAATTAGTTCTCTTAAGGGGGCACACCACCTTTAAAATGTGAAACAAAAAAATTGATTAGGAATTTTTATTTTGATATTTATTTTAATAAGGGTTGTTTTTCCTGAAAGTATACATAAAAACCTACCAATTTGTATATTTTTTACCTTCGTTGGACCTTCTATGCCTCCATGGCAAACCAGACTGTTTTCGAAGACTTTAAGCACTGTCCGTAAGATTCTAAGTTTATGCATGGATGGATTGGGCTAAAAATTTATAGAGATACTCATTATAGTAGTACTTTTAGTATGGATGTAGGGATTTTAATTTGATCGAGTAGAAATATTTTTTTATATGAACATTGTCAATATAACACTTATTTTTTAATAATTTTATCACTTTTATAGATGTAACAAATTTTCTACTCGTTTAAATCAAAATCTCCATAAATTTTTAGCCCAATCCATCCATGCGTAGACTTGGAATCTTACGGACAGTGCTTAAAGTCTTCGAAAACAGTCTGGTTTGCCATGGAGGCATAGAAGGCCCAACGAAGGTAAAAAATATACAAATTGGTAGGTTTTTATGTATACTTTCAGGAAAAAAACCCTTATTAAAATAAATATCAAAATAAAAATTCCTAATCAATTTTTTTGTTTCACATTTTAAAGGTGGTGTGCCCCCTTAACTTTTACTATTTAATGTGTGATAAAATTTTGATTTTTTCACTTATATTAACGGATTTGACCCTTATTTTTCAAAGTTTTTTTTCACTTTCTTGAGTTAATTTTTTTTTTATTTTCATATTTTGACAAACTCTAAACAATAAAGTCAGTTTTGTACGTCCCTCCTTTGTTGCGATTTATTCAAAAGTTTTCTTAATCTTTTTTAAACTTACAGGTGAATATAGCGTGTCAATTTGAGTCGAATCGAAAAAATTAATTGCTCTCTAAGCTCTTAGAATAAAGATCACTAATTCTGGAGTAAAAGCTCATTCTATTATAGTGAAATATCATTCTAATAGAGTGAGAATAAAAACGACATTTTTGTGTATTTTTGTAATAAATTCGTTATTTATAAATACAAACAAAATCACAAAATTACAAAAAAAAGTTATTTGTAAAAGTAGTATGCATTTTTTATATGCATTAAAAGATATAATGAACAATTATAGTGTTACAAAATTTATTATTGTCAATTGAAAAAAATGTTACTTGATATGCAAAAACTTGTCAAGTTTTTATACAATTTAATAGTATATTGTGTACTAAGGACGTAAATTGGACTTTTTTAGACTGTGTGTGGAGTTTGGAGTACGAGTCGAAGGCGAGTGCGTTTTGCAAGCCGAAGGCGAATACTGCAAACACACGAGGTCAAAAGCCCACTAGCCCTTGGTGCACACCATATTTCTTGTGACACATGTATGGATTTTTGCGGAAATGTCTCGAAAAGTACAAATAAGTAAATAAATCAACAGCGGGCAAAAGAAGCTACTTTTTAGCCCGCTGTTTTTTTGCCCGCTGGTCAGAAAACAAGCACTTTAGGATCGCTTTTCAGGTCCAAAAAGCCGTGAAAATCGTGATAATCTATGCTATACTTTTGCATGGGGTTAAATGTTAATTAAAAATTTTAAATCTATATATCTCGAAATTTAAATAAGTGTACTTGTAATTCTGATTTTTCACTGCAGAATTAAATAGAACAAATAATTTTATATCGGAACAATTAATTAATAAGGTTTGAGGAAACCAAGTGCCAATGAATTGGTATCTTTTTAGTAAAACTGCATGAAAATCAATTGTACTGAGAATATTTGATTATGGAGAAGGTACGGGAGAAAGTTAATATTATAACCTACAGCCCTAGTGCTTGATCTTCATGCTGATTGGTTGGCGCCAATTGACAGTGTCGAGGGATAGCTAGACCCGAGTTCTAGAGTGCCGGGAGATTCTATTGTAATTAAATCAGAAAATTTCGGATATTAGCTTATTAATCTAATTACTTAATTTTAAAATGCTCATGGAGCATTATAAAATATTGTCTAAATAAATATTTGTTTGCTTAGCTTCTGTTAAAAAACTTCTTTATACGCGAGAGCAGGGACTTGGTTTTCTTGAGGGATGGTAATCGAGTGATTGTAACAATGTAGTAATATTATAAGATACTTTAATAATTAATCACCCGATATAATAAATACACTGGCAAGTAATTAATAGACCAGGCTTCTCGCGATATCAATTTCGATGCTCACATTAAAAGCACATAAGCTCATCTCCCTTACTCTCACCGATATCTAGATTATTATTCTCTCCATTTATTATCCTAACGTTGTTATTATATTATTCAAATATCGCTGAGGACTCAGTAAATCTTTAACTCTTTAAAGAAAGCTCTTCAGTGATTTCTTTAACATAAATATTTCAATTTATTCTAAGTCGATGAGATGTGTTTTGAGTTGTTTTGTAGATAATAGATTCTGTTGATGTGATATTTCTCTACTTATATTTATAGTCGATTTCGTGTTAAAATGAGAGATGTCGTGCATACAATCTACGGTACGATGCTCTTACTTCTACAATATCATATATTTCACAATAAAATTGGGCATTGATATTGTTATTCTTGTAGTCGAGAGCTTGTGCTGATTCATACACGACAGGTTGGCACGCTATTCATTCCTGTCAAAATTGAAATTTCGTCCATTCACGCAGTGAAAAATCGCTTAACTCAAGTAGTTCTATAATTAGTTAATTGTCAAATGTCAAAAACTAACATAGTTTATTTAATGAGCAGATTAATGGATTATACTCCATCGTTTACTCTCATTTCATTCAACACAACTTATTATACTCGTAGACAAAAATATTAAACATCAAATGTTGATAGGAAATTTTGATTTTTTTTTAAATGAATTGTTTAAATCCTCCGAGCAGCATATATAACATGTATTTTATAACGGTTTTCAGATTTTGATGTACTATTTGTATACGAGAATTATAGAGGGTACAACAAAAATTTGAATAAAGTAATTTTTTAATCTTAAACGCGATGTAAATAAACAAACCATGAAAAATAGTTTACAAAAAATGTAATTACTAGGATACTATTGTAAATATTTATATGAAAGTTTATAATAGACATACAAGTTTTTTATATCTCTAATCTGACTTTAGCTTTGTAATCGGACCTCCCAAAAAAGAACACACAAAAGCTCACAATTATCACTACCTCATACTAAGTTTCAAAACTACCTCCCCTCCTCTCCCCTTCACATCTCACTACCTACTCTCTAAGAGCAGCGATAAATATCCTCAAATCACCCGCGACCTCTCCGTTGCACCGAACCTTTCGCAACTCCCGAAAGCCAGACTACCAGCACGCATCACCTCTCCACACCTGGTCGGCGATAAAAATCGGCGGGTGCGGCTCTATTTCCGCGGGTGCTTGAACTGGGTCGTCGCTCGCTCATTAATCCCCCCGCGGCATTCTATTTTCACGCGATATTCGCTTCGCGCTCGCGAGCCGCAGCTGTACAATACATCAGGCGGCTTTCGTCGCTCGTTAAGAGCTCGCCCAGGGTACGGAGCTTTCGAGTCTTTCGGCCTCTTTATCTCTCGCTCTCGCTCTCTCTCTCTCGTGGATCTTGGATCTTGGGTGAACGGTCCAATCGCCACTGACCGTGAATGCGCATAGCGGCACGGGTATGAGGTTGAAAATCGAAACAGAGGCGCGATTCATGAGGGCCTGGATGGGATGTGATGGAGGGTGTTTTAATTGGTACGGCGGAGAACGTGGGAAGAGGAGGAAGTGAAGATGTATTTGGAGATTTTAAGTTTCTAGTTTTACAACATTTGGTTTTCTTGGTTCATTTGACTCTTTCGTAATGGTTTTATGTAGAATCTAGGATCACCGATCATAGCAAACCGTATTTTACTCAATTTAATGGCTGTAATTGTATTGTTAAATTTTGAGGAATTTTATTTCGAATAATGTAGTATAAGGTACTGTGTTTAGCATATTAAGATAACTCTGATTCGTTATT
Source organism: Gastracanthus pulcherrimus (assembly GCA_949152435.1). Lineage (NCBI taxonomy): Eukaryota > Metazoa > Arthropoda > Insecta > Hymenoptera > Pteromalidae > Gastracanthus > Gastracanthus pulcherrimus. Next base: position 17,746,268 of record OX424573.1, read on the forward strand.
ATGACTGATTGAGTGTCTTAAAGTCAATGAAATTAAAAAATTATTGGAATATAGAAATGATGCTTAGTGATCAATTAATGGAACCTAACCACTAAAACTTATAGTTTCTGGAAGCCCGAATTCTAGGTTTTTTTTTATACTTTATCATAAATTTTGACTTTAAAGGACTATATGATTTTGCATCAGGAAAAATTTCAAGGAAACTTAAAATCAAGTAATGTCTGATAAATGATTTATTTTCAGATTAAAAAAGTTAATTAGGTTCCCTTATAATAATGCACAATATTAAGCTTACAATGCAATATTAAAATTATATTAAAATACAAACCTATGAAATGATTAATAAAAAATAAAATTGGTTTCATACAATACATTACACATATAATTCTGCAGTGAAAGTACATACATATAACTCATTATTATACTAGTTTTACAAACGATATATAATAATAAATGTATATTAAATTAAATAATTTGATAGTTTAATTGAGTTATAAATCAAGCGTTTAACTCTCTGCTCGAAGATATATTGCGCCTCTCATAAGTGAAAAATCATGTTTATTGTAGACTGCAGAGTGCGCCTCTCAAAAATAAGCTCGCAAGATTTAGAAATGCAAAATGAGTGACAGTTCATTTCCGCTTGACAATTTCAGGTCGCCACCTGGACGGAATATGGCACACGGCGATAGTCGCCTACGGCCGGGAATACTTCTTCGGTCCTCTCGGAATCCAGAGCGTTAGACCGGTAAGTTTGTCGTCCACTGCTTTATTTGTTGCAAAAATTTTGAAATTATTTTTGTTAATTTTGATGAAAGGAAAGCGTTCTCAGAAAATACAGCAAATTATTTTTGTAATAATCATGGAAAAGACAGTTTTATACAATTGTCTTACCAAACCACGCTTGTTCTACTGGAAGCTTGACATACATAAAAATTAAATTTTATTTACTTGATATACTATGTATTTAATAAACTTTAATTTCATTTGGTGCGTTTCATTGAATAAAATTTTACTTGAAAATTTTTGGAGTTACTCCAAATTAGCTGCCGGAAATATGTATTGCTAAAGTTTTCCATGTTAAATGCAATTTTTATACTTATAGAAATAGTATGTTAAAATAATACGTTTTATTTTAAACTTTTTCTGAGAAGAAGTTTTTTTTATACGCTGAAGAAAAATGTAAATAAAAAATATCGACAGCTATATTATTCTGTTTTGTATTATTTAGATATTTACAGATAGTTAACTATAAGTAATAGCTTAGAAAGTGTTTACGTATTTTTTTTTTTAAGATTTGTCCTGAGCTGTGACAGTAATAGACTAAGAATGTTACCGTACTATATTGAAACTGTAACACATAAAGATTTAAAAAAATGACCCATATTGTCAAGGTTAAGTATTCGTAACGATTACAAAAATAAAGCAGCAATAAAACAAGCTGAGAAAGTTTTTCTTTAAAAAATGTTAACAATGGAGAAAAAACAAATTTTGGACAAATCATTTATTAGATCAGAATCATGTTTATCCAATCTGAACGATTATTTTTTTCATATTAACGCTTTAAAAGGTATAAACATCTACCAAGGCCAAATCTTTAACCTTTCATCGCCGAGACCTCTTTAACTTTGTGTATAATAGCACTATTATCTTGGAAAATTTCATTAATTCGAAATCTGAAAAACAACGTTTTTTTGTCTTGGTATTGGTAGCACTACTGTCAAAAGCAGCATTGAATTCCCATAAAGTAGTGAAAATTGGAACTACAATACTGATGGCACAATACATTATAATGATATGGCAAATGACAATTTTATTAAGTTTCTATTATTATTTTCATTGATACGAAAAAGAGCTTTTGGTGCATGTATATACATTTTATAAGCAATGAAATAAAAATTTTATTTTTGTGAAAATTCGCTGTATTTGCATCTATCCGAGGTTGATATTTGTTCGTAAATTGTACACTGCAGTTAAAGAGTCAGGCCTGGGTTAGATCAAAAATAAATTCTTTTAGGAGTCCAGGAATCTGTTTATGTTTAAAAACAAACATTCTGAAAATTTGTTTGCTATAAATACTTAGTAATACTTAAATTTTACCATTCTAAAATCTCAAAATGTTGATCCTATTCGTCACAATAAATCACTATTTTCAATACCATATTCAATTTTTAGCAAATATTTTTATGAAACGTTATAGTCCTAATCAAAAACCACAACTTTCCAAAGAGATATTTTCTCAAAATTGAAAATTGAATGAAATAAGTGGTTCCCCGTATTTGACGGTGACAGGGGGTTTAGCATCACCTTAAAAGAACTTTATTCCTCACTCGATTGTAGGTGATATGATAAACGAAATCTTCTTTTCGACGGTTATACGACTCCTTTTGACATGTTTTACAAATTGAGACAATTACTTCTTAGTTAAAATTATTTTATTATTATTGTTCAGAGATCCAATCAATTTAAAAAAAAAAATTAATAAAAGATGTTTTCGAAATCGGTTGGGTCTCAAGAAACAGTACTAAAAAAAATTTAACGTAAAAGCGTTCTGCTTAATTTGTAATACATGTCAACAGGAGTCAAATTAAAGTCAAAAAAATTTTTCGTTCATCATTTCCCCTAGAATCGTGTGAGGAGCAAAGTATCTTTAATATATTATATGGTATTAAAAATAGTGATTTATTGTGACGTGTAGGATCAAGATTTTGAAGTTTTACAACGGTAATTTAAGATATTACTAAGTAATAAATAGCATATAAGTTTTCAGAATGATTGCTTTTAGACATACAAAGTTTCCTGGACTCGAAAAAAAAAATTCTTTTTGGCTTTAACCCAGGTCTGCTCGCTTAATTAAACTAGATTTTTTTTGTTTTATTTGATATGAAGGAGACGTAAAAATCCCACCAGATTTCTATCTTACCAGTTTCTCCCTTTATAGTTTTTATCTGTAATAATTAATTATTTTGGAAAAAAAGATATTTAGTGTCCTTCAAATCTACACCAAGGATTTTAAATGAAATTTTCAAGAGATTTCATTATTAATTATTAGGGAGAAAAATGGATAAAAAATATAATGGAAATATGCCAGTATCGGGTATCTAAGCTTTTGTATATGTACATATTATTAGATAGTAGTAAAAATCACTTTCATAATGGTTTTAAACTCACTTACAGACCAAATTAATGTTGCTTATAAATAAAATATTTACATACACAATGGCTTAGCCTTCATGAAAAAATACCTGCATGTGGACCTCAGGATCATATATTTATGGGAGTATGAATGCGAATCTGTTATTCTGCATGTATATGTACACTCGGCGGAATGTTCTTCTGATTCGAATTTTTTCAATTTGATTAAATATTGCATCTTCATGGGTGTGAACGAATGGTTTTGTAAACCTCATTGGAGAATTTAAACAAAAAATCAAACTGGTCAAATTAGAAGAACATTCCGTCGAGTGTAAAGGCATTATTCATATAAGGCTGAATTTAAATCTGCGTGCAAACATGCATAGTTTTTGCGCTAATTCTGTGTGTAATCCTTCATGTTAACCTACACGTTAATTTACCTACATACGACCCAATAGGTAAACCAGCATGTAAACGTGCAGGCGGACCTGCATATTGGAGGTACTACGAAGACTAGCACACTTCAAATTCCTACGAAGATTAACACTTTTGAGCGCTTACCACAAAGACTAACACTTTTCATAAATTTTCCCGAAGATTAATACATTTCACGGGTTTGTACATTTGAGCGCTTACTGTGAAGAGTAACACTTTTCATAAATTTCCCACGCAGACTAACACTTTTGGTATAGAATATATAAATTAGTGCTAGGCCGATAATCTCTTGAAGAGTCTCGTTGATTTTTTTTGTCGTGTTAGAGTCGGGTACTAGACTCTTTTGGTACTAAAAAAATTATCCGTTTACCCGAAATTCGTGCTATCCGAATAAATAAAAGTAGCCCGGAAAAGTCAGGCGGCGAAAAATCGCGAAATTTGCTGGTCTTCATGGGGAAATCATGAAATGTGCTGGTATTCGTGTTGAAAATTCAAATATGTTACTCTTCGTGGGAAATGCAACAGCCGTGCTAGTCTCCGTAAGGGTCATCGATATACGCAATGTATTTATGGTATTAAAAATAGTTCTAGTTTTCGCCACTCCATTTACTTTTGCATGTTTTTCGTAGCGCCGTACTCGTCGCTTATCACCTTCAATAATTTTTCTGCTAACCTCACTTAATTTTTAAAAAGTATCTGGATTTGAATCTTGACATTTGAATTATTATTATTACATTGGCCAACAGTAATAGAGCCTGTAGGACCACAACTATCATAATATCTGTCAGCTGTAGTTATGCTTGCATCATCACCATAATAGCCACCATATGTAGTTGTTGGGACTAACTGTCAGGAGCTGTGTAGTCCATAGCCTTGTTCACAGTCACGCCATATCTCTCTATTATTTGCAAGTTGCATCCAATCCTCCTAAATAGCAACCTATTTCCCGTAGGTTTTTAATATTGTCCTCACACCTTCCTCTTGATCTAGCTGGGGGCCTTGCGTCTGTCGGTTTCCTTGATTTGACATTTGCATATAACCCTTAATTTGGATAATAACCCTTAATGGACAATAGCATGATACCTAAAACGAGGTATGCCTCGTGGCTCAAACGAGCTATCTCTTGCAGAAGTTGGAGCACCTACCTCTTTATAATATCGCTAAGCTGATTTCAATGCGTGATAACCAAAATTTATGAGCCCACCACCTATCGGTTTAGTAGTTTACTATCTAGCACATCTTCTTACTGGCCGGTAGGTGGTGAACCCATGAGTTTTGGTTATTTACGCATCCAAATCAGTCTTTCGAGATTATATTTTGTTATAATGCTCCGTGGTATAGAGAATGTTTCCGACGAGTAAACTTGTACAAATTAAGAGTAAAAATCAAATGTCAAGGTTCAGATCCAGATACTTTATTGCAAAATTCAGCGAAAGTAGTGATAAGAATGTGAGCAGGGTTAGGTCCCACAGCAAGTTCCCATATAGTATGACATGTATATTCGCTTACAAGATAGCATGTAGGTTCGCCTTCTTCGCATGCAGTACGTTATGCAGGGTAGTGTGTAGGTTCTCCTGCATGAAAATTGCACGTAAGGTAGCTTGCAGATTTGTCTGTAGGATTGGTTGCATGTAGTTAACGTGTAAGTTAACAAGCAGGGTTATATGCAGAATCAGACGCGCGAAAACTACGCATGTTTATATGCATGTTCATGTATGCATATTTGTATACATATTTATATACAGATTCACATGCAAGTTTACATACAGAATACTGAGCAAATTCGTATACAGGTTTTTATCAAAATTTGTATGCAGATTCACCTGCAGATCCACATGCAGGTTTTTTCATAAGGGAGATTTTAGATGTCCGCTGCAGGTGCATCTGAAAACTGTATTGTGAATGTGAATCAAACAGGTCTTATTCTCTTTTGCAGAAGTGTTTAAAAATACCAACATCGCGACTGTATGTTTCTTTGTTAAACAATTTTCAAATACTTAAGCGACAGTACTAGGCACCTATCGGGAAATACGTACTTAAATACCGATTGTCCGGTATTAGGAGATGTCCGGCTACATGCACATTTCCCTTACAACTGTACTTAAATATAGTTTAACATTTTTAACCCATTTCTCTCCTACAGTTAATGATAAAACACCTCTTATAACTTTAAATGGAGATTAAATTAAAACAAATATATCACCCAGAAAAAATGACAAAAGTGAAAAGCCGGTAACTTAGGAACCAACTCACTATTTCACACACCCACAAAAAATGTCACGATCTCTTCAGAAGCTAATACAAGTTCAAGATCATTCTTAACCATCCATTGAAAAAACGATCCCTCAAACTAGATACAAAAAATGCCAATCTGCAAAATAAAGCTATTCCTTCACTTCTCTAAATTACGCGCCACGCTTAGAGAAGCCGGCCGGCCTCTCTCTCTCTCTCTGCCATTCCTCCCTAATAGTTCGCCGGTCGTGAAGCTCTCTCGCAGGGGCTAACCTACCCACACCGATCTCTCCCGGCTCGCTTCTCCTCCTCCCCCCAGAAGTTCGCCTCGGCTCTCGCGCGGCCATACGATACCGTTCGCCCCACGTGCGTCGGGGCCGGGCCTCGGCACGCCTAAATTTGGTCCGGGCCGACCCTAAAAATATCCCTCTCCGGCGCGCGGCATTCCTCTCTCTCTCTATCCACGGCTGCGAGCTGCCGCTGCCGCCGCCTCTTCCCGTCGAAACTGCGAGCGCGAGTCTCCGCCGGAGACACATTACACACGCACGGAGAAAAAACGCCGCGCGCGACCGGAGAGCTTGCAGCGGTAAGTCCTTCCCTCTCTCTCTCTCTCTGTATTTCTCTATTTTCCTCTCCCTTCCTCTCTCTCTCTCTCTCTCTTTGAACTAAGCTGGTGTATAACAGCCGTTAGCCGAGTCTCGTCGCTGGTGCATTAAGACTAGGAGGAGGTACGCGGGACATTCTGACGTCACGTTTCCGTCGGTGCGCGGCACTTCCTGATCTTCCGTCCCTGTCGCTCTCGCGCGCGCGCCCGCGGGCGCGTGTGATTTCGGTTTTACGCGCAAGTGCTGGCTGTTGGTGCGCGCGCGCACGCCGCGCAGCTCTTCTCGCCTCGGCTCGTCTGGGTTGTTGTTTTGCCGCGGGAGCAGAGAGTTGGAGCGAGGACACGGCAGTTTTGTTGCTTCTCGCTGCTCGGTGTGGAACTGGAACTGCTGTGGACTTTTTGTTTTTGGAAGGCGGAACTTGCAGTGATATTTGCCGGAGTTTTGGTTTTTTGACGAGGCGAGGAGTTTGCTGACAGTTTGGAAACGTAGGTATGTTTAAGTGATAGGGGGTGTTGTTTGAGTATGGTTACGTGATTTTTGGATTGTTGTAGGTAGGGAGGGATTCACGGTGAATATTATAGATTTGTAAGATGAGTGTTCGTAGTTTCAATTGATGGAAATGAGTTATTTAAAATGTGAAATACTATGATGCTTTGATATTATAGAAAGTAAAATAGATTTATAGCGTTTTCTTTTTATTATTTTTGATTGAGTATTGTTTGTATTGTAATGAAAACAGTTATTTAAATTTTGTATTTAATTCTCTGCTTGAAAAATGTTTAGAAATTAAATTCTTGTATAAAGAAAAATTCTTATGGAAATTAATCTCTTATATGAAAAAATGCAGCCGATGCATTGGCACTATTAGTTTCCTCTAATTTTAATGATTGTAACAATATTCTAATTTAAAGTATAAATATGCATACACAAAGTTAATTCATCAAAATCAATGTAATTTCATAAAAGATTGAGGTAATTTTATATTTTTAAGTGAATTAGAATGTTTAATAGTTAATGTAATCATAGAATACCAGCTTATAATTAAAGGTTTGAAGTTGAGAAATTAATAATTTGTCTTGTTAGTAAGATTTATTTTTAGTAAACGCGACTAATACTCTGCAAGTAGAAATGACTAAGATTTTTGTTTACGCGGATAAATTATTTACAACAAACTAAAAATAGCGACTCATCGAAATTCCTCAAAAATATAAAACTTCAAACTCGCGAGCGATATTCGTTAAAAAATAAATATTTCAAAGGCGTCATTGTAAAATTTCCATTAAAGATTTAAAATACGAGCGCATCATCTTGATGCTCCTCAAGTTTTCGTCAGACAGTGAGGCACCATCCAAAAATACGCTGCACCTCAAAATCGCGAAACTCTTTGCAACGTACTTTACCATCAGACACTTTTCGCGTGTTCTCAGTAAAAAGAATTCCTTATTTTAAGAACAAAATTTTCTTAAAATAAGTTTTATAACAAGTTGCAACAAAGTCAGGAAACATTTCTTCTTTAATAAAATCTTCTGAACATTTTCTCATTTCAAGTACTCACAAGTAATATTGTTTCCTTTATCTTTATGTCAAAACATGATCTCTAAATCTCACGTGTCTACACAGAATAAATCATGTTCTCAAAATAAACCTTTGATTCTTTCATGTTATTCTTATATCAAGTAAAAAAATTCTATTTGTAGTACAGATTTCTTCTAATAATTCTGAAATTCACCTTTTCGTTACCTATTTAAGAAACAATTAATCCATTTTACCGTGTTCCGCTCCGTCTCCGATCGCCTGCAACGACTAGTACACCCATTCCACGCTTCTGCCGATGCTAGTAGTGTCACGGAACGTTATTTTCGGCCCAAGATTCGCGCGCGCGCTCTCGCACCCGGAAATCATAGCGTCGCAAGTCGGAGATCCGATGATATACTGCCGTCGCTTTCTTTTCTCCCGTATCTATACCTACCTCTCTCTATCTCTCTTTCTCTCTCTCCTCTATCCTTGTATTTATAGACGCGATTTCGCCAGATGGGAAATTTGGTTAAAGTCGAGGGATCGCATTGTGTGTTGTTCGCAGGGGGGCACTGAGCTGCAGGAGCCGCATAAGATCGAGAAGATCGGACAGACCTACTTGCCCTACTCCGTCTTTTGGGAGTACATCAACGGGCTCGGCACGACCAAGTTTGCGTAAGTATGGCGATCTCTGAAGGATTGTATGTTTTTTTTTGCTTTTGTGTATTATTTTGGTTTTCGATATGATGGAATTAGTTGGCGAACGGTCAAATTTAGGTGAGGAAATATGGCGGAGATTAATTACTGTTGAGGTGGGATTATTTTGTTGTTTTTTTTTCTAATTAAACGTATTTTTAGAGTGTGGGAACGTAGGATTCGTGAATGTTTTAATCTTGGCATTAGGGGTATTGGGGTATATAAACAATTATTATTAATAAAACGAATCATTAGACGTTAACTTTTCTATTTGTGTATGTTTTTAATTCATATATCAAGTTAATAGTGTTGTTGTTCTCGTGAATTACTTATTTATAGTTGTTAACCAAGACTTTCATTGAGATTTTTGTTTTCTTTCATGTTTTGATGCAGTACTATAAACCATATCTTATATACCTATATTTCTTCCTACACTCATAGTTCAATTATTGTGCTTATTAGTGCATGTCTTAACGATTGTTTTGGAAAGTCAATAAATCGTATTTTATTTCATTAATGTTCAAGGTAATCTAGTTAATATATAAATCATGATTATATAGAATCTAAATGATCTACTAATATCTGAAGAGAACGGTGAACTAGCCATCAAAACGTTAATGATATAAGATCTTCTATTTTATTGACTCGTCATATCTTAAATATTTTAAAAGTATTTTACACATACAATTCAATGATATATTTTATGAAAAATAAATAATTTCTATTGAGAATTCAAATTTATCATGCGCTCTCTAGTGGTGTATACCATACTCCCATCGGCCATTTCTACCATATACAGATACAATCTCCCGTGCTAAATTAACAAACATGGCGGATGTGAGTATACATTTTCACTAGCGCCACCATTCTCGCGCTGATACTTCTTACCGATAACAAAAATCGACACCAAAAGACCAAACAAACCTACGCATTAACGAAAAAAATATCACCAAATATTTCAGACCTGGAACGTACAACTTGTTTAAGCACAACTGCAACTGCTTCACCGAGGAGGTGAGCAACTTCCTCGTGGGCACAGGCATACCCAAGTACATATTGGACCTGCCCGAGGAAATCCTACAAACGTGAGTATATACACGCGGAGGAAAGAAGTAGTGCATGCCTGCCCGCCTGGCCGAGCGTCATTTCTTTTTCTCTAAAACGACGGATGCACGCGCGCTCGCTCGCTTGCCTTTTCTTTTATAGACCCGTCGGACAAGCCCTCTTTCCATTAATAGAAAACCTGAGCAAGGGTGCCACCGCCGGCTTTACGGTCGGCCAGAGATTCGTCGAGGCGAGAATACACAGGGAGGATTCGCCCGAGTATCAGTCGCTCAACAGCGAAATCGAACAAGCTAGGTATATATATTGTTGCACTGTTAATTTGGTTGTTAGTAAATTAAGCCAGTGGGAGTTTTAAAGTGACCGTCATACGAATGGCAATTGATTTCTTGCTTGGAGTTAAAAAATTAATTGAATTATTGATGAAAAATATTGTTTCTGGACGACATAAGTTGCTCTTTCCGATTTTGAAGTAAGATTTCTTACATTTTTTTACCAAAACTAAATATGGCCGTCCAAAGTAGGCAGAAATTTACTTTTTTCCAAATATATTTTTTCTAACGTGGGCAGACAGACTTAATTTTGATTAAAAATAATTCGAATATCTGTATTTGGGATCGAAAAAGGCAAGTCTTTTTCTTTCCGAACCATACTTTTATCGCTACTCTGATCTTTTTTGCATCTTCTCTTGGCGAGTAACCAATCGCATTCATGTAATATGTTCGCTTAAGAAGTAATGTACTATGTCAATAAAGAATTGTAATTTAAGTGTAATATTCTTATGTTGTTATTGTTTCAGACTTAATTCCATTGCCTTAGAAGAGAAGAGAAACGTCATAAACGAGAAGCTCGCGAAAAAGGAGCGAAAGAAGAAAAAGAAGGACAAAAAAAAGAAAGACAAAAGTAGCAGGGACAGCGGAAGCGAAAGCAACAGCACAGGTCCAACCAACTGCACAGCGATGGCTGACGGCGAAAGTGAGTTTATTACATTTTTATATAGAATTCGATAAAATTAATTACATAAAATCCAGATATTCTGTTATATTTTTATACAAAAAGAGGATATCGATTCGTTTTAAACAGTATTTCTGTGACTTCCTAGAATATTCAATTGAATACATTGTTCGTGTCTTTTAGGTGTTATGGTTTTAATCTTTGCACTAATGTATTAAATCGAAACATAAAAGATAGTAAGTCAAATTAGATTTGTTGAATAAGCTTCTAAATTTATTATTAATCACAGTATTAAACTCAGAACATACTTTCGCATTATTCGAGAACAAGTATGAACCAATGTGAGCTTATAAGTCTTTATTGTCATAAAATAAACAAAGACAATTATGCGTCTTTTACAAAGTGACTTCGTTTTACTCAATACTCAGTACTGTTTTCAATCATAAATCGGAAGATATGTATACATTTCCTATCTTCTCCAATTCATGTTTCAAAACAAATTTGAAAAGAAAAAAGGAAATTAAACACGACGTCGTTCTAAACCTACAAATACCAAGCAAAAAAGAAAGTCCATCGATCCTCCTCTTTCAGGCACGGTGGCGGAGCTGCCGAGCCACACGAACGGCGAGTCCCAGGGCGCGGAGATGCTCCCCTCCGAGCGCATCCTGGAGATGGAGGCCGAGGAGAAGCGCGAGATCGAGGAGCTGAAGCAGCGCCGCGACCCGCCGATCGTCTTCAGGGAGCAGTTGGACGCGGGCGTCGAGCTCGAGAATCTTAGGGCCCTGCTGCAGGGCAAGCTCGACGAGAACGAGATGCTCAGCGTCGACGAGCTGCACCAGTACGTCCTCGAGGACGAGGGCTCCTGGGCTCTGGGCGACAATTTCCTCAACTTCGTTGGTTAGTGCGCGGGGGATGCTTGGTGTTGGGGTTTTCGCGGTTGCGGAATTGATTGGGATATATAGCGTGGGGTCGTTGGCACACTGAGAGAACAATGTCGTAGCTGATGAAGGGAAAGGGTTTATTGTGATGGTTGCGATGTGCCGTGTTGCATAATTTACGATGTCACGTGTAAGAAATGAAAATTTAGTTGGAAGAAGTAATTCAATGCGTAATGCAAATTTGCGCTTGCTTTAAAAGAAACTTTTTTAGTAAAAAATTTTTACGATATCGATATCGTATAATTTTGTACGATATGGTTTTCTCAGTGTAGTTAAGCTTTTTTTTATGTTCAGATACGCTTATAAAATCTATTGTTTCGAAATATTATGAAATACAAAACGTTAGTTTTATCAAATTTAGATATTGTAATCTAGTTGTAACTAAATCTTCTGATAGACATTTTACATACTTAACATTTTATTATATACTTAAAAACTTAAAAATCCTAGCAGAACAAAAATATATAAATACACAATATTTTCTTATTTACGGGGACACTTACTTACTTGTATAATGTTTAAATAATTGTTAATTTATTACAAAAAAAAGTAGAAAATTTATAATTACGGGTTGTACACGTAGTAAGAGCATTCTAAGTTTGTCTCAACACACTTTCTAGATACTTTTAATATCTGCTATTTAAGTTTATTTATCGTTAGGTACATACATTATACTTTCTAAGTTTGTATATTATGTATTACTAAAGAAATATCCATCTAAAGATTATTACGAATCTGACAAAATGCCTCCATCAACAAAAATATCTTGTATTATAGCATTATCATAAAAATAACGACTCTTTAAATAGCTTTTCAGGTAGACATTATTTATTTAACTATAGAATGCCAAAAACAAAAACAAAAAGATAATAAATACTATATAGTCTGATTAAACTTAGCCGTAACTACTGACAGTGAATTTTCATTGATATAATTTTCAGAATTTGTATATTTCAACCTACATTTAAATGTACAAGACAGTGTAAATGACAAGAGAAATTCCATTGCAGGAAGAATATTCCACGACAAATCTCTCGACAGCAAAGCTCGTGTCTGTTTGCTCAACATTTTGTGCATCGCCGCGCTGAAGGATGACGTTATCTTATTACTCCATCAAGACAGACGGGAACACACGATCATGAATTTCGCGTACGACATCGACCGCCATCCTTTGGAGGAGCAATTACCTCTCGCTCAATTTGTAAGTAAAAAATACATGCGATTAATCGAATTTTTGTGATGAGTATGAAATGTAGTATGAATAATATACCTACTGATATACAATCAGTATTAAGGGAACAAAATCATTATAATTCTCAACTTTCAATTCTTTTATTTTGAACGATTGTCACGTGGAGTCAATTTTACCTAAAACAATTCTCAAATAATTGCTATTCAGCAACAGATTAATACAATTAATTTTTTTTAATCGCACGGTCTAAAAATAACACATTTCGTTGAAAAAAAAATGACTTCCTCATTTTGTCTTTTGTTAAATCATGTAACAAACATATTGTTGCCACGTCCGTGACAATATCTTTCAAAGAAAAAACATCAATATTTGACTTCATGCGATAACCGATGTATCATAATAAAAAAATAAAAAATATAAAAAAATTGTACGATAAGACTCTATTTGAACTGCTGCATTCAGTATACTCATCAGTAACAACACTACGTCACAACAAATGATCTGTATTCCACGAAAAAGAACACAAAATAACGATCGCACTCAATCTCTGTAACAGGTCGCCAACTTGTTCGAGAACCTGAGCAGCTCCGAGTGGCTGATGTACATCTCGGAGTGGCAGCACCAGAACCAGGGCATCAGCAACATCCGTGTGACGACGAAAGTCGCGGTGCACTCGCTGCTCAGCGACTCGGAGGAGCTGCAGGCCCGCGGCACCGCCATCATTCACAATCTCGCCTGCAAGGAGGTAAAAACTGTGGTCTGTATCTTTTGCTCTCTATCTCTCTCTCTTATTTTTCATCTCTATTGCGCTCACTCACTCGCTCTGGCTATTACACACCTAACAAGCATTGCGACGTTGTCTCGCCGAGCGGAGCAACGAATGCATTTATGGTTTAGTACGACGTTTTTTATGACGGTTTTCGTACAACGGAATTAGGATGTTGAAATGAAAGTATAGAAAAGTATTTTTTGTGTTCTCTCAATAATAATTAGTTCAAAAGTTTATAGATAGATTTATAAATAAAAGTTTAGACATTTTGAAAGTTTATTTAAAAAGGTTCAGAACTATGTACGATAATAACATTGAAATAAAAAATATTTTGTCATGAAAAATTTATGTTACTTACTTGGTTGAATAAAATTTAGACTTTTCTGTTGTCATAGTTTCAATTTAGGATGCGATATATAGATGTACTATAATATTATGTAACGTATTATATTATCGTATTATTTTGCGGGTTTTAAACTGTCGTATTTAATAATTAAAAAGAAATTAAAAAATTAGCATTGTTTGCCAGAATATGAAATTAGAAAATCTTGCAACATCCTAATTGAAAAATATTTAAAAAAAATAATTTAACTACTGTGATACAAGTATGATGTATAAATGTATTTTATCGTTTAAAATTATAATTTTCATTTATGTTTCATTCTTAAAGTCTTTATAAATTTGTACGTGACCATATTGCATTATTTACAGTAACTTTTAAGATTATGAATCACTTTTGAAATTGATAAATGGTATTTACTATACTCTTTACGCTTATGCATGTTATACAAGCTTGATAATGAGTAAATATCATAAATTCTACCACACTCTTCCATAATGTTATGCAGTTTATCATATGAAATAATCATTTTATTTTAAAACTCATCAGTCACCATACACATTTTCCAATTGACATTTAATCATATTGATCCATCAGAACATACAATCAATTTTTTCAAACAAGGATACAAATGTTCGTCGAACTGACGTTTCACGAGTATTATTCAGATTAGATAACTCGCGTTAGCACCTAAATAGAAATGCTGCCTTCAGTGACTGATATATATATATATATATACTCGCCTCTAACCAGAAGCTCTCTCCGCACTATCGTGAAAGCATATTGTATACATATAATGCGCTTGAGTATATAACTGCGTTGCTTTCTCATGACCACTGTTCGTTGTTGTTGATTCTTCTAAATTTGTCAAAATACATCAAAAGATTTTTTTGGTCGATAAGTTATTTTCAAATGTAATCTGACTTTTTAAGTAAATTATATATAATTCGAATCGAGCTATTTAAACGGAAAATTACAATTGTATTTAAATAGTGAGTTACTTAATTAATATAGCACTCTTTAGTAACACTTTGAGACAAAAAATATTTCACATTTTTTAAAAAGACAGACATATTTTTTAAAAACTTGTAAACTATTTTTAAAATAAATAAAATATATTATATATAGTAACATAGTTATAGAATGACTTTAGACCAAGAAAACTTCTGACTTTAATTTCGTTATCCATTAATAACTACAAACGAATACGATGAATATTGACTTATTGGCCCGTAAAGTACACGAACGGATACTTCTTTAGGAGATTGCTTCGGTTTGTTTTCCAGAAAATGTACAAAAACAAAAGTCTCCGGCAGCTTTTACCAAAAGGCAGCATTTCCAAGGTACTATACCGACAACTATACCATTCTTTTTTCACATTGCGGGTAGATGGCTGAATTACAATATCTTAACTCATTAATCGATTTTTTATTATTGCATTAAGAACAATGCGTAAAATATTTTGGTACACTATTAATGTCTGTCGATTAGTTTTTTAAAGTGACAATATCGATATTTTGGAATTTTTCCATTTTTAAAATTGTCAAAACTATTCTACAATAAATATTGTTTGATTTGCATATTGCAAGTTATGAAAATTTACGCCACTTCTCATTAGTTTACGATAAAATAAAATAAAAGATACATACTGACATAATTAGTAGTTCTTTATTATTCTTTATCAACATATTTAAGTCTTCAAAAGGTTTCCGGAAGAAAGATTTTAACCGAATTAGTTCACTTGTATTGATAAAAAAAAATTTGTCAGGTTCAATAACAATGACAGGTCTTATGATTCACTGAATTTTTCACGACTTAAAACCGTTCAAATATATAATATAGTTGTTAATTATTTTGTCAATTCGATCATAATATTTTCTATTAAACAATATTATCAACTTACTAAAATAATCCTGATATATCATCGATCAATCTACTTACTCAGGTCTTAGACTTTGTTATTCAATCTTGAAAATGAACATAAATGTTTATGGCATGATTAAAATACTTCCTTTGAACCTAGTTTATAATTTTCAATAATTTAAATTCATCCATGAATAGGCTTAAGTTCTTCACCGATTTTTTAAATACCAATTCGCAACCGGAAGGCAAAATAGCGCCATCTGTAAATCTTGTGCGGCGAGTCCATAAGAAGCTTAGCAGAGGGGCCATACGTAGTTTTTTTTTTTTTACAAAATGATTTTTTTCTCGGTAGAATAAAAATAAAATGATTTAAAAATGTTACTGGATATTGTACTCCATGTTACTAATCATCGTAAATTTTTTCAATAAATTTCCATCATACGTTTTCGATATATAATAGGTTAAAAAAAATACATGTTTTTGTTTATAACAAACGAATAAAATTACCTTATAAAATATTTCGGGTCGGAAAAGTTAGGTAATTTTATGCTTTTTTAAATGCGTTTTCACTGGATGAATAATATTACTTCTAACGTATAAAAAAGACATAAAAAAACAACCCACACACGTGAGCGTTTCTGTTAAGGTGATGTTAAACCCTGTGTTACTGGTAAATACGGGGATCCACTATTTTAATTAATTTTTCAATTTTAAGAAAATATCTCTATGAAAAGTTGCTCTTTTTGGTTGGAACAACAACTTTCCATAGAGATATTTACTCAAAATTGAAAATGAAAAGAGAAAAGTGGATCCTCGTATTTTTCGGTGACAGGTGGCTTTAGCATCACCTTAAGCTTCTTATGGACTCGCCGCACAGTATTTACAGATGGCGCGTTTTTCTTCAGGTTGCAAAAAAGATTTCTTTTTATCAATTAGTCAATTTCTTGAGTGACTAAAATCATAGCTTCAATATCGATATTTATCCAACGGGCTTATTCTGAACAAATTGCTCATGAATTATTTTGAATCTAGTGCGAATATTTATCGTATATATTTTTTATTGCACAACTTCATTTTCGTCAATTCAATCACAATAAAACAATACCTCCAAGTTATACCAAAATAATCCTTATATCACCAGTAATCGAGCCACCTACTACGCTTAAAAAAACACACACACACGTCGCGCGCGAAAATCAAGATCATGCAACTCGCAGACGATCTCAATCGAAAAACACACTAACACCACCCTCGAGACAAAATCCACAAAAGAATTCATCGCAAAAGAAAACATAAAATCAAAAAATGACACAAGCGCCGGTACAATTATAACCTTAAGACACGAATCCATACAATCATAAACAATCAACCCAAAACGCACCCAATAATTAACAACCGCATTTCCCGCCGTCTTACGCAAAACGCAGGTCTTCGACGACGTGGCCGTGGAGCTGACGATGGCGCTGCTCCAGTACTTCAACGGCACGCCCGCCGAGGAGCAGCTCTACGCGTGCATGAAGTCGCTGGCGCGCTTCGCCCAGATAAGCGGCCAGGAGGTGCCGCAGCTCATACAGATGATCGGCCCCGAGCCGGCCAAGTTCCGCGGCTGCTCCCAGAGGATCGACGAGCTCATCGATCAGATCAACAAGAAGCTGCGCCTGCACTAGACGACGACGATGCACTGTTTTTCTTTTTCTCCTTTTTTTTTTGGTAGATTGCGCGGAGAAGGGGTTCAATGGCGTTCGATGGGGTTGAAGGGACGAGATTGGAGAGCTTGTTTCTTTGGGGGTATCTTTGCCTTTTGTTGTGGTTGTATGGGTGATTCTTTTGGAGGTGTGGTCATTTTGGGCGAGGTGCTGCTTTGTTAAAGTAGCCGAAGTCGGTGATGTATATTTTAGCGAGGTAATTTATTGATGAAAGGAAACGTCGGGTTTAAGAGTGACGTTTTAGGTGTAAATCGTATTTTTGTCAAATTTATATGGGACGATTTGAGGCTAAGAGGGTGCAAGTGACATATTCGAAGAAATTCAGTTAGAAGCATTTTCTCGTTAATAAAGCAGTGACAAATTTATATTAAAGCGATAACAGCGGATGTACCTACCACACAAAAACTATTTACCTTTTGGCTTTTTGGTAACTTATATATCATTGATTTTGTTCAGTTACTGGAATGTGAGTGATTACTGGTACACAAGTCTTAAACTCAGTTGTAGTTTTCTACATTTTTGGTATCTAATTTTGTTCATAGGACAATTCTTTATGGGAACAATATAAATTATTTTAAATTTGCTTACACAGACTTTCTATAGATACATCTGTAAGACTTTGCGTGGGATACAACTTTTTTGGGATATCCATGGAGTTTATAATTTGAGACTAAATTGGGTTATTGACACAAGACACCATTAAAATCTACATTCTAAAAAAATTATTAAGCAGACACAAATTTGCATTTTTGTGAAGAATCACCCATACGCAATGAGCGCGTGCAAGGATGAGCGAAAACGAGCCAGTACAGGTTTCATACTGTTGGTCGTGATTTGTCAGTTACAAAACTGTTGCCAAGATGAAAATGTTGTTTATAAAAGCTTTTTATGGGAAAAGTGCAAAAATGAAGTAAACAAATTTTTATTTATTGTATTTTTAAAATATACTTTTTAACTACTTAAATAGAATTGAAATTTTATGAATAACTTGTGTAGGAATTTTAATGACTTTGTAAGATTTTATCTGCCGACAATTTTAAATACTTAATCAACTGCTAATAGATGTTATATATCACAGCGAAAAAAGATAAAAGTTGTACAGAAAGAAGTATAAAATGATAAAATATTAACACTAAAGCTTTTTGAAAGCATGAATTAAGCATATTATCATCAAGTTATAGTTTGTTGAATTAGGACTTTTCTATATAAAGAGCTGTTACTATTCAGCAAATAGACTGCTCGGTAACACTGATTTATAGGGTGTTTGAAATGAAATTAATAATTGCGCATCATTAAATTAACTAGTTTAGAGCAGAAGTATATAGTCACTTCCCTGTTGACAAAGGTATCTTTCTTTTTTAAAATT
Source organism: Gastracanthus pulcherrimus (assembly GCA_949152435.1). Taxonomy (NCBI): domain Eukaryota; kingdom Metazoa; phylum Arthropoda; class Insecta; order Hymenoptera; family Pteromalidae; genus Gastracanthus; species Gastracanthus pulcherrimus. The sequence continues at coordinate 17,765,073 of OX424573.1, forward strand.
CAATTTCTTGCAATTAATCATATGATAATAGCTGTACTAGCATGTGCAGTAGCGTGATGACACTTGTACAACTTATTTACATACAAATCATGTAATTTGTCCACTTAAATAATAATTTATTTTCTTTTGTTTAAATTTATGAAAATAAATTTATTTGATTAAAATTAAATCTGCATACTGGCCCATACACAAATTTTTGCATGGACACCGAAATGGTGAAATTTTAACTATGGACGTAGACAGCTATATTATTAATTACTTGTTATATCTAATTGTTACGATATATTATAATTATAATTATAATTATATTATTATTTATTATAAACGGAATAATTTTTATTTGTTTAATGGGCGTATCTTCTTTTTACCGTCGATTTTTTACTCACTGTTTTCTTTTACTTTTATTCGGTAATATAATAATATATATTATAGATAGATTTTGCTTGCCTTTATTCACAAATACTATTATCGTAGCGTGTATTAAAAAAAATAAAAAAACGGCGAACCACTACAGAATTATACGCCGAACGAATCGAAGAAGAGATCTTATATTAATGTAGAAATTAGCTGTTCAGACACGACATTGACACGTTATCTAGGGAAGAGTTTTTGCATTTTACGAGGCGTCAATGATAGTAAATTATAGATTAATTAACCGCGCATCAGCTAGCGTGCTAATTGCCTAATTAACGTATATATGATTGAGTCGAGTCCGCGCGACTTTGGCTCTCAGTTCACGAGGTACACACTGCGCATATATATGTAACTTATTGCGAACGAAGGGCTCGAGATGATGTATGGAAGAAGATGGAGAAAAATCGAGGTGTACGCAGATGTTCGATGCAGCGAAGGTGAAAATTAAGCATAGACTGAAGGCAATATCTATTGTGAAATATCATTTTTTTTGTACTGGTTTTATGTTATACGTAACTGTCATGAATATTTATGCTAAGGATTGTATACAGATAACAATTTATTGAAAAGTTGAACAAATCATGTTTTATTGAAATATATAAATGCTGCTTATTTTTGGTCTAACTGTTGAGAAAGGCCTTATAAATCGATTAGATTAATATATGATTAGTACAGTTAACATTTTACATAAATATGTTTGCATTGTATAAAAATGTATTATACTACTTAAGAATTGTTCGTAAGTGTTGCTCTTCAGCAGCAAAGATTTTGTGACAGTCTAATGATTATAATTAATAAAAAATTATTGAAATAAATGAACTTTTTAGAAATGTTTGTAATTTATTTATATTCAATAAAATTCCCATCAAACTATTATTTTCTTTTTCAAATCGTCCGATACGTTTTCTCTATAATCATTTTTTAAGTAAAGTAATGAAATATTTTTTTAAGGACACACGTGTTTCTTATGCAACATGTAGTTCGTATATTTTTGGTATTAATATAAGTAAGTGTTGCGCTTCAGCAGCAAAGATTTTGTGACAGTCCAATGATTATAATTAATAAAAAATTATTTAAATAAATGAACTTTTGAGAAATGTTTGTAATTTATTTATATTCAATAAAATTCCCATCAAACTATTATTTTCTTTTTCAAATCGTCCGATACGTTTTCTCTATAATCATTTTTTAAGTAAAGTAATGAAATATTTTTTTAAGGACACACGTGTTTCTTATGCAACATGTAGTTCGTATATTTTTGGTATTAATATAAGTAAGTGTTGCGCTTCAGCAGCAAAGATTTTGTGACAGTCCAATGATTATAATTAATAAAAAATTATTTAAATAAATGAACTTTTGAGAAATGTTTGTAATTTATTTATATTCAATAAAATTCCCATCAAACTATTATTTTTTTTTCAAATCGTCCGACACGTTTTTTCTTAAATCATTTTTTAAGTACAGTAAAGAAATATTTTTTTGAGGACACACGTGTTTCTTATGCAGCGAGTAGTTGGTATATTTTTGGTATTAATATAGTGACACTCAAGATGCTGAAGTAATCTTTGATTTTATATAGAAAAAAATGATCGTATGATTTTAATTAGAAAATAGAGAATAAAAATATAATAAATTGTGTTGACTTAATGAATAATAACTGACTTCCGTTGCGCAACTGTCAATTATTTAATGAACTCAATTTTCAGTTACATTTTGATACTTGACCCAAATTTGCAATTCTTCCTTATAATCATCAAATTGCCGTTATAATACATTACAATAAAGGCTGCTACGTTGCACGAATCGTTTAAAAACACAGCGAAGCTTTCAACGAATTGTCACTCATAAATCATAATCATTATCTCAGTACACGATTACCATTTCCTAATGCCCGTAACGGAAACTCGTATCATTGAGAAGAAAAAAATTGTAATGGTTACAAACAAGCACTAGGACTTATTACTAAAATGGCTAATAAATAAAAATCTATACAAAATCCGGAATTGAGTCCCAAAACTGATTTTTCTTTTACACGCTATTCAACACTGAGAAAAAACAAGTTAACGATTACTCCATTAAGTAGGAAAACAATTTTTATTGTGGATACTAGGTATATATAGACGTCCCTTAGGAAGACTAGCACATTTCAGATTTCTCAAAAACACCTAGTTCTTTTCAGTGGCCTAAAGAAAAACTAGCAATTTCCAAGATCCTCTAAGAAAATTATAGTTTTTGTCTAAAATTTTGAAAATTGATAATTTTCGTAAGACATTCCTGATAAACACGACATCTTAGTATCGTGAATTATATATTAATGCAATGCTACATGTTTACCTTTGTAGCAAAGGATAGAACAAATATAGTAATGATACTACAAATTATTTGTTAATTACACTAAAATATTTAGTTAACAAAAAATCTTGAAAAAGCTAAAGACAATATATATATTTACGTTTTTAACAACGAAACTGTAGCTTTTATTTAAATATTTATACTACGTATTTAAAGTAAAATTTGTACAATCATTTTTAGTGATGTAGGAAATCGATAAATTAATAGTATATACTTTACCAGCAATATTTGTAACAGTGCTCGTAGATTTAGTTATGAGATAAAATATAGTTAATAATGCATTTTTGAATGTACGATAACTATAATTTTACGGTGACAGATACCATAAATTATGTTGTAACAAAATTCTACTAAAAGAGGATATATGAAAGTTGCGAAATTTAGACCCATTAATGAAAATTTAAGTGTATCTACCGTAATTTCTGACTATATTTATGGACTAAAATTACATTTTGTAGATTGTCTTGCTAATTGTAGGAAGATTGTTAAAATTTATGAATAACCTTCTTTATCAATTTTTGACAGTACAACAAAATGTTGATATTGTCAAAATAAAAACCGCTGCTAACGGCTTTAGCAGGATGCTTTCTCAAAGAGAGGTCCTGATAATTCGAATTTAAAAATTTTATAATTGAAATTCGCTTTAAATGAAATAATGCTACAATTAACTTATTAAATACAAGCGTTTAAATATTGCCAGTCTAAAAATATATTATAATTCGAAATAATGTTCAACATGTCTGCACGCGGAAAATTCATTAGCTCTAAAAAATATAAGTGTATTAAAAATATCGATTAAATTTTTTTTAAATTAAAGATTTTATTTTTTTTTCTACAAAAATATTTTTACCCAATTGGCTTGAAAATCAAATCAGTTTTATTCTTACCTCAATATATATATATATATATATATATATATATATATATATATATATATATATATGGAAGAAAATTACGTCTACTTCAAGAAAATGTACATGTTAACAATATGTTTGACGTGTAAAGAAAAAAAAATTTTCTTAACTTTTACAAATTTTGAAAAATTTATATTTTTCTTATAAGAAAAAAAAATTTAAATACTTGTTTGATATATCAATTAAAAGAAAATCACGTATACTTTATGAAACATATATATTTTCAACATATTCAACGTATAAAAAAGAGAAATTTTTTTCTTCAAATTTTAAAAAACTTTGTTTAAAGTTACTATTTTTTTACTAGTGTACTTTTTATCATCCAATCAGCTCCAAAAAAATTTAAAAGCATGTTTTTCTGTCTCAAGAATCTTGAAAATATAAAAGTTTATCAAAATCTTTGATAAAAAAATTTTCATCGTCACAAAGTGTTCTCCTTGAAAAAGCAAACAAGAACTATAAGATTTAATTTTATATAATAAAAAATATCATAAAATAAAATAAAATACAAATAAAAATGTATTTGTATATATAAACATTGCAGCTTTTTTACATCCTCATTTCTAGTTTTATTTTTTATAGTCCTAATTACTACAAAATTCTTGTAGGTGTAATTCGATCTTTTAGGTGAATTTCATTGCTCATTCATTCAGGACTAATAAGGAGAATCCAATCCTACGGAACTCAGATTTTGATGAGGCTTTGGAAGGTGCTTTCTGGTATCTAAAAGTGATTATTAATATGCATGTATTGGCACTAGAAAAAATGGCTAAAGAGCTTTAATTTGATACCTGTAACATTAAAAAATATTAAAATAGGTTAATTTTTACAAATATTTATGCATTTTTAGTCATCTTCTTCAATTATTAATAACTTTGACTCCGATTAATATTTTTTAACGTTGTAGGTCTTAAATTAAAGCTATTTCTGCATACTTTTATTATCTCTCAAGCCATTTTTTCTATTATCAATACATACATACTTATAATCATTAGTAGTATATAGAGTAAAATAGTTTATATCTCGAACACAAGGGCCCATTAGAACAAACTAAGGGTGCTAGGCCTCATATTTACGTACTAGAAAGCACCTCCTAAACCCTCATCAAAATTCGACTTCCGCTGGGTTGGTGTTCTCTTTTTAAGTACCCATCACCTTCTTATAATGAATCGTAGGCAGTTAAGTGCAGAATCCTTACATTTCTGATTGTTACATCCGAATTGTACTATAGACTAGATGTCTACCCTAAGTGCGCAAAACGCCTGAAAAACAGTCGAACGTTCACAAACAACGTTGGAGAAACTTTAATATAAAAAAGCAGAATAACAATTATGATAGAACTTCACTCACAGGTAAGTTCGTCCAATCATTTAATTCTAATCCATAATCGATTTTTATAGTTCCGTACATATAAAAGAGAATGATTTTTCCTCCGCTTAATGCCGTCTATTTTTATCACACTCCCCGTAAAACGCAGATTCGCACAATCCGCGAACATATAGACCCGAATTCCAAGTACCAGCTAAATAAACCCACAGAATGCGCGCAAACAGCCTCCCGTCAAACGACAAACACGCGCAAATCGTCATCTCGAATTTCGACATAGCTCGCAACCACCCACACCCGCACACTCCTCCAATTATCAATCACCGATTCCCAATTCTTTCTCGTTCCAATCCAGCGGGCACTATACATACCACATTGTATAGCCACCCAACGCTCTCGTTCCACGCGCGCGCCGTATTACCTTATGAACACCTTATCTCCCCGCAGCCGCAGCGTGTGTCAATATGTATCCGTCTAGTAGCGCGCGGAGGAACCGAGTTGCCGCGCGCTCTCGGTGTAGTAATGTACAACGACGCGCCGATTAGCCTTCTTCTTCTTCCATTTTTTTTCCTTTTTTTTTGTCAAACGAGATTCTCAGCGGCGGTGGCGGCGGCGTATAGGTAATGTATGCCTATGCGTGCGCGCGGCGATGGCGATTGATAAGAGAGTCGCGCCGCGAGAGCGATAATAGGAGAGTGGGACGAGGAGAAGAAGAAGAATAGACGTCAGGTCGCGGCGGACGACGGGTGCGCGCGTTATACGGAGAGAGGCTAAGGTCGCGGAGTGAGTGGGTCTCTTGGTTGACGCGGGGAGCGAAACGATGAGGAGAGAGACGACAAGCGAGGCATCAGTAAGTCCTTAGAGTCCTGGCTGCAGGCGGTGGATGGATTGGTGATGTGTTTTTTTTATAGAGTGAGAGAGAGAGAGAGAGAGAGAAAGAGAAAAAGAGAGAGAGAAAGACTTTAGTTTGCAAAATGATGATTGATTCAAAACGTATGTTGAAGTTGTATTATATCGTATAGGTTTGTTATGTTGAAATTCGAATTTAAGTTCTTTTTTTAAGATTTTGGACAGTGATTTGAAGAGCTTTTCGAGTATTAAATGATTGAAAACGTTTGTTGAAACTATGTGTTCTTGTATAGGATTATTGACAGAGGATCAATAAGGAATGTTGCGTACAGTGTAATTTACTTAATGTGTATTTATCGTGAAATTAAAATTAATGTTTTTACAAGTCTTTAAACAGTGATTTGAAGGAGATCAGGCGATCTTGGCGAGTTTTTGGGTTTTCGTGAGTTAAATGATTGAAAACGTTTTTTAACATCGTGTGCCCTCATATAGGGTTATTGAGAGAAGATCAAAGGACTTTTTATACAAATTTAAAATCGAGTATTTTCAAAGACCATTGAGAAAGGATAAACGGGGGTATTTTATAACTAATATATTTTTCAAAAAATCAATTTTTCTCAAATACTGGTTGAAATGATTCTAAGGAAGAATGATTTTTTTTGTTCTTTGCGCTTTAGGAGTTCAATGATTAAAAATGTTTAAAAAATTACATGAAATTCTCAAAGATTATAGAAAGGAAAATATCAAAGATGTTTTTCTATAAATAAAATTTCTTTTATTTTTGGCTATTTTTAAATTAAAATTGATGTATTTATCAAAAAAAAAGTTCTTTCTAAATGTTCGATATAAAGATTTCAACGAGATTAGGTGATTGAGGGAGAGTGCGATTCTTTTCTGTTTTTAGCATTTTATGACTTAAAGATTAGGTAAAGAAACCAGAAAAATTAATTTTCATATGTGTATAATGTTGTCAACTTTCTTAGATAAATTGCAGGAGCCAATTGATTAATTGTTTTTTAGAATAAATCAATAAAATAGAGTTAAAATGTCAGTTCCGTCCCGTGCCCAAAATATGATTTTCAGTATGAAATCTCATACCGCGTAAAATAAAAAACAAATACATATGTCAGATCTCCGCATACACGTTGCAAATTATGGGGTTCATTATGTATATTTTCATTAGTTTTAAAGTCAAATTCAACTAACTACTATTAAAACCGGATGTATACTTGTTGTTCATCGATTTGCACTAAATTGTTGATAATAGCATTAATCGCTTTGAATAATGTGCTATTTGACTTCTCAGAAGTAGGCAGGTTCGAAAAATTGCAAACGCGCAAAAAATTTTTTAATTTTGTAACGTACAAAAATTTCAGTCAGTTTTGTCCCCCCTGTAAACCACTATTTGAATTATGTTTATTGGTTAACAAAATGCATTTTCTCATAGTATTTACAAGGCATTACGAGCATTTTTAACCTGAAATGTCAGTTCCGTCCCCTGCTAAAATCATATTATAATATTGTGTACATTTTGATATGTATACTTTTTAATGTATCCCATTCAAGTATTTTGTTTGAAATGTTATTATGAGTGCAACAAATCCTCAAACACTAAGAAAGAGAAAATTTTTTTTTGTTGTAATATATTTTCGGATACTTTGAAATCTAAACCGGGACAATTACGGCCGAATCATCCATATACTTTTTAATAAAGTAGTATATTTCATTCAACGTTTTCTAAAAATTCTAAGTTTTTAACGATCTATGACTTAGATAGATTAAAGGTAAAATTAATTGAAAAATTTGTAGTAGTTTGTTTGTGCAAATGCATAGTGATCTTGAAAATCATAAAAGATGTTTGATATACTAAGCTATATTTGACTAGTTACGTTTTGCGTTTTTAATGATGATCATAAATTCAAGGAAAGTGTAACCGCCGCAGTGAATTGCAAAATGTAAGAGTTTTATTTTGTTTACTGCAAACATTAAAAATCCAGATATTTCTTTTTATGATTTAATTATGCAGTTTTCAATCTGGATTTTTTTCGGATAATTTCTACTTCAATGTTTAAAGTAGATTTTACATTTAAAAAAGTTCCATTATATTTTATTAAATGCACAGTATTATAGATTTTTTGTTATAATAGTAATATTTTGGATATAAATTTTGAAAGAAATTATTACCTCATATTAAATAAGAATGTCTCTGGTATATAATCTGAGTACATATGCTATTGAATGATATAATAACAACTTTGTTTTCATATGACACATTCTATTATTTCGACATACATCGTTTTATCTAAAATTTAATTTACTCACATCGAAAAAAGGAAGGCCGAATATAAAAAATAATTTTAGACGGAATAGAATATATGGAAAAGTTTGATCTTGTGTACAGATATTCGATTGATTAGCTCGGAACAAACGTCATATTAAGATAAGCATCATGGTTTGTTTATTTTCTAAGAAACAAAAGAAAACATTCGCTTCCCAATTATATAAAAACTCGAAAATACTTTTTATCTCTAAATTTGAATCGTAGCAGTCGCTGAAAAATACATATTTGCGCTGTTAGTAAAAACTATTACCATTGAGTTTTTTAATAGATATAACTATACTTATAACTGCAAACCTGTGTATAATACTGTACATGATGTAACAAAAAGTATATATGCATAATAATATTAAGAATAATTTGTATACATCAAATTGACAGTTTAAGAGAAGAAAATAAGTTTTTGATATATTAGAAGAGCAATAACATTTAATAAGTGCATTACTGTTTTTGCTGTAATCGTCTTGAAACAATATGATTTCTTGTCACCATGTTACACATCACATTGAAAAGTGTAGTTTTATCACGATTATGTGTGTAAACGTGATTTGTAATACGATTCTATTCATGTAAGTTTAACGACACGAAATTTAATACACTTGGATTTGCAGTGTTTAAAGTAATAGTTTTAATAAAGTTTCAAAATAAACATCGGATATTTATTACAACAACACCCGTTACTAATGATATATGTATGTACCATTGCACTACCAATTTATTTGTCAGAGATGGATAAAATCGTACTTTTAGGCTTACCGTACAAGTTCATGTATTTAACAAGAGTATTTAAGTACATAAGGCTCAATTGCTTGTATAGTTAAGTACATAAATAGTTAAAGCAAAGAATTGAATTATTTTTTTCTAGTACAAAAGTGTCGACATAAATGTTTGAAATAAAAAATTTTAAGTACTTCTTGTAGGTCTCTAAATTTACAGTTCCAAGTACTTCAGCTTGATGTAATTAATTACATACGTACTAAAGTATGTCGTACTTAAGTACATGTGTATTCAAGTATGATATTCTTAAGTACATACGTACTTATGTATGATGTACTTAAGTATGTAATTAAGTATATCATTAAGTACGATGTACTTAATTAAGTATGTACGTAAGTATGTACGTAAGTATGTGCTTAAGCATGTACTTCAGTACGTACTTAAACATAGAATTTCAAAAGTACTCCCCAACCATGTCCTTCGCGTATACCACTATCCATTGTACACTGTACACTTTTCTGAGTTTCGCAGATCCTAGAGCATATCATCTACACGAGCGATTAATATACCATACATCCATAATAAATACTTAATATTGTCCCGATTCAGTGACTTTGAAGGATCCGAAAGTTCAGGAGGGCGGCGGAGCACAGAGGCTGGTGAAGAGGCGCCGCATGAAGGCCAGCAAGTACGCGCCGATATTCAAATGGCTGCCCAAGTACAACAAGTACCAGGCGGTCTCGGACGCGATAGCCGGGGTCACCATCGGCCTCACCATGATACCCCAGAGCATCGCCTACGCCACCCTGGCCGGATTGTCCGCGCAGGTGAGTTTTGCGTAAATACGTGACTTTTTTTTATCTTCAGTGTAGTGCAAGTATTATTTATATATGCTCGTGTGAAGATTGAAACTGTATAAGCGTGTTTTTGATGTGTATATATACTGAACAAATACATGTGTAAAAACGCTAGGCGCTAGTATTTGCGCATTAAAGTATGACATTGATTTGAAAACCTATTCTGAAATTACGTGTGTAACAAAAATTTAAATTATTAAAGCTGTACCAAAGTTACTAATTTTCTGGTGATTTATTTTTATACTTAAAGTAAAGGATAAATAAATATATAAATAACATAATAGATTGTGTTTGTAGGAACGCGTAAGTATGTGAGAATTATACCGATTTTCACTTAACATTGGCTTGATAAACTCGGCCTTAATCTACTTACGAGTCACAAACTTCTTTTATTATTATTAATCTTCGAAGCTTAATTAGTACAGGTCTTGCATGTATATGTATGTAGGGGAGAAGCGGTTTCGATCGAGCATCTCATTATCTACAATATTTGTTCGGATTTCAATATTGAAAGGGCTTTTATTTGATTTAGTAGTACAAAAATAGCTAGCATATAGAAAATTATTGAATTTGAAAAATTTTCACGAAAGTTATTGAGAAAAAACACAGAGAAGTACGTTTGAACCTTCTTTGATGTAAGAAAAGTATACGAAATAAATATGTTATACACTTTAAGACAGTACAATTTATTTTCACATTTTTTACTTTATATTTAGTAATTAAGTCAAATTAAAAAAATAAGTCCTAAGCGGGTTCGATGGCGCACAAGCGAATTCACTCCCAAACTTCAAAATTTTTGTATGAAACTGTCCATAAGGAAAAGGGGGTACTTACTCTATTAAGGCGTATTAGTTATACATTAAAGATTATGTAAATAAAATGTTTATTTACTTTGGTAGCTAGTATGTAGGTACTCATGTAATTTTTTGAGGTTAGATTAACATATCATATGCTATTTTCTTTGCACATGAGTCGTTTTACTTAAAAAATATTTATAATCTATTGAATAAAGTATTTATAACATATTAAATTTGACTTAAAACCATTTTTACTAAAGGAAGTCGGTTTATGTAAAGAAATCATCGGGTTGGATGGCGTAATTTTTTTTTTATAACCGTTAACATCATTAATTTACGAATGTTATATGAATAGAAATTGTTTATTTTTAAAAGAAAACCGGTTTAACAAGCAATTTGCATAGCTTTTTATTTAAGTTATGACTTCTTTTTATTTAAATACTAAATAATGAAGCTTAGGTACGTCAATCATACCACATCTTTCCTAAGACTTTGTTTCGGAAATTTTATCACATAAAATTAACATTCACAAACAATTTAGAAACTTTTAAAGTTGTTGAAATTTTTTATTTGCGCGTATTAACGTAATTTTTGTAGCTTGAAGGTCGAATAACTTCTTCAAGCCTTTACTGAATTATAATTTTTTAATTGAATTTGAATTTCTGATTATTGTTATAGAATGTCCGCTTAAATTTTTCTAAAATATCCTTGGTTTAAGATATAGGCATATCATTAAATTTAACATTATAAAATAGACATTTGGTCAACTACCCAATGTAAAGATATTATATCGATATTATCAATAATATACTTACAATATTACCTTTAATAATAAAAGTTGTGTGCTCCAAAGTAATAGAATTAAAGTCAAGAATAAAGAAACTGCATTGTCTTACTACACTCGCTATCGATCTACTTAGAAAATGAAAAAATATTTGTTTTATTAAAAATCTTCTAAAAATTAAGCCTAATGCCGTTGAAAATTTCTCAAAAATCACACACCCAAAAATCTAATGAATCTACCGCAGTACGGCCTGTACTCGTCGTTCCTGGGAGGTTTTCTGTACACGATCTGCGGCTCCGTGAAGGAGATCTCGATCGGTCCGACCTCGCTCATGGCCCTGCTGACGCTCGAGTTCACCAAGGGCATGAATCCGGACTTCGCCATACTCCTCGCCTTCCTGGCCGGTTGCATCGAGTTCATCATGGGCCTGCTGGACTTGGGTGAGTTGGAATCGTAAAGTCATGTTCGAAACTTCTTTCTGAAGATTGATGTACACTCGACGTGGAAAATATAACCTCATTGGAGGATTACAAGAAAATGCAAACAGTTTGAATCAGATATTTTCCACGTAGAGTCTATTATCGTTTTGAATTGAAAATTTAATAGAAATTTAAAAATTTTATCTTTGAGTGGTTGAAGAAGTCTGGATATACGCTATATTTCTTATATAGTTTTGGTTTCCCACTTAAGATAAACTACTGCAAAAATAAATTTGTTTGCTCAGTGAATAATAAATTATAGTAAAAACTACACGTGCGATAGATCAAATCCGCGAAATAAACATAATATTAGAGTTTAATGAAGTTTAAACATGCACTAGTTATATAATGTTGGATTTCATATTTAAGACAAATATCTGTCTAAATAGATTTGTTTGCTCAGTGAAGAATAAATTACAGTAAAAGTTACACGGACAGTAAACCAAATACGCCAAATAAACAGAACATTAGAATTTGTTTGTGTTAATCAACTTGCAAAAGAACTCCTGTTTTGATACGTTTAAAGTCTGAGTAGTTGAGTGGAAAATTACTCATAGATCTTGATCTGTTTATTCACAAATGTCAAATTTCTTTGGTAGTTATGGTAGCTTTGGTAGTTTAAAAGAGAAATATTCGTGTAAGATTATTCACTTGGTTATTTTCACTTAATGTTGTCTGATTGCTTAAATGATTTTTAACGATGAATTTTCAGTAATAATCGAACCGATAAATCATTAATTTATGATGTTCATTTCTATTTTCAGCAGATGCTTGAATGTGGTTTGAAAATAAGAAAAATCGCACGCTAATAAATTGATAGAGAGCTATAAAACGTGTTTATTAAATAAATACATTATTTGCCATCAGGATTCCTTGTGGATTTTATATCAGTGCCGGTCACATCGGGATTCACTTCCGCCACTGCTGTCATAATCATCGTGTCACAACTAAAAGGTATTTTCGGGTTAAAGATCCAGTCTGCAAATTCAATCGAACAGCTGTTTAAAATTTGCTCAAATCTGAAGAACGCAAAAGTGGGAGATACGCTGTTAGGAATTACAAGTATTATCATTTTGCTGTCACTTAGAGTAAGTATTTATAATTATATTCCGTACCAATAACGAATTTAATTCTTAATAAATTCATACGTTTCTCATTAAACTTTTTTTTAATCTTTTGATAGTTAGAATCTCTAACTATATATAAACTAATGCATAGTCCAAACTTTTCCTTTATATTACTGATTTTGAAAAATTCCTTCGCTGAATCATTCATGAGCATCATCGATAACATTCTATAATCTTAAGCTAAATAGCTAACATTAAAGTAAATACGAATTTAAGCAGACTATGATGTTTTAAAATGTTTCATCATTTTATGAATCAAATTGTCTTACAAATTCAGACGAAAAATAACTAAATTAGTAATTGTATTAAAATTTATTTTTCATAGCATTATTAGCATACCTTTATTGGATAAAAAAAAGGAGGGTCCAAAAGGGCCGTTTCTGGTCCCAAATATATAAAATCAGTTTTTGTTAATATGATATTTTTAATTAATTATTTATAATAAATCGTAACTTTAAGCTAATCGTATCTTGTCTGACGTTCGATAAAGATTTATAAGTATATAAATTTTAAATTAAGAAAAAGTCAAAAGAAAATAGAATTAGATCTACGAATTAGTTTTTCCTTCTTACAACTACATATGCTATTTAACATACGTAATAGTATATTGTGTACCAAGGGCGAAAATTGGGTCTTTTTTGACCGATTGTGGAGTTTGCAGTACAAGTCGTAGGCGAGTGCGTATCGCGAGCCCGAGACGAGTAATGCAAACACACGAGGTCAAAATGGCACACTCACCTGTGATGCACATCATATTTTTTGTAACACATATCTAGATTACGCGTTTTTCTTATACCCTATAGAGCGGTACTAAAGTGTGCCGTTTTTTGACACGGTACAAACGCGGGTCTGTTAGATTAGAAAATTAAAAACATATGTATGACTTGCTTTATACAAATCTTACTTTATACCCGCTTTAAAGGTCGAAAAAATGCGAAATTATTGCTTGTGTGACAAAAACATTATTTTAGACTTTCATCTATTATCGGGTAAATGCCATTTAGAAGAGAAAAGTCCTAATGGATTCTCTTCTCTTTATTCACATTATCTCTCTATCCTATACTAAAAAGTAACATCACATCGCACTGAACTGCCAAACACATTTTTCAGCATATTTATATCCTTGATTTGTGTTTCATAATCTACGTATAATTATGTGAGTTATTTCGTGCACTAAAAGATATAGGAAAGTATCTGAAATTAACAAAATACACAAGTTTTCTAGTGCAAAATTTCTCCATTATCTGAAAAATAATTTGAGTAATATATGCACTAAAAAGGAAAGTTTTGTTTACTATTTTTTTATAACTCAACATGAAAAGTTAAGAATTAAATTTAAAGTGCATGTTAAAAATCAGAAAATTTAAATTTACCTTAAAATATATCTGCTTTAATAATATTAGTAATTTGCTATAATAAAGACGAAATGGTAAATAATTATTTACTATATAATTTAATATATAATCTATTGCTAATCGGCTTTTTCTCAGTTCGATATATCGCGTGATGTTTCTTAGTGCAGGTTAAAGATCTTTCAATTCTTTGAGGTATCCAGCCCGATCTTAGTCAATAGAATTGTGAGCCGCGCACAAGAGATAATCGCTCTAATTAAATTTTAAAATACAAATTAAAAGCCCAAGGCATCAAACGGTCATATCGCGTATTTCGTTGGCCCCTGACTCATAAACAGGAACGGCAATTTCAGGCTATTAAACGTTCACGTGGATTAAAGTGGATTTTAATGGATTCCACAAGGATTCTAGTGGATTGATGAATTCATAATTTTATAAGATAACATAGAATGTGAGATGATTGTTTACTTTCCCGCGTTTTCCGCATACCTAGGGTATTATATTTTGTCTCTAAAATTTTTTTAGTGCCTAACTGAATCTTTACAGACCCTGATTTGACTTTTTATGGTCTAAATACGAAATTTAAATAGTATAAAAAAAATTCCTTTTTAACATTCGTATGTGTATATACGTTTTTATACATGTTTACACATATATAAATATGTATAACTATGTACACCCAGTATATCACTAAGTATTCATCAAGACAAGATTAAAAAAAAATCATTTCGGCCCAGAAATAACTATTCTCACATATCTCGGGTGCGCCACTAAAACAACAGCCGCTCTAAAAGGGTTTCTAAAAAATGTCATCGATGTTTCAATCATTCACGCTCATCTCCAAGCTTCGTTCCATGCCGTGGGTACCTCGAAACATCCCAATGCTCTCTCCAAACCCCAATCCAAACACCAACGAAAGCCCGAAGTCCCCGAACGATACCTATAACCTCCCATTACGCCTCGTTGCTCGAATACACATCATACTCACCAACCCACGCGCACCAACAGAAGCTGAAGGACGTGAAGCTCGGGCACGGGGAAGGCGACCGGCCGCTCCGGGCGATTATCTCGAAGGCGCTCTGGTTCTTGTCGGTCGGTCGGAATGCCCTCGTCGTCTTGACCTGCTCCGTAATTAGCTTCTATCTGCACCAAGCCGGACAGACGCCGTTCGTGCTCTCAGGTCAGTGGTGCCAATGTGGCTTTATTGTGCGAGCTCGCTAATCTACGGGATATGGGTGTATACGCGCCGACGCGCGATACACGCGTGTAGGAAGCGTCCACTTGCGCGTACACCGAGGTTCATAAAAGAACTCGGGCGCGCGCGCGCGCGCGCGCTGATGTCGTGGAATTGTCGCGCTTTGCAAATTGAACATTTCTAGGTCTCGATTGGCTTGACCTCTCGCGTGCGCGCGCTCGCAGAGGTATGACATTCGCCTGCGACCTGGGGATTCCGGCGAGGAAGGAGCGAGCGATGGCACACTGCCAATGAAGAATTAATCAAAGCTGGGAAATTCACGGGTGCGAGTGTATGAGGGGTTAGAGAGCGATGGAGAGGTAAAAGATCGAGGGATAATACATTTGGAGGATTCGTTTGTTGGATGTGGTTTTGGAAATCGCGGCGGTTTTTCAAAGAGTGGGGTTTAAACGGTTTTTTAATGCATTACTTTCCCATTTTGTTGTTAGACTATATCCTACCCCGACAACAAGACTGAGGCGATTCGATTTTCTTAAACTTTATTTTTGTACATAAATAAGCGAGCAAATATAGCTGTAGAGACTATTAAAGTTTTTTACACTTATTCAGTTATTGTTGGAATATATATATATATATATATATATATATTTAAGTATGAAAACGAATTCAATTTATTTTCGATACTATATACTAAAGTCGTATTGCAGATAAAAACGAGTTATAAATTAAGTATCGTTGCAACAATATTGATGTATACGTACGAATTAACCTAGAATTGTTGTATGAGGAAAGCGATAATCACGTATTATCGGTACCTTATTTACGTTACTTACTTGGTTTTACAAAAATATAGAATTTTGAGTTGTTTTAATCTTGTTTTGAGGGATGCGACTTCATAGTCAATGAAGAAATATCAAGTTAAAAATTAAGTAAATAAGTAGGAATAGATAATTCATAGAATTATTTAATTCGTCTATCAGAGATTATTTCGAAATCCTTAAGGTTTTTATTAAAGCGAGATTTAAATTTCTTTCTAAACACTTTGTTATGCTATTTTATTATTAGAACGTATCATTGTTAATGAATAATTAATCAAAATTGGAATTATAAAGAAAAAAATTAAAGAACAAAAATTTTGCCGAATTTTTTTATCGAACATTATATTGTTTCTTTGACAGTTGCAATGTTTTCTTTTAAGTGACATTTAAATTCTTTTAGGAATACTTTGTTTTTGTGTTCTATTATTAGAAAATTGACGTATGCATGTAAACAGGAAATTTACAATAATTGAAGCGACGCCTGCAATTTCAGCCTCGTCGTAATCATGTTCTTAAATTTAATCCTCTCGCTACTGTCAATATGATAACGCGCACATCACCTTTTCAGTTACCAAGAATTTTTAGCAAATTTGCAAGTCAACAGAGATTACTAGGTATAATTTAGTTTATGGGTTTATATTAATGACACAGTCGACATACGATAATTCGAACGTAAATAATTCGTGGTTTTTTACGATCCCTATTCTTTCTCAACCTACTTAACCAATATTAAATAAACTCTATAATCCGAAGTGCATTTTCGATAATTAGAAGTTTTAGCCAGTTCAGGTTTTGTCCATTCCTATATTAAACCATGTAAAAAAACTTTCGTTGATTCGAGTTTCCATTAATATCGTGAATTTCATGGATTTCACTTTCAAAGATTCGAAGTTAGCTTCTCAAATATGAAAGATAATTTCAATTTGGTATGACTCTATAGACGATAATTATTTCGTGAACGATTATAATGAAAGGCGATAATAATAGTGGCATCGAGATTATACTATTCAAACAGATAATAATTTTTCAAAGAAAGCAAGGAAACTCGATGATAATAATAACGGAAGAAAGTATTACAAAGTAGCCTCGATAAGATAAATCTTCGCATTCAGTCTAAATTGAATGTATTATGTTATATTGTCTTATCGAAAAACATAATAGTAATAATTGATATACTATAATGCTTATACATTCGCTATAACTACAATTGCATATTTCAATTTACAGGTACGGTGAGATCGGGACTTCCGAGTTTCTCCATTCCGAATTTCTCCACCGTATCCAATAACCAGACGTATGGATTTTTCGACATGTGTTCACACTTGGGTTCCGGAATCGTTATCGTGCCCCTAGTCTCGGTTCTCGCTAACGTCGCTATCGCTAAAGTTTTTGGTGAGTTATATATTTTCTACTAATTTAATTACAATTAGAGATGAAAATGAGTTGTTTAAGTTGACGTAAGTTTTTATATCTTAAATATGTACGGCATGTGTGATATTGTCCCAAGTTTGATTTTTTTATGCGGTCTTTATGGCGCCCTAAGAATTCGCTAAACTTTATTATTGAATTTAAGCCTTTTTCACCACTTACCACGGGTTTTCTAATCAGGAAGTACATATTTCGTGGCCAACGATGCTTTAAACTATTTTTTAGAAGTGTATTCATGGACTAAGACTGAGTTCTTTCTCCAGATTATGAGGACTTTTATTTTTCAAGATATTGTACATTATTTTGTTTTTAAAATTTTTGATCGTTTATTTCTTGGATATCCAATGGACATTTTTGACGTAACAACACTCATTTTCTCATTCTTTGATGAAGATTTGAAATAAAAAAGAATATTTCAGATCCATCAGTTCGTTTTTGTTTTATAACGTTTTTTCATTTTATGATTTTAATTTCTTTTGATTTCACGTGCTTAGTCCCGTTTAATTAACACTGACAGGCATTAATTTGTTTGAACTGACATAACGTTTGTTACAAATCTCAACCCATCTTCTACCAGGGATCATTTTGAAGGTCTTATCACAAGAAAAATTTTGAGACCATAATGAAAAGAAAATAAGCTCGCCGACTTGCCTCAAAATTATCATATTAGGTGCATATTTTACCAACCAATCAGAAATCTTGAAATTAAGGTCTGAAAATATTTATATGTATTCTACAGGTAATTTGCTACAAAAAATGTTCTTACAAATTTTTCTCGAAAGCGCACCCTATCTGCGTTAAGAATCATTAAAGATTTGTTTCCTTGTAAAGTAAAATAAACAGCTGATTTTTAATAGGCCCATAACTATAGATATATTGGGTCTAGGGATCTAAAAATGTATATGTATACTTTTTTGACCATTTTTAACCCACATAAAAAATTTCAGCCAAAAAATTTTTTTTGTCCACAGGTTGACGTGGAATGTTCTATATATATATATATATATATATATATATATATATATATATATATATATATATATATATATATATATATATATATATATATATATATATATATATATATATATATATATATATATATATATAAAATTCATCAGCAACGACAGTGTTGCAAAATTTATTACACATATTTTTTTATAAATATATAATGCATAGGTATTTATTGTATTTGTTAAAATATCAGTCTCTAACCACAGGAAATATACGCCCAGAGATACAGATCGACTGTTTTGTTATGAATTGTGGTAATATATTGTGCAATCGTTGCCGGAGTACAGTCTTATCAACAGAGTATTATAAAGGAATTTTGAAGCCAACATACAATGTATTTGAGTATTACAAGAGCAAATTTGATTAAAAAGAATATTTCCCTCTTTGGTCTCAACGGTCAGTTTTGCATGACATATCACATACCGTAAAAGTTTTGCCCGATTTGATAGAAACCTGCCTATTTTATTCTTGATTGATATTAGAGAAATATCATAAAAATGAAGAAACGATATAAAACAAAAACGAGTTAATGAATCTTAAAGTTTTGCTTCCTTACAGAGGAAGCTTTGTAAAAAAGAAGTTTCTAAGAGTCAAAAGATACTATTTTTAGTAAAAGTCTGTATGGATGTGTATGTACGTGTGTGAGTGCACGCACGCACACACGCACTTTTAAGCAGCCTAAACTTTTATAGACTTATTATTAAAGTGGGCGAGAAATTCTTTATTTGAATAATAAATTAAACACAAAAATCTTCCAAATCATGGTGAGTTGCGATTCAAATTTTTCAATTCAAGAGTGAATCGTGAATCAATTCTTCATTCAAATTAACTTCGAAATTAATTAAATTCAAAATGCACTACAACGTTGAACTAATAAGGGGAGACAATTGACTCCGGGTCTTGGATTTTTATGAAACTTTGGGGATCGACTTTTGGAACCTAAAAATTGAGCCCAGTATCCGTAGTTTTAGCCCATGAGACTTTAAATCTGAGATAGTGCCAAAAAACATTAGCATTGTCATATAGGTAATGCTTAAAAACAAATATATATAGATAGATTATCAACGTTAATGAAATACGCCGTATTTACCATACAAAGGCCCATGGGATAAAACCACGAGTATTGGGCTTCGTTTTTAGGTACCAGAAAACGATCCCTAAATTTTCATCAAAATCGGTGACCCGGACTCCGTGGTCCCCCCTTGTAAGTACTTATATTTTAAGAATCACAATTATATTTCACTAATACGGAAGCTATTATTTACCTTTATAAATCGTTGGTGTTGCCAATTCTGACTTAAATCTCGGTAATCTGGTCACCATACACTGCTAGCTCTAAACCTGTCCTGGAATCTATTTCGCACAATTCTATTCGCTACACCTCTGCTACAAAACCTAGAGCCCTATCGGCTTCGACGATCACCACTACTAACCGCATTTTGAAGGTTTCAATCTCTTATCCATGGAGAAACTGCACATGTATCATGCGATCTACTCCTTGCTTTCAAAATAGCGCATAACTATTTTAACAGCTAGGAAAGAACCAAATTGTTCCGCACCGTAACATATTATACCCAATGAGAAATCCACGTATATACTCTGTTCCAATCAACTCATAGATCTATATTCGGTTACTACGCCCCTGCATCCAGATTATCCAGTCATTATCATAATGTTAAGATCGTCTATTTTGTACTTTTGTATCTACAGGCTATATACTCTGTATTATTCTTATGAAGGGGCAATTGTTGCTAATCTATTTCAATAAATAAATAAATAAATAAATAAATTACAATGTATAACGTTTGCTTCCCTTCGTTTTCAGCGAGTGGCGCGGCGGTGAACGCCTCCCAGGAGATGCGCACCCTGGGCCTGTGCAATCTGCTGGGCAGCTGCGTGAGCTCGATGCCGACTGCCGGCGCCTTCACCCGCAGCGCCGTCAGCCACGCCAGTGGCATCCAGACGCCCATGGCCGGCGTCTACTCAGGTTCGAGGCATCGCACAAATTTGTGACAGAAAGAAACAAAAAATATACAATACCGGATGTACATACGGGGGTACTTTGGCCACCGGGTGGACTGTACTCCGGTCCTTTGACATTTTATTCTTTGTTATTCTTGTTCGATGATTCATTTTTATTTACTATCTCGGGCATACTAATACATGTTCCTCAAATTACAAATACTGGATAACAGAGATCGATGATGAAAACAAAAAACTCCAACTCATTTGTACAATTATGTAGTAGTAAATTGAATTGAATGTCATATAAGAGGGTGCAGGTCATGTGGCCATCTGCACGAGATCTCGCTGAATGCGTTATACTGGGGCGCCGTATCTCCTACATTTATATGTATTGTGATACTATATGTTGAGAGGTGAGGTGATCCCGCTGCTAGCGCCATCTAATTATAATATAGGGTCATGTTTAAGCGCGGAAGCATCAAAACTCTGATTTCTTAATAGTGCATGCATGTAAAGAAACCACTTTTACATAAAATTGTAGCTTTTTTATGTACTTTAAGATGCATGTACCAGTTTTTGCCGTAGAGTATATTTTCGATGCGAAAATTGCAACTTTCGTTGACGTTTATCGGTTGATAAAGTGGAAATACGAATGCATTCCAAGGCAAAAGGCATTAAATGTGGGAAAAACGGCGATTGCTTCTTTAAAATTCCTAGGCTTACTAATCACAAAATATCGACACTAAAGCTTACGCTACGGCACTATGTAATTAAATATCAAATAAAGGAATTCTCTGTTAGGCTAGTTTTGACTTTCTGAAGCACTTACTATACGACATTACCATAAGAACTGATAGGTGGTCACTTTACCAACACTGATGGTAAAGTGACCAATTCTTAACTACTTAGAACTTCTTTAATTAAAATGCAGAGACAAATTTTTTTTCAAACAAACTCATGAGGTATTTGAGTTAAAGGTTAAAATAACATGTCTCAATAGTTTCCGAAGCATAAAACCCAATATATATCTACTAGGAATCGAAAGTTCCCTAAGGTGGCTTAGGGCTACATTACCTGCACCCTCCCCTTATTTCAATTTTGTGTTACATATTTTTCGATTTTTAAATTTTTGGTTCTACTCTTCTTTCGTTCACATATCAATGTAATTTATTTCGAGCTTATATTACGAAATTCCGAAATGGTACTAAAGATGAGTTTATTTTCAAATGATTTATACTTTTGAGGATGATTGGTCAATATAAGCATAAAATTACGAAATTTGAAATCGTATGTACACATACGCTTTCAAAGATGTACATTACGCCTTTTTTCGTTAAGAAAACAATGATTTTGCCGATTATTGTGTTGCAGATAAGCACTTTCATCTGTATGAAAACGCTTTATGTTTACTCTGCTATCTTGTATTAAAGTACCTATCTTTCAAATATGCTTTCAAAAAGAAAATCGTTAAAAATTAACTATTTTACAGTCGTATATACTGTATTTTATAAATTTTGAGAAAAATACGTACATTATATTCTGAATGAGCTCAAACAAATTAGTCCAAAATGACATTTCAAAAATAACTATACTTTAAAATATTTAATAAAGATACCTTGATGTACTTGTTTTGTTCTATTTCTCGGTTTGAGTTTTAACGCAAATAAGACTTTTTTCATAACGACGGCAGCATATATTTTACTATACTAAAAGTAATGAGATTAAAAATATTTTTGTGTCAAAATCAAAATCTCTTTGAGAAAGCACATTGTCAATGCAATTTTCTGCACTTTTTAATAAGTTTTGTCGTTTGAAATGCGATTTACTAGCTAAATAACGATTTCGCTTTATACCAGGTGTACTGACGATACTTGCGTTGAGCTTTTTGACGCCGTACTTCTATTTCATTCCGAAATCCGTTCTCTCGGCTGTACTTATCATCGCTGTGATCTTCCTACTGGATTGGAAAATTGTTCAGAATCTCTGGCATGGAAGTAGTAAGTACTAAGTCAGTAGATTTATTGCTAGTATAAAATGATTTTAGTCCATATTTTGTAATTAATTAAAATCATATATCCATGTTAAATAATAATATTATTATATATTAATCACAGTATAAAATCTACGAATCTCTCTTCTGTATTCGAAAGAAATTGCTAATGTCTTGAATTTAGCGGATTTAAGTTCTTGTTCCAGGATCAGATATTTGTCCTTGTCATAACAAGGATAGATGTAGTTTACAACGTCTTAAAGTAAAACTTTGTATCAATTATGCTAAAGTCATAAAATAAATAAATTTAATTAATTATGCTGCAGGCGAGCTAAAGGATTTTTATATTACATATTAGCTTTCTGAGTATAAGGTGCATATAAAATTAGACTTGAATCATACATAACAAAATAAATTAAAAATCGTGAAAGATTGATTTTTTAAAATGCTTTAATATAAATAAATCATACATTAAAAATGTATCTTCTCCTATAGTTTTTAATATTTTAAATACAATAAAACACCATTTTTCAATACTACCATACTTGAAAATATTTTTGATTACTTTTGAAACATCGTAGGTATTCAGCCAAAAAATTTTTTAGACATCTAGCTTGAAACGAAAAATTTTAGTGAAACCTTAAATATTTATGTTAATAAATATTCAAGGAAATATTCGAAGAATATTTAGAAAAAGCATTCTAGTGTCTACAATGTATAGATGATCGAGATGATTCTAACAGCACCTTAGTAGACGAATAATTTATTGACTATATATATCGTTTAGAGTGCCTTGTATTCTTTACAGAAAAATAAACAGTACATTATGAAACCTTTCTTATACTTTGTGTGTGACTTTTTATTATTTTTTATAATACTTTTACAACACAGAGTCTTTTTCTCCAAAGAAAGAATTTAAGACCGCGAACGTATTGTAAACATTCTTTCATAAACTGCTTTAAGATGCTTTTATTTGACTACTATTATATTATGCACGAATATCTTCAATTTAAATCAAATTTTCTGCAACGCCGCATTCAAACAGAGTATTCCAAAATATTCCATTCGAACGTAGCCTTTTTGACACATGCTGGAGAAAGTGCGGGGCCTAAGCCCTTTTTCCTTCGTCAACAACAACCCCCGGCTGGGTTCTAAAATCTTTCAAGCGTGCGTAAAAATCGGTATTATTATCAGTGTTGTTTTTCGACAAATAGTTTTTAAATAAGAGTATGTGTGTTGTAGTGCTTACATTTTTATAGAATATAAGTGTCTGTGAGGGGAAATTTCCATCCCTCACAATTTACCTACTAATAAGTACAGACCTGGGACGAAACGCATATATATTTTTAATTTAAGTTACTAGATATATTTTGAATTTGGGTTATTTACATTCCGTTCACTATCGTTAAATTCTTGCTTTAGAGAGAAAGACTCTGTGTTGTAAGAAAAAGTCTTGTCAAATAATAAGAAGTAACACATAAAATATAAGAAAGGTTCCAAAAAATACTGTTTACTTTTTGTTAAAGAGTGTACCAGATACTTTAAATATTATATATAATAAATAAATTATTTGTCTACTAAGGTGCTATTAGAGTCTCGATCATCTTAAAGATTTATATTCATTTTTAAGATTTAACACAGTTTTGACCCCTCAACTGTACTTATACAAGGAGAGACTACGAACTTCGGATCATGTATTTTAATTGATGAAACTTTGAAAATTGTATTCTGGTACATAAAAATGAAGACCAATACGGAATAATACTCGAAGTTTTAATAGTTTTATATTCATTGGGCATTTTCAATGTGCGACGGACACAAAGGTGTATTTGATTAACATTATTAGTTTATATATGCGCAATATTACAAATGCTATATATATATATATATATATATATATATATATATATATATATATATATATATATCACTGCGCATATAATTAATATTGGCACAGGTGGTATATTTCATTTTTAGGTATCAGAAAACAATTCCCAAAGTTTCATCAAATTCCTAGATTCGAACTCCGTGGTCTCTTCATACGACATTTTAAGATTTTTTAAGATCGGACATCCAAAACATGACTATGAACAGTCAATGTTCTAGGGTTTTGTTAAAATTAAGAATGCAAGGGAAAAGTTTATAATGAAAGAGAATCTGTTATAGGTACTTGAATTGGATTATTGTATTACAGTTATGCAACCTTTTTAAATCAATTTTTGAAGTATATTAAAGACTTATACCCGTAGTAGGATACTTATATCCGTAGAAGAAGACTTGTATCCGTAGTAGATAACTTATATCTTCTAAAACGAGCTATTTTGTGTGCAAAATTCAGTCGAAAAAATTGCATAGTCTTGGTGTGCGATATGAAAGTTGACGTTATCTAGCTTGGTTATATTTCCTAACAGAGAGGGACGCCGTCGCAACGGTCGGCACCTTCATCGTCTGCATCGTCTTCAACGTGGAGGCCGGCCTCCTCCTCGGCATTGTCTCCAATATCATCTACCTGCTCTACATCTCGGCCAGGCCTTCTATTGTCGTCAACGAGTGTACCGTAAGCATCATATAAGATATATCCTTGTATGACTAAAGTTCAGTATAATATCATTCCTAAACTCATCAAAGATATTACTACTTTTGTACGTCAACTAGGGTATGTGTGGTATGAAAACTTTACACCCAACTATGTCTATGGGTATGGGATACTATAAATCCGACTAACCCAAGCTAAGCAATTTTCAATAAAAAAGAATGTAAACAAAAAAACTGCTAAACCTATATGAATTGTAAGCTTTGCTTGGGTTACCTACTAGGATTTAAGCTTTTCATTTAAATTAGTTAGGAACTTTTTTATTACAATATACTGAGTTTGGGCTAGTTACATTTAGAATTTTCAGTTTTATTATTTGAACTTGCTTTTTTTGCGATTTGTTCAGCTTGGGTTAGTATGGTTTAGGGTTTCTGGTTTGGGGTTCACGATTTTATTAATAACATTCTTTTTTGTAGCCTGTTGATGATTGTGAGTTATTTGGGTGTAGGGTTTGGAGCTTACGATTTTATTATTTAAACTTTCTTTTAATTATCAGTTGGTTGCTGGGCTTGGGTCAATTGGGTTTTTTGGATTTAGGGCTTACGGTTTTATTTAAAATTTTTTATTATTGCAAGTCGTATAGCTTGGGTTAGTTGAGGGGCGGGGGTCTGGTTTTAACAAAATTCAATACCTAGGAGGGACCGCATTTGACGCCCCCGATTATGACTTTTTGTTAAAAACTCCAATTAAGTGCTTAAATGTGGGTCACTCAACTTTGATACTATACTAGCGCTATTTTTATCAAATCCACTAGTCTAGTGATGCTAAATCATGTCAAATTTGTAAAAATTTATATATTTTTCAACCAATTTTACAGGATGTTGATTTTTCATTTGAAATCATAAATTTGTATCTAAACGTTTTATGCAAAAATACATCATTTTCAAGAATAAATGTTATCAGCAATTTTTTACGATATCAATATCGTAATATTTCAGTGTACCTTGCTTAAGATAACGGCATCGGTCCACATTTGAGCACTGACCCGATTTCAATTACCGCACCTTATACACTGAGAAAATCATATCGTAAAATATTACGATATCGATATCGTAAAATTTTCTTAATAAATTTTTTTTTCGAGTTACTGTAAATTTGCATTACGTATTGATATATGACATTTTACAAATCTTTAATATCGTGAATTTCACGATATATATCATAAATTCTACGATATATATCATGCCAGTTGCAATATAGTTTTCTGAGCGTATGAATCGTATACTTTTGAAATAGATTAAATATACATTTTGAGAGAACCGGTTATAAACTATTTATTATCACATATATATATATATATATATATATATATATATATATATATATATATATATATATATATATATATGCGCAATATTTCTACCGTAGAGTGAAATTAACACCTATAAATGATAATATTAACGTTTGTCAGTATACTCTAAGCTATTTTAGATCTACATACCGACGGTTGAGTGGAAGAAGAGGCTATCTCGGAAAACGTTTGAAGAAGAGACTATTTCGGAAAACGCTTGAAGAAAAGGCTAACTCAGTTTTTGCTTGAAGAACGGGCTAACTCGGTTTGTGTGTGAAGAACGGGCTAACTCAGAATTTGCTCAAAGAAGGGCTATTTAAACCAATTATTTTTTACATTTAATTTTGTAATGCGCATTAATAAAAAGCAGGAAAATTTATTTTTTCACAAAACATATTTTTCCTATTTTTATTATTGCCTATTACAAAATTAAACCCGATAAATAATTAGTTAAATTAAACCTTCTTTGCGCGTTTTCTGAATTAGCCCGTTCTTCAAGCGCAAACCGAGTTAGCCTCTTTTACACACGCTTTCCGAAATAGCCTCTTCTTCCACTCAATTATAAAGCTTGCAAATCAGTCATTAGCTCAAAACTGCCAACATTTGACGCTATTTTAAAAGCACACAACTCGCATAATCATGCAAATAATCTCCACCTCTCTCTTTCCTCCTTTCTTTTCGTTTGCCCATCCGCTCTTATCTCCCACCGCAGCGGTGCAAACAACCGCGACCTGCGCAAGGTAAAAACAAGTCTGATTCACGACTGCAGACATGCATAATGTAATGTACGCGAGTTCTCTGATCTGTAATAATAAATGATCGTCTCGCTAATGTATCCACAGGCGAACATGGAGCACAAATATTTGCTTATCCGGCCAGACGTCGGCCTGTTCTTCCCGGCTGTGGACTACGTGGCGACCAAGGTTTGCGAGATCGCGGACGAACGGGCGCCCGGCAACGTTCCCGTCGTCGTCGACTGCCAGAGGTTCCGCGGGATCGACTTCACCGCTGTCAAGGTATGATTCAATGACTTGGCTTGGCTGATAAAGAGAGTTGACTTTACGTTAAAGTCTATACGCGAGTACGTTAGAATTTTAAGATTTAATAGTAATGCTTTTCATTCATTGTTAAGCGGTATGCGAAATACCGACCCGATTACCAGCGTACCGGCTTTACACGTTTTACAGACAAAATATAAAAGTGAAAAGCCGGTAAGGTAAGTATGTGGTCGGTATTACACATGTCTTTAAATTAAAGGGTCATTCTACTTTGATGATGGGCGAAAAATAATTTACTTTTATGATTTTTTTCTCAATAAATATTTCATGGAATCAAATAATATATACACTGAAGTTCTAACATTTAGAAAGCATGAGTATTATTTGTTTGTAATAGGTTTTTGTTGATAAAATATTATAGCGAGTTAAAAAGTGCCTACAAATCTCAAACAAATTGCATGAAATATTTTTTTTAATTAAAGCTAAAATTTCTCTTAGAGCCCAATGAAGGAAAAACGATTTTGGATATTTGTTGATTAGAGATTCGTCAATGTAAAAATTGTAATCCACTATGTATAAGCCGATTTTTTTAATTATCTACAAAATTAATGAAAAATTCAAATATTCGATATTTTTACCTTTTTTAACAGCTTAAAAAGTACAATGATCAGCTACATAAACGTTTCATTAATTTTTACGTTCACAGTAAGAAAAAATGCAAAGAAATTTGCGTCAATTCGTAACATATATATGCGTTACGCCACCTTCAATCTGATAAATAAATCAAAATTTTCTTGAATAAACAGTCTTGAACGATAAGTTGGAAAAGTTATAAGTTTAATTTAAAAATAAATCATATGATTTGAGTAAGATTATGTAGGTTTTACTGTAATATGTTAAAAAAGTCAGATGTATGAGATATTTCACAAATGTCACAGCTTTGAAAAAATTTATTTTAAACGAAAAAAGCTTTTTTAAACCTATGCCATTTATTAGATTTCAACATAAATTATGCGCCTGTTAAGTCACCTGCTACCTTAATTATTTATTTATTAACCTGATAAAAATTGCAGGGATTAGAAAGATTAGCCAAGGATTTCGAAGGAAGAGATCAAGTTCTATGGTTCGTCAATCTCAATCCTAAGGTTGTGAAATCGATCAGAAAACTGGGAGACTTAAGCAAATTCAAGATACTTAAAAACGAAGCCGAGATTCTCACCTCGTTTGGTAAGCATGATCACAAAATCCTTATCTACACATATTACAACAAAGCAATCGTCACCAATTCTTAATTCAACAATGTGCATTCGATGCTCGTAGACGCGGGAAACAGCGTGAACGTGCAAATCGTCAGCGAGAACGAGAAGGACATCCCAATGAAGAATATGATAGCGACGGCGCCAGCGGAGACCGAATCTCTCCTTGCCAAAGCAAGCAACGGCACGGCCGAAGCTGAGAATCGCGTTAGCTAGCGATTCTTTGAGCATTGTAATTTATAAGTATTAAATTATTGTTGATACAGCTAGATGTAATAAATACGAGTGTAAATTGATATCACGAAATATTGTATGTTTTTATTTAAATTTTTACAGTCTACAAAAATAAATTTCGTTACAAAATTAAGCGACTCTTCATTGTAAAATATCATGTATAATTTCGTGCTTAAGTTTATTTCATCGCTAAGCAAACAATATTAAATACGTATATATATATATATATATATATATATATATATATATATATATATATATATATATATATATATATATATATATATATATATATATATATATATATATATATACACACATATATATCAATTATCTAGAAAGTTACAAAGACAGCTATTATTGACTAAACGTAAAGTTTGATATAAAATTGATATGTATCTTTTTTGGAAGCTTGTGCAGGTTTAGGATTGTTGTGGTGTTTATAAAAAAATATTTCTCATACCTAATTTCATATTTACTTATTATCTTATATTACGCATGTTTAACTATTTTTAGTATCTCACAATCTTTTTTGATTTGAATAACAGTATTTATTATATATTGAAATTACTTTTTATATATTGTTTATTTAATAATAGCTGACTCTTATATTTCTTTAACAATTTCGTGTCAAATGAATGTTCTTGAGTAAAAGACTAACATATATAAATGCGCCATTTCTTTTTCTCAACTTAATAATATAATTTACAATATATAATTTTCGAATACGTCGATTTTCGTGAGTAAAAGCAATTTAATACCCAGGGAAAAATAATCGTGCACAATCGTATGTAGTTATACAATATTTAAAATATGTTAATATTATATAACTATATACAACTTAATACCATACTGTACACATTTTTTCTCTTGGGGCATCAAGACATAATAAATTCATTATGCTACAATTGTAATCGGTTCCTATATTCTCGTCAGTGCAGATAATTAATTAATACGCTATCATTAATAAATTATTAGAAAACTAGAAAACTTACAGTGAAATTTGTGCTATCACATATCGTAAATTCATTATTGCTTACCGAATTTAGCTCTATACTCATGGAAGGCACTTAACCATTTTTCTGATTCGGATATCTGATACTTGTAAAGCGCTATGACGATATTCATGACAAAGCTCTCGAACTCGCTACTGAACATATACGTGTCCGGCATGATTTCGCAGAAATTCATGTTGACGAAAATCCACAAGCATTGTATGACGTTTACCAGTACGTCTTTCTTCAGAGGCACATCGTCTTCGACCCCTTGGGTAATGTTGATGGCGATGACCAGTAACTTGTAAAATATGATGTTCTTCTTATCAAAATCTTTCAAGTCGATGAGAATACCTTTCAATTCGCTCGGTACGTCGGACAATTTGAAGTCCAGCTCGATCGGATGTTTCGTGAAGAAATCGTTCAATTCGGCTATGCAGAGTGTTATCATCTCTTCGGGAGGATTAGTAGTTTCGTTCATTTTCGAACCAGTTGATTCTAAAGATTCTTGGACTATTACAATCGAAACTTCCATGGGCAATGACATGACTTCAACGGGATCCATCAGTACTATGCTATTGTAGGATTTCTGCGATTCGTTGCTCATCTGTCTGGATAGATCTAGATTTTCCACACATTTGAATAACGAATTCTCCTTTTCCGTAGTCGAGAACGATCTCATGTAACTACGGAAAGCGTTGGCCCACTCGCCGCAATTGGCTTTCACGTAGTCGTGGGTCGCTTGCACGACCCTCATGATGACATGCTGAAATTTTGCCTCGTACATGTTGATGCCAGGTACATGGCTGGCCAAGTTGACTTTTATGAGCTGCCAAATGAAATTCGTGGCGTCGCCGAGCATATCATCCTCGGTGTAACGCCCCTGCTGTGAAATCTTCTTCGCGATGCACAGGCCTGTGTCCAGCAGCAAGATCATTATCTTGGAGTTTCCAGGTATGTTTTGCAATTCATTGATAATACCTTTGTATTCCGTTGTATGCGTTTCAAGGGGTACTGCAGACGGTACTGACTTTTGCACGTAGAAGTCTCGAATTCTGGACATTCCTGCTTTAAGTACATTTGCTGACATGAAAGTATTTCCAGGTGTTTCCGTGCTCGTACTCGCTTGGAAATTTGAGGATGGATGACTTCTCGATACTTGATTCACTAAGGCCAAAATACTGTCTTTTGACATGGATGCAAACGTAGAAGGACTGACCAGCGTTACACCGTTGACCTGCACGTGGCCATCGGCGAAGGACAGTTGTGTACCCGCAGTAGCAAAGATCTTACGGTTTTGCACCATGGTCGCGAAGAATTCGTCCCTGTTGTTGATCTTAGTCAGGGATCGGATGATCTGTTCATTTCGATGAACTTCGTCAGCTATGTTACTTCCGGTATTCCTTACCAAACGACGGAATTCCTTTTTATGCCTATTGCTGCGAAGACTGTCCTCGTAGTCCTTCAAGATTTGATTTTGGTCCGATTTTATGATGTCCGATGCTAGTCTCATCTTTACAGCAGAGTTACAAATGAACAGTACGTGCGCAGTTAAGAAAAATACATCTTTGGCAGATACTTCTCCGGTTTCTCGGTACTTCTGTACCATGTTAAGGGAATTGTATCCAACTCCAACAGAGTTAACTAACAGATTGCCGATCATAATTGCATCGTGAGCCATTTGAGCCCCTTTGCCAACACTGGTACCTGTGCGTATGGCTCTAGAGAGAAGAGCGGAGCCACTGCTAGCAGCTAATCCAAGAGTACTACCAGCTACTCCAAGCCAAGCTGGTAAAGCATCTCTGTTGATGACACTTATAGATTGATCGTGAGTACCACGATCGACTAATTCATTTATGGCTCTACTACCTCCCCATACTCCAGATACAGCTCCACCTACTGCACCTGAGTAAGACAATTATTTTTGTTATTTATTCGATTGATTTTCTTACATTGCCAATAAAACGAATAAAAAATATATTATTTGAAGTATTAAATTTGTGAAATAATATGCATATACTATTTACCTGCAATTACGATTGGAGCAGATATGGGATTAAACATTGCAGCAATGCCAATTCCAACACATCCAAAATTTACAAGCGTACTTGCAATATCCACTGCATCAGTAATTGTTTTACTTGCATTGTTGCTATGTAATTCAACCCAGACAGTGGACATTTTATCCGACCATACTTCTTTTAAGTCTGCTTGATATATTCCATCTTTAGGAGCGATCATTGTGCACATTGGCATACTATTATTTTTCAGGAAATCATTCCAATCTTTGTATACTCTTGCTTCTGTGTCGACATACCAAGCTTTAAGCTGAACTTCATTCTTCACTATTATATTTTTTTGTACTTTAAAAACTGGCCTAATATATACGAGTTCATGCAATCTAAATTCATCACATTTTGGTAAAGATTTCTCATCATAAATACAAGTGTACAGTATACTACATAGCACCTCATTGTCTTCAGTCATCTGTGTTCCATGTTCAACTATTTTATCATAAATTGTACTGATCAACTCCATGGCCCCTTTGTCCTTATATATATAAACACCATCTTTGCTGTCGCCACATACTTCTTCAAATTCTGGTGGTCCGTACAAAGCATATCCTATGTAATTTCTGAGGTACAAATGCTCATCAAGCTTATATTTATTCCAGTCGCTGCTGATTTCGTAAAAATTTTGTTGATAGTTCACTGCCAGCCAGTAAACGGCCGCCTAAAAAAAAATAAAAGTAAATTTTTCATTTGTTTTTCTTTTATTATTATTGGTTGATACAAGATTTGCATACTTTTCATTTTCATTTTAACTGATAACAATTATTTTGAAATTAAATTAGAGTATTGGGTATATTATCTAATACATGAAGAGTGCATAATAAACAAAACCAGACAAATTTATTTCCGCTCAAACTTGATTGCGCATATTTTGTGATTTATGATAACATTTTTTAATAAAATGTCAATCTTTGGTCATCAATAGAATATAAAAAAAATTTATTTTGCATTAAAAATGATTCCTAAAAAATACTTTTGATTTAATTTTGTGTCAAAAATCAAAATTGAATTATAGTTTTGTTCAGACACTCCTCATACGTAATATATACATATATATATTTATATGTATACGGCTACGAATAAGTATATACCGACATTCAATATATAAGTAACAATTTATTGATCAATGCAGGTGTAAAGAATTAGCGTTAATTTCTAAACCATTCTAAACGTTGACTATGTAATAAAGGAATATCCAAAAAAACAAATTTTTACCCTAAGCTTATCGATTTTCGATGTCTCCATTGTGCGCGACTGCCTGGTTACGACGACAGTCAATGAATCGGTGGCGAACACAAAGGTGCGCGGAGAACCGAGCTTCAGCTTTCGCAAGGCGTTTGTTTATCTATGTTTCCCCGAAGATTCACCCTCAGCGCAAAATTGACGGGCGACAAACGACACTCGGCACTCGACGCAAACATCACTACCTACGAGTTGAAAGGGATTCCCCTTGCTATTGCAGTTCTGTTAGTATCACGGAGTGACATTGTTTTTGTCCGGAAAAAGGTGCAGGAGCGAAGTTGTATATCTCACTGCGGCTGAACGCAACTGCGTAAAACATAGTACGTTAACATAACCTGCAGCGGTGAGGCGTCTGCGCAGCTGATTTTTTTTTTTTCATTTCCACACGGTATACGAACTAGTGGCTGGGCGCAGCTGATGCAACTATGCTGTCACCAGCTGTCTTGTCGTTCGTCTTGAATGGCCAATGGTGAGCGGAGTAGGTCATAGTAGAACCAACGAATATACAAGTTTATATTCGTTGGTAGAACGTTCCGAGAAAGACGATTGGCGCGGTAATGGAAACGTCAGGTGTTGCGCGGGATTTTCAAAAATGTAAATACGCTGCGTAATGTCAAAGTAGTAACCCATGTGAATCTGGCCCCCGGATTTATTTACATAATTGCTGTAGATAGTTTTTTAATTGCTTTAATTGCTCTGACTATTTTCTTAATTTGCCCAATTTGCCCTTCCGAGATATTTAATAACAAAGTTCTAAAAATATGTAACTCAGCCCCCGGAAAGGAATTCAGTTTTTTCGGTGAATACTTCACCTTTCTCGATGATCCGAGGCTTAAATTAAATCTCTTGGGTGTGTCCAGGTGAAGGACAAAAATATGGTCTGTCCTCTCCGGTTCGTGTTCCATCGCTGTTTCGCTGTTTGGTTTCGAATTTAAACGTTGAAGTGTATCTATATTCGGGGGTCCAACTCCCGTCAGAGCACGCTACAATCGCCGCTGAAAGTTATAATACGTCACGTGATTCGTGGAGGCAAGTTTAAACACGAAGAATAAATTAATTATATTTTTTTACCTAGTCAATTATATAGGGTCTCATATCATTTTGGAAGTATTTGAATTGATTATAATTCCATTTTATCATCTCAAACTCTTTAACTTTAAAATAGTTTTCTACTAACGTTTATTTGGGGTTATGAGACCTCTGTTTTCTTATAACTTTCAGTAGTTATAAATCCAACCACCAGGTGGGGACTACTTTGCTTGGACCCCCGAATACCTGTACTCTCAATACTCCACTACAAGGAGTATTTTTCTTTGAAAATCCGTAATAACTTTAAACAGTTTTAATGTATCAAATCTCAACGTTTGAATTCAAAGCGGAACAGCGAATCAGCG
The DNA here is from genome assembly GCA_949152435.1 of Gastracanthus pulcherrimus. Lineage (NCBI taxonomy): Eukaryota > Metazoa > Arthropoda > Insecta > Hymenoptera > Pteromalidae > Gastracanthus > Gastracanthus pulcherrimus. Next base: position 17,799,864 of record OX424573.1, read on the forward strand.
ATGAAACACGGACCGGAGAGGACAGATCCGATTTTTGTCCTCCATCTTAGAGCCTTTCTACATGTAAACTCACTGGTAAGATATTCGCGTCGAACGTTTTTGTAATAGAGCGACCTTATTGGTTAATTCCTGTAAACTGGAAAATCTCATTGCAGCATTTCAAAAAACGTTCGACGCCAATATCTAATCGGCGAATGTGTGATATCCCGGGCCGTCGGTTCCCGACTCCACCGAGTGATGGCGTGGTTTGGCGAGCGCTAAATTTAAATAGATTGAAGGATTTAATATTATAAAGTTATATTATCTATTAGTCGGACAACTATAAAGGAAATGCTCTTAATATGAAATTAAGATCTATAAATAAAATGCTTGAGTTTAAGTTAAATAAGGATTTAGAGTAACAGTCTAAATCCTTCTACATATTGAATATATCTTATTGAAGGGTACAACTTGGTGGTTTGGCGTCTCGACTTTGACTGACGTTCTGTTGTCGTCTCCGCTCTTTCTCTCTCTCTCTCTCTCTCTCTCTCTCTCTCTCTCTCTCTCTAAAAATATTACTCTCCTATTCTTAAACAGCGATATCATTTAGTTTCTTATTAAATAAAAAAAATACTCTCTGTTTTCCTTATTTTTCTGTTTTAAATCTATGATTACTATATAGTACATAGATGGCGAACTACTGCTTTGTTTCGTTTCTGAAGAACATCGCACGGAACAGGAACAATTACACGACACATCACATGCATGTAGAAAGGCTCTTAATTTGCCCAAATTGCTCCTGTACTTATTTGTATCCCTACAGCAATCGTAAATATATTATAAAGGTAGATTCATAACAAAACCGAGTTCAACTATAGTTTTATCCAATACCGCAAGTATAGTATATATACTTGGGTTTTTGGGTTAAACATACACGGGGGAAAATGTCTCAACGTATTTCGGGGACGGTATGGATTATAGGGTTATTTCTTTACAGCTTGGAATATGGACGCACCTTTAACACATCGCAGCACCGGCCCTTTTCATCTTTAATTAAAATTCAGTGATTAAATTTTTTTTGCAAAAAACTCATGACTTATAGAGTTAAAGGTTCAAATAACATGTCTGAATAGTTTCCGAAGATCCAAAAGCCGATATATATCTACTGGGAATCGAAAGTTCCTTAAGATGGCCACATTACCTGCACCCCCCTTAATTATAAAAAAGTTTATTAAAATTTCCTGCATAAACAATACTCATTCGCTCTTCAAAACCGAAAACACAGACAGCCATAAGCAAAAAACATACGCAAAAAAGCCTACTCCGTGCGCAACTTATCAATAAATACATCAAACAAACCCTGCGTCCTATATAATTAACGCTGCTGCAGATGCTTTCTTCGTACAAAGGGTTAAAACGCTACTCTATACCTGTATCAAGTCCTCTCACAAAAGTTCCCAATATATCCTATGTCGCGCTTGAAGGTCGCGGTATCGCCCCGGCAGCCCGACAACAAAGGCCAGAAAAGCCTTCGGACGAGGCGACGCCATCGGGGAAAGGGAAAATGTAAGCGTCTCCCGAGAAGGTCTCGCTGCAGTTTGAGGCAATTATAGGGTGCACTGCACTGCGCGAGTGCACAGTCGTGTGCAGGGAGAAAGGGCGAAGCCTCAAGCGACAAGTGGATCAAGGTCGGACGTTTTGCCCCCGAAATCCAGCGGGCGTTAGTTACTGCTGCTGTGGTCGACTGATGGTGCGCGTTGTGTATCGCGGATGAGGGGGATCGTCTTTCTTTAGTTGTACGCTTGGTTGTCGTCGTTTGAAATTTTATATTTTTTTTATGGAGCGACCTGCAGCGGGTGTGTTATATATACGGGAATTGCTAAACTTGCACGAAACGCGATGTTCGTTGAGGAAGTCTGAGGGATAATGATACATTTTGGTCACAGGGACCAAGAGAAAAGTTTTATTTTTGCATCCTTATAAAGACAGTTTTGTAATGGTAAAAAAAGTTTTTTCAAAAAATCCCGATGCGGATTGGGGAGACGAATTAACAATTGGCAATACACCAGATGGCGTTTTCTTCACTTCTAGCTCCGATAGATTTGAATTTGAAGCTTTCGTCGCTGCCCTGGTTAAAAAAAACGTATGATACCGGATAAGACCTGATAAGACTGGGTTCAAATTCCGGACAAGACAGAATTGGCTTTTTGATCTCATTCTGTTTTATCCGCACGTATCTGGGAATAACCAAGTTTGTATTGATTTGGATATGACCATATGAAACAGGATTCAAAATCCGGATAAAACAGGATAAGATCGTATAGGTTTATTTTACAATCCGATCTTTTTAACCATGGTGGAAGATGCTACTAAATTCTCGATCGCGTCAGGCCCCCTAGTTTTGGAAAGGAGTCCTAAATTGCGCAAATCTATCCAAATATCAGATTGCTGTTTGCCCAACAGCTTACCTTGAAAAAATGATATCCGAGCCTGCTCTGTTTTGAGTAATGATTTGTTGCGCAGTTCTAAAAGCTCACTACAAAATTGCTTATTATCAGTCCTTTTGTACCATCTGTAAGTCGTATTTCATTTCTTATTTATAATTGTTCTATTTCATCATCGAACCGCGGTGAACTGCTTTTGCGAGGGTTAACTCGCTGTATGGTGCTAAGTTGTTAATTGGATCTAATAAGTTGGAATTAAGGTAGTTTAGCGTTGTGTTAGAGTTGATGTTCCGTTCGTTAAAACCTTGTCAGTCATAACTTGACAAAAGGATCTGAAGTTCTAGTGGGTCGATGTTTTTGTAATCCCTATATGTGAATAGATTATTACACAAAGAAGGGGCATGTACGTTTGTGGTCGCGTCAATGATGTTGTGTTTGCTTGGCCAGATCGGTTCAAAGTTTTTCTGGTCCGTTATAGTATCAGTATTCAGTTATGTCCACTAGTATAGTTTCAGGTCATGTGTGCAAGGTGTCGGTATGACGATGCGCTCCGTAATGGACAATCTGAAGTGATCAGTTCAGCTGCAAGTTTGTGAACAAACTTCGCGTCATCACTGTCGGCCAATAAATCTTCATTCAAATCGCCCATTATAATTCTGTAACTGTAAGCGTCATAGTCTTCCCTCAACTTGTCGACAAGATCCGAATACTTGAGAAAGGCAATGGTGGAAGCTCTGTATACGACCGCGACACAAACAGGCTCTTGGCTCCCATATTGTATCTTACACATAATGTACTCAAACTTTTTAGCCTTTTCTGGTTCATTAGTGTTTGAAGCACGTGTATTTATCCCGAACGGAAAGCGTACCCTCCCCTCACGCGGAAATGACTACCCCCGAAATGATTGACAAAATAAACAATATGATTGTAAGTGATCGACGAATGAAAATTCGCCACGGTCTTTTAGGATGCACGCAGCATCATCTACATCGATTACCTGAAAAAAGGAAAGACGATAATAGGAGAGTATTATGCGTCGTTATTGCACCGGTTGAGCGAAGAAATCAAGGAAAAACGTCTTCATTTGAAAAAGAAAAAGATCCTCTTTCATCAAGACAATGCATGGGTGCACACCTGCGCAGTTTCGATGACCAAAATTATGGAATTAAAGTTCGAATTATTACAACATCCACCGTATTCACCATTTTGAGGAGCTTCCGAAATCATACTTTTTGGATGGTTTAAAAAATTTGGAAAAATGCTTGGAAAGATGTATGAAGCTAAAAGGAGATTCTGTTAAAAAATAAAAAGAAGTTTACCCAAAACAAATTTCTTTTATACCTTTTTCTAAGGGCTTATTGAACAACCCTCGTACCTTATATATTTTACACATGTACCGAAATTACAGTCTTCCGATTTTTTTATTGAATGATTATATTTGCTAAATTTGCTAAAATGTTAAGTACAAACACATTTTATGTAATAACTATGTTATGTACCCTGGTAGAAAATTATCTAGTTTTATCGAGGCCCTCGATTATTTCCTTGTCAAACTAGATAGTTCTACATAGTTCTAGATTAATTTTCTACCAGGGTATTCATTTAAATAAACGAAAAACTATAATGTAGGATATTTTTTTCATATATTCAGTATACGGCGAAAGTATCTATCATACCATCTGCATGATAACATATGTTTAGAGGGGCCTAAACAAATTTACCCTCTTTACTCAAATTTTTCTAGGTCTCTAATCATTTGCGAACAAGTATCCCCAAAAGGTATCCAACGGATACTTTCTTCGGATCCTTTTTTAAATCGCAAATGTTAAAAAATCTTTAAAAACTTCAGATTTTTTTAGTCACAGCAATAAATGCATATAAAGAATGTACAAAAATTCTTTTAAGATCAAAAGACTGAAAATTTGAAAAAATATCCTACTGCAACTGTGATTTTATCAATTTTCGGAGTCACCGATGAAGATAATAGATAGTAATGGGTTAGGTTGGATAATATTTTTTTTTGGCGATTTTTTAACTTCTTGGTTATGTATATAATATAATTAAGCATAAAATTGAACATTTAAGCTGTTTTTAGAAAAAATATAGACATATTAACATGTTTTCAAATTTTCATGTTTACACACCCTTTTACCTCTTTAAGACAGTAATTGAAACATTTATAGGGTGTTGATACATAGGGCAAATCACATGATGCTCGAAATTAAAAAAATATACAGGTTACTCGTAATTGAAACGTATAGAGGAGAGTCGTACAGTGTGACAAAGCTTACAGTATGACAAATTATGCGTCTTCTTCTTCTTCTTATTTTACATGGCCTTATCTATAACTGCTACACAAATTATGCGGTCCTGGCTTCTACCGACAGATGGCGCCACTTTACTAAGGGAATTTGACGCATTTTGGTGTTCTATTAAACATACTCCAAGGCCGGTATATAAAGTTCATTGCTCCAAAACTTTTCGTATAAACAACAATTTATTCAATTTTACGAGTAACAAAAATTATGTTATAAGGCTAACCTCTTGTTCCCTAGGTAAGTTTATGTACCTCAAACCATTTTTGTATGAAATTTAGTCCTTCATAAGTCCATTGAGACGTTGCTGGACTTATGTAAGGACTAATATAACAGGACTATTGAAAGAACATCTATTTTTATTGGGATTTTAATTTTCACCGAGTCAATAAAGTTATACCCAAAACAGTTATGGGTTGTCATACTGTACGACTTACCCCTATAGCATCTTGTCATGTAAATTATATTGATACATGGGTGTGCAAAAGAAGAGGGTTAAGACAATGACCCAATTATAACCGAACAACCTAATCCAATAACCCAATAACTGAACTATACCCAACAACCCAACTGTATTTCTCGAGTTACTGGGTTACACAGTGTGCGTGTGCGTGTACGTATTTCATACAAAGATGCTCACTATTGATTGAGCGCTCACTATTGATTGGGCGCTGCCATGACAGGGTTGTGCGCTATGGCACTCCCTGTATCGAACTTTGAAGTGTATATTTCTATGCTGTACCGGGCGGAGTAGTAGGGAACTCGTGCTTGTGCGATTGCGTGTGTGTAGCAGGGTGCGTTTTTAACAAGAAATTAAAGTGCCGGAGAATTTCGGGAAACTACGTATAATTATCTAGAATTAATTAAGTGGTATATTATCAATGGATAACGTACATTGATTTTCCACCTTATCTCGAATAGAGCATCTCAGGTCGTACAAGTCAAATTAAGATTCTTTTCCGTCTGCCATCGCCGATGGTTAGGTAACGAAGGGCATGGACCGATGAATTATCCCTTACAGAATCTCAATTATTACATGTTGAAGATTTAAGTGACTGTTAAAAAAGGTTTCGTTTTATCTCTTAAAATGAAAAAAATTGTTTGCACTTTTCTGCTTATTATGTATTGTGTATCACATGAGATTAGTGCAAGACCTCCAATCGAACCACAAATTTCGTCTACCACAACAGAGTTGACAAATGATACGACAAGTGAGGAAGGTGCAACAGATGAGGATACCGATTTTAATATGATGAGTCGTTTTGACGAGAGAAGTACTATCTGCAGTGACAACATTTGTAAACCCGGTGAAATTTATGTATACGAAGATTGTTGTTAATTACAAGAGTAAAAGAAGTCTAGGTTAAGTTTATATATTTAAAAAGAAAGTGTTCTTGTAAAGACATATTTGATGTATCAACAACATTGTATAAATAAAAGCGATATGCACATAGAGCAGAAATAATAAAGCTTTTTCTCTTAGAAAATAAAAATATTGAAATGTTGTTTAATATTTTTTTTAAATTAACCATTAATACTTTGACTCAACTTATTTTTGATAAAAACTGATAAATAATAATAAAAAGATTTTAAAAGTTATAATATATGATAAGTGATAAAAAGTATAGGAATACGGTAAAACGTATCTCTTTTTATCAATTTTTATTACTTTTTCATTATTTTGAATTTGTATTATTTTTTATTACTTTTCTTTAAACTTTTATTACTTTTTATAACTTTTATCTTTTTATTTTTTATTACTTTTTTTGTGTATATTACTTCTTATTTTTTCTTTTTATTATTTGGGTGGGTGGTTTATTATAATTAGAACCCAACACTGTTGGTAAAGTGGCCAATTTGTAACTACTTAGAACTTCTTTAATTAAAATTTAGAAAGTGAATTTTTTTTGCAAAAGAAAGCACTTAAGGTGTTAACATTATATTAACGGAATACCACTGGAGTTTAAAAAATTCTCTTCTAATTATTTTCTTATTGTTATAATTTCTGAAAATATTATTTTATTACCTTTCGGCCTTATTCTATATATTCACCTTCCATCCTCCCTCTCTTAAAATATTTCATCTGTATTCATCTAATATCTACACACATAATATTAGCGGATCCTCTAGCGTACGCCCGTACGTATGGACACTTTCGTGGCATCGAACATCATCCGAGGCGTGACTCAGATATTTGGATGCTGCAAATGATTTTTACGATGATCGATATTCTTTATTCAATTTGCACTATTATCGATATTTTTACTACTATCGATAATTCTTTACAGTGGGTGTACATGCACGTGTGCGAGATGATCATCTCGGGTAAGGTCCAGATATCCTAGATGCTGCGTATGATTTTTCACTATTATCGATATTTTTTAGTACTATCGATGATTCTTTATATAGTGAGTGTACGTGCACGAGTGCGAAATGATCATCTCAGGTGTGGTTTAGACGTCTCAGATGTTGCGAATCAATTTACACTATTATAGATACTTTTTACTACTATCGATAATTCTTTACAGTGGGTGTACGTGCACGTGTGCGAGATAATCGTCTCAGTTATCTACATTACATTAACGGAATACCACTGATATATAAATATTTCTGATATAATTATCTTTTACGTTATAATTTCTGAAAATATTTTTTCTATTACATTTCACTTTTACTCAATACATTCACGTTCCATCCTTTGTATAAATTGTATATTTCACGTAAAGTAAAAATATATAACTTAATCACAAAACATTGTATAATAAAATATTGTTAAAAAATTACGGTAATACATTTTTATTGCTTTCAAGACGCTAGCGAGCGGTTATGGCTAGAATAGAATTAATATCTCTTTAAGAAATGAGAATGTCAAATGAGTTAGCAGCGTGTGTTGTATACGTTACGGGTAATATATGTAGTAGTAATTGTTTGTATTTCGGGAAGGTTGCTGTTTTCTACCAAAAAGGCTAATTTCTATTAAAACGATTTTTTCATTTTACGATATTATTAAATCTATATTCCAAGTATACCTAAAGTGCAAAATATAAAGTTTGGTACTGTAAAAAAATGTGCACTATGAGAACTAACGTATAAACACTGTTAAAATCAAGTACACAAATAATGCTTACTTGTAAACTAAGATTTTGATGAACTTCGATGTCTTAGAAGTTGCTAGATCAGAAAAAAATTAGTTTTTCAATACTGCCCGACTGTATTCAAGTATATGTATACTTGGACATCGTTCTTTCGTATGATCTCTCGGTATCGTTATACCCATGCATACATTCATTAGCCTTACAAATAAACACCATAAAGATGCATAATATACGAGAGGCAGAACACTGCTCTCGACCATCGTCCATGAGATACACACAGTGTGCAGCAGCGCAAAGTCACCGGCATCTGCCACCTATATTTAAGTATATCAAGCGCGGGCGTGGCCAGCGGGATCGGACCTTGCGCGTTATTGGGCAACGAGTGCGCGGGAGAAAGTGAATACGCGATACGTATATACCAATACCCCTTCACGCACGTTACACGTGCGTCTGCGATCGTTGAAGGTCCGGTTGGTTTGCCCATTGTAATTGTCGCTGGAATAAATTAAAAGCGCGAATTTTAGCGTGCGGTTGCAACTTGCAAGGGATATGGTTGAGAGTTCGCGGCAGTACGTCGTCGCTTAATTGGCCCTTATAATGAGGCTTTGACAGGTTGAATGTTGCACTTGCAGATGTTCAGAGATGGGATATCTCATAGAAGTTTATGATAACTAGCTTTGTTACTGATTCATGCAGTTTCAAGTATAAAATGATATATTTAAATAATGTTAACGAATATTATAAATATTCTGTAATGTCTCAAGCGTCGGCTGCAGCGGCACAATTGTAGAAGATATAGATCAAAAGAACATTATTAATTCAAAACATAATGACGAAGTTTTGAATGTTTTATACATTTTTCGTTAGACCAAAAGAAGTTGGAAGTAAAACACTTACAGATGTGAAAGTGAATTAATAATCCCTACTTTACCGGCATCACATTTATATTTTTTTCTCTGCAATAAATACATATTTGTAAAAAATGCCACACTATCACCTTCGTATTCTTACCAGGAATCTTCAGTTAAATTTTCAAAAATATTTATTATTAACTGCCGGAGAAAAATGCGTTTGAAAATATACAACTATAGCTCAATTTTCAAACTAATTTTTCCCCGGGAGTTAATAATGAAAGTTTTTGAAAATGTAACTGAAGGTTCCTGGTAAGAATACGGAGGGTATGGCACTTTTTATGAAGTATTTAATTACTGTAGAGAAAAAATAATATATTTGTGATGCCGGTAAGGTTGGGTTTATTAGTTCAATTTCACATCTCCTTAAGTATAATATACATATAGTAACTAAATTAATAGTACATTATGCAACAAGGGAATAAAGTCGAGGATGAGTCGGTATTATGTATAGTACTTTATTTCCGACATAACTGTGACCACTTTATTGACTTACAAAAAAATCTAGAATTTATTAAAAATTTATATTAATATAGAAAGAGACAGTTAAAAGAAAAGGAAAAATTTTTTATTTTTTTCCGTACATTTAATTTTTTCTCAGGCGGATAAGACGGATAGATAAGAGGTAATCATATGCTACTTTTGACCCGCTTTTCAGGTGAATAAAGTGGCCATTACGGTTAAGTCGGAAATAATAGTATATTTTGTCACAATGCACGAGAACGTGTTTTTGTCCTTATACTTGCACCGAAAGTATGCTTTTTCGTGCATATATAGCGGGCGGATAGTGCGGTACTTTCCGCCCGGTTCATATGTGCACGAAAACTAATTCTTTGAGTCCAGATATGACAAAAAGTATCGTGATTTGCACCGCGTACGGATGGTAATTAACACGCGTGCTCGTTGCAGCTCTTGTCTCGGCTAGGCTTGCAACGCCCTCGCGGCAGTCGTCAACTTTTCGCCCTTGATACACAATATACTATTTTTCATGCTTACGTAACCGGATTAAAGTGGCCGTTATCCAACCGGCAGGCGATAAAATGATGAAAGCGAAAAAATTGACTTTACACCCGGTATAGACACACCGTCGACAAGGCCGCCGCCGTTAGGAAGGCCCATGTGCGCTGCACACCGTGCGCCGCCTGCTCCAGTTTCTTGCCCAATTTTCGCGTCAGGCGCAATATGCTCGAAACTCGAGAGAAGAAGGAGTAAGGGAACGCGATGCTGCGCGTATCGCGCGGGTCCTATATGCGAGTGGATTTTTCGGGGAGTTAGTATAAAAGAGCCGGGAGGTTCTAGTCGAGGCATCACTCGCATCTGGTAGCTCGTTTGAGTAGTAGCAGCAGCATAGCAAGTTAAAGTTGAAGTGACAAGAAGCAGCAATGGCATTCAAGGTAGATATTTAGGGTGTGATTCGGAAAGTGAAATGGAAGGTGTTTAACAAGTGTCGCGGTTTTATCGTTAATTCGGTGTTCTTATTTATTGGGGTTTAGTTTTGGACCGGCATCCATACCATAGTGATCTTTAGAATTTACAGATTGATTTGGGTTTTAATGTCATAGTTCAATTTTGAAACTATTATAACGCAGTAGTAGATTTTTTTAGTAATTTTTCTATCATTTAATTTGATATAAAATTTGCACTATTATTTTTGAAACTCTGATAATTAGGAACTCAGAAATTATAGAAACAATAATAGTATTATTTCAAATGTATAAATTTACTTACAAATATTTAATGTTACATATTATTTATATAAATTAATTTGCAAAAATTTTAATATTTGAATATTAACTTAATTAATTCTTTTAAAGATTCATAACTAATATTTTAAGAGTAACTACGGTGATGGAATTAGTAGTTGACCACTCTCAAATTATTCTCGACCACTGTCTTTTATTTTGAATATAGTAACTGTGCTTTTCTAAGGTTTTTGTTTTATTATAATGATTAGCATCAAATCAACAAATGTTTAAAATGTTCTAGTGTTCATAATTCTTAATTACGATACAAATCACGATTTTTTATACTAACATGAAAAATTAAATTACGGAACTTTAAAATACTTATAAGGTCTATGCGCATTTATGAATTTAAATTTTGATTTATAATTATGCACTTGATTAATTAAAGTAATAATCTAGATTAAAATGATCTACTGATAATATTTACACTCTATAATTTTTTTAAAATGTTATTAACATTTACGAGATATGATGAAAATATACTACATTCATTTAGTTCAATCTGGTAAAATCGAGAGTGAAAAGCACGCGGTCAAGGTTACAGATTCGTATTCAATTGAACATAAAAACTTGTTGATCATAAAAATGATTTAAAACGATTTACCTCAATTTTAATAATAAACAAAAATGTTATTCATAATCAATAAATTATTTCAAACAATCCTCAAAATATTAAAATATTATTTAAGAGGTCCGTCCGTCAGTATCGTATGTTGCATACTCCCCAACATTCTTATACATCTTATTATTCATATTACATATTTAATTTTTATTAATTATTTTATTAGTCATCTGCTGCAAATGATCAAAATCGTAAATAATAAACTCTATTAATTTGAAATATGATTTATCACTGAGAATCAATGAATGTTACTATCTCACAATGAACTTTACTATTACAAATCCATCCAGTATACAATATCCCTAACTCGGCCATTTTTCTGTGATTCCAGTTCATCGCTATCGCCGCCCTAGTGGCCTGCGCCAACGCCGGACTCCTCCCCTCGGCCCCGGTGGCCTACTCGTCGCCCCTGGCCTACCAGTCCTACGCGGCACCCCTTGCCTACGCCGCGCCCGTAGCCAAGGCCGTGATCGCCAAGACCGTCGACGCCGAGTACGACCCCCATCCCCAGTACTCGTACTCCTACGACGTGCACGACTCCCTGACCGGTGACGTCAAGAGCCAGCACGAGCAGCGCGACGGCGACGTCGTCCAGGGCAGCTACTCCCTCCTCGAGTCCGACGGCACCCGTCGCATCGTCGACTACACCGCTGACGACCACAACGGCTTCAACGCGGTCGTCCGCAAGGAGGGCGCTGCCATCGCCGTCAAGGCCGTAGCCCCCGTAGCCACCTACGCCGCTGCCCCCGCCGTTGCCTACAAGTCCTACGCCGCCCCGGCTGCATATGCCTCCTACGCTCATGCTCCGGCTGCCTATGCCTCGTACGCTCATGCTCCGGCTGCCTACGCCTCGTACGCTCACGCCCCGGCTGCCTATGCCTCGTACGCTGCCCCCGCTGTCGCCTACAAGTCTTACGCTGCACCCGCTGCGTATGCTGCCCCCGCTCTGGCCTACAAGTCTTACGGCGCACCCGCGCTGGCTTACAACAGCGGATACTATCATTAAGTTTGAATGACGAACAGGGTGTATAGTTTCATGTGGTTTTTTTAAGTATTAGACTTTTGTATAAATATGCTTGCCTTGCTGCTACACGAGACTGCCGACCGTACTGTCTGAACATTGCTGGAGGAAGAGGGAATAGCGATGTTTGGAGAGTGCGCTGGGATGGCGTTTTATTTATTTGTATTAAATTTAATGTTATATATTGTAATAGCACCGAATGAACTGATTATATATTATGCGCAATAAATGCGAATACACGTATTATCACCTGAATACACCGTGTGGATTTATTTATTTCGATCCTTTATTATCTGTAATCATAAGAGTTCTACTCGATGGGAACGTGGAAATTAATAGCATCTAATACATAGAGAGAATTGAAATGGAAAAAGTAGAAGATTAGATATGGATAGTAGATATACTTGGCACGTCTTATTCTACTTAACGACTAAAATTCATCACGACTAGCGCTAGGACGATTTATTCACTTAGCATCCAAATCTATTAGTAAAATATCCTTGCAATAATATATCAAATGATCTTGACACAATTAAAAATTTGAAACATTAAGAAAAAGAATTATTTATAAATTAATAACTTCCGTAAAACAAAGCGAGTTGTATCTACGCATTATCCTGATTTGTTATTTAAAAAACCAACTATTAGTGATTACTATTAGTCAAGCACAAGCAGGAGACGTTGGGGAAACCGGGGAGAAATTGGATCGCGGGCCGAATTCGAACAAAGTAAATATCTTGTAGTGAATGTCTAATGGTAATTATCGATAAACTAGTTTAGAGATCCCTGGTAGAAAGTTAGCTAGAATGGCTGGTTAGCTTATTAATTATTAGCCAGATTTATAAGCTGTCAATAAACCAAATTATAGCTAATTTCTGGCTATAATCTACTTAAGACTATGCATTAGCAAGAACGTATTCTATTTACAAATCTAACCTATTTATATTTTCTTTCTAAAATGTATTTATTTTTAAAAATATACATTATTATACGGTATTGAATGTTCAATATAATATGCCGCCAAAATAAATATTTTAACAAATAACAACTTATGAGATTATAAAAATATGCATATGCAATACAAAAGTATTTGATAACTAATAATTTACTTTCCGAAAATTAGTCAATCATAACTTAGTGAACAAAAATTTTGTGATTGATGTCGAAAATATAATTTTGTAATTACAGTTCATTGAAAAGCTACAAATATTTGATTACAAATTCTCCAAATTTCGCCATAACTTACATTATTCTGTTTTTATTGTTTGTTTTTAAAATAACAATATAATTATATGACCAGATGCATTACATTATTTATAATATACATTTCTTCATTAAAGACACTTCAATTTTCCTCGGGGCTTTGGCACTTTTTAAGTAAATAATACTATTTAAAAGCACGCGTCATTATGTTAATAAATAATATATATAACCTAACCTCTATTACTACTAGATATTTAAGGTACATTTTTAACTTTAATTTAGTAAAATAATTAATGTAGTATGATTAGAAGTGCGTATTATTTCGACTTTCATAAAACTGTTATTATTTAAATTATTAATTAATACATAAATTACTTATTTTATTAATTTTATATTATCTAGAATATTAAGCAGAATGTACCGTCACGGACCCAGTTCCTGATCAGTACCCAGTTCCTGATCATTTGGTTACATTTATTACTATTTTGACTTTAATGTATACAAAATTTGTTTTAAAAATATAATTAGTAATAGTAAACTATTTCGTAGTTATATAAAAGAACTTTAAAAGTTACTAGTAAAATACATTTTTAAGATAAAAAATGTTAAAGTTGGACGTTGTTGGCAACGTCATGATTGACACCATCTTACTGGAGTTGACTACAAGTGAGCATGCAAAGAAATTTACATCATTTCTTTAAAATTTTGTAATAGATGGTAGAAAAACTTATGTAATTAAGTTATTCAACAGTTTATTCGTATAAATCACTTAAAACATTCATATAAAATATTATTGATATTTGTAAATACGTGTGATTAGAAATAGGGTTCAAATTCTTATCGTTTACCCAATTCCTGATCAGTATTAATAACATATTTTATGTATGTTTAAAAATCTTAAAATACACAAATATTTGTAATAACAATTTTATAAGTAGTTTTAATCCATGCGTAAATAATTTATCATGTAAAAGTCACAGAAAACGTGACAATAAATCACAACACTATGTGCATTTAATAGGTTATAATATATGCTCGCACGTGAGTTTATATCGTGCAGTAGATAGAGTACGCATAACCGAACACTTTTACCTCGCCTAAGTTTATAATCACACAGCCAAAAAATGTTATATTATAGTATATCTACTGTATTAGTATTGCTTAATAAGTTTTTGTTTATCATATAAAATACTTATGCGTCAATAATATTTGTGATCAGGAATTGGGTCTTGATATGATTAGAAACTACTCCAATACAAACCTCAAGTGATCAGGAATTGCTCCCACAGCATTTTTTCTTTGAGGCTTTATATTTACCTTAATTTTGATTATTTATGTATTTTTTCAATTTTATATTAAAGATTAACAGTTACATATGTTTTTAGAAATTTCATTTTCCATGAATACCTCATCTTTACGCTTTGACATAACAAATAACATGTCGACGTGCCTTAACTGATCAGGAACTGGGTCCTTGACGGTAGCTAGAAATTAGCTAAGAAGCATGTCGATTTAATCGATTTCTAGCTAATTCCTTAACCACAATTAAAGCAGATTTAGAAAATCTAGCTAATAATTGGCTAGAAACCAGGTTAAATTCAACCGGGTCTCTGTTTTCTAAGTTCTTTGAGGTCGATTTAGCCCCAATGTAAGAAAATACTTTAATCAATAGTTATAAATGTTTAGTTCAAGTTTAAGAAATCGACTAACGGCTTAAAAAAATTATTAAAGATGCTATTGAATTAGTATGTGTTACGAAGGCTATTTTGTCGTTTGGTGGCGCTAGTGTGACACGTGGGTCAAAGCATTGCGAGTATATCTGTATATGTTTGCAGGATGCGCGCTCATACGCATATATAGATGTACTCGCAATGCTTTGACCCACGTGTCACACCATAGCCACCAAACGACAAAATAGCCCTCATTAGACTTAAACTCTTATTTGCTTATTTATTATCACAAGAATTCTGGTCCACCAAATAGTTTGTTGCAACCTTCAAAAATAGAGACCCGGTTGAATATTGGCCTAAGATTTTATTCGGTCGCTACTAAACATGGTAAAATGCTCATTTCGATGGTATCTCTAAACTAGTTTATCGATAATTACCATTATTCGGCCCGCGATCCAATTTCTCCCCGGTTTCCCCAACGTCTCCTGCTTGTGCTTGACTAATAGTAATCACTAATAGTTGGTTTTTTAAATAACAAATCAGGATAATGCGTAGATACAACTCGCTTTGTTTTACGGAAGTTATTAATTTATAAATAATTCTTTTTCTTAATGTTTCAAATTTTTAATTGTGTCAAGATCATTTGATATATTATTGCAAGGATATTTTACTAATAGATTTGGATGCTAAGTGAATAAATCGTCCTAGCGCTAGTCGTGATGAATTTTAGTCGTTAAGTAGAATAAGACGTGCCAAGTATATCTACTATCCATATCTAATCTTCTACTTTTTCCATTTCAATTCTCTCTATGTATTAGATGCTATTAATTTCCACGTTCCCATCGAGTAGAACTCTTATGATTACAGATAATAAAGGATCGAAATAAATAAATCCACACGGTGTATTCAGGTGATAATACGTGTATTCGCATTTATTGCGCATAATATATAATCAGTTCATTCGGTGCTATTACAATATATAACATTAAATTTAATACAAATAAATAAAACGCCATCCCAGCGCACTCTCCAAACATCGCTATTCCCTCTTCCTCCAGCAATGTTCAGACAGTACGGTCGGCAGTCTCGTGTAGCAGCAAGGCAAGCATATTTATACAAAAGTCTAATACTTAAAAAAACCACATGAAACTATACACCCTGTTCGTCATTCAAACTTAATGATAGTATCCGCTGTTGTAAGCCAGCGCGGGTGCGCCGTAAGACTTGTAGGCCAGAGCGGGGGCAGCATACGCAGCGGGTGCAGCGTAAGACTTGTAGGCGACAGCGGGGGCAGCGTACGAGGCATAGGCAGCCGGGGCGTGAGCGTACGAGGCGTAGGCAGCCGGAGCATGAGCGTACGAGGCATAGGCAGCCGGAGCATGAGCGTAGGAGGCATATGCAGCCGGGGCGGCGTAGGACTTGTAGGCAACGGCGGGGGCAGCGGCGTAGGTGGCTACGGGGGCTACGGCCTTGACGGCGATGGCAGCGCCCTCCTTGCGGACGACCGCGTTGAAGCCGTTGTGGTCGTCAGCGGTGTAGTCGACGATGCGACGGGTGCCGTCGGACTCGAGGAGGGAGTAGCTGCCCTGGACGACGTCGCCGTCGCGCTGCTCGTGCTGGCTCTTGACGTCACCGGTCAGGGAGTCGTGCACGTCGTAGGAGTACGAGTACTGGGGATGGGGGTCGTACTCGGCGTCGACGGTCTTGGCGATCACGGCCTTGGCTACGGGCGCGGCGTAGGCAAGGGGTGCCGCGTAGGACTGGTAGGCCAGGGGCGACGAGTAGGCCACCGGGGCCGAGGGGAGGAGTCCGGCGTTGGCGCAGGCCACTAGGGCGGCGATAGCGATGAACTGGAATCACAGAAAAATGGCCGAGTTAGGGATATTGTATACTGGATGGATTTGTATATTTTCATCTTATCTCGTAAACATTATAAAAAAATTATAGAGAGTAAACATTAAAAGTAGACCTTTTTAAGATAGCTTGGTACTTTCATTAATCAGTGCATATTTATAAATGGAAATTTAAATTCTTAAATGTGCTTAGACCATCTACCTATTTTTGAGTTCCGTAATTTAATCTTTCATGGAAAGAATTGTAATAAATTTTAGAAATTCTAAAATTGTTAGTATAAAAGATCGTCATTTGTATCGTAATTGAGAATTATGAACACTAGAACATTTTAAACATTTGTTGATTTGATGCTAAACATTATAATAAAACAATAACCTTAGAGAAGCACAGTGAATATAATCAAAATAAAAGACAGTGGTCGAGAATAATTAGAGAGTGGTCAACTTCTAATCCCTTCACCGTAGTTACTCTTAAAATATTAGTTAAAAATCTTTAAAATAATTAATTATGTGAATATCCGAATATTAAAATTTTTGCAAATTAATTTATATAAATAATATGAAAAATTAAATATTTGTAAGTAAATTTATACATTTGAAATAATACTATTATTGTTTCTATAATTTCTGAGTTCCTAATTATCAGAGTTTCAAAAATAAAAGTGTATATTTTATATCAAATTAATTGATAGAAAATTTACTAAAAAAACTCTACTACTATATTATAATATTTTCAAAATTGAACTATAACATTAAATCCCAAATGAATCTATAAATTCCAAAAATCACTATGGTATGGATACCGGGCCAAAATTAAACCCTAATGAATAGGAACACTGAATTCACGATAAAACCGCGACACTTGTTAAACACCTTCCATTTCACTTTCCGAATCACACCCTAAATATCTACCTTGAATGCCATTGCTGCTTCTTGTCGCTTCAACTTCAACTTGCTATGCTGCTGCTACTGCTCAAATCGAGCTACCAGATGCGAGTGATGCCTCGACTAGCACCACCCGGCTCTTTTATACTAACTCCCCGAAAAATTCACTCGCATGTAGGACCCACGCGATCCGCGCAGCATCGCGTTCCTTTACTCCTTCTTCTCTCGAGTCTCGAGCATATTGCGCGCCTGGCGCAAGGCGGGCCCGCGCGCGAAAATTGGGCAAGAAATTGGAGCGCTCGGCGCACGGCGTGCAGCGCGCACATGGGTCTCCCTAACGGCCGCGGCCTTGCCGACGGTGTGTGCGTGTGTGCGTGTGTTACGTGAGCTCGAGCGGGCCCCGCGGCGCTTGTGTTTATCTGGCCGCGGCGGCGGCGGCGGCGGCCTGGTATGCGAGATCGAGATTTTTCGGCTGCTGCGCCGTGTTTGTTTTTTTCTTCGTTTTGCGGGCGCCGCGCGATCGATATGTAGGTATGTAAGTGCGTATCTCGCGCGTTTCGTCT
The DNA here is from genome assembly GCA_949152435.1 of Gastracanthus pulcherrimus. Classification (NCBI taxonomy): domain Eukaryota; kingdom Metazoa; phylum Arthropoda; class Insecta; order Hymenoptera; family Pteromalidae; genus Gastracanthus; species Gastracanthus pulcherrimus. The sequence goes on from OX424573.1 coordinate 17,818,170, forward strand.
GATTGACAGATTATTCGGGCGTTGGCTGGGAGTTTTTTTTTAGGATTTATGGGTGGCGATTGATATTCGATTTGTTCGGGAGCTGTCTATTGTGCGGGGTAGTGTGCGCGCGCGTGTGTATGTGGGTGCTGAAAACGGCGTGTGTGTGTTTGAGAGAAAATGACGAAATTTTCGGCGTTGTATTATAATTTTTTTAGCCGGCGTTGCATCATGCAAGGACGTGGACTCGTTATAAATCGATCTGTTGTGGGCCTGGAATTGCAGCTTTGTTGCTATTGTAAATATAAGAAAAGAAAAGATATGGGGAGCGATTTATTTTCGTGGATTATTTGAAAAGGTATAAGATTGAGGATCGAATTGAGGTGTTTGTACAGATGTGGGTTTTGCACATTGATAAATGAAATGTATTGAACAATTTTGAAATGTATATTGCAATCATATAAAGATTTTATATGTATCGTCCTGATTTTTGATTTACAAAATTTCCTTTTCACATCATAAGAAAGCGTTGGGCACTCGTGTATAATTACATTTGTATTGGGTGACCCACGCTTTTATTTTGTATGATGTTATAAGGGAGTTTCATGAAGTTGTTCTTCTTTTATTTTATTTTAGTCTGCCATGAATCACACACCTACACACAAAATCGCGCACATACACTTACACCTACCCACCCACACAGACACATACAGAAACGAATTGTAATCCAGATTGATTTCAAAGGAAAAAAGTATAAGAATTTAGATAAAGTATGAAATTAAGCTATACTGGCCCAAACAGGTTCTAACAAGCCCAAAAAAATCTTTCACTGCTTTGTAGTTCATCGGAAACTAGGTAAAAAAGTAATTCTAGCTCCTACCAGATAGTAAAATTTTGCAATACCGGCCTAATATTGTCCGCACTGGCCCTACAAAATTATTCAAATGTACTTATTATCGTCTAATTTACGTCTGTGTGGAAAGTTTAAACTGTCTAGTTGATCGGCAAGTAAGTAAAATATTATGATGTTATATTATTAGATTGTAATTTTTAGTTTCTTTTAGGGAAGCTATCAACCGTCTGTTTTGAATCGCTTTTCCTATATGTCAAACGATAAATTACAAAAAATTATAAGCTTGTGATAGGAAATTGCACTATCGATTTAAAAATATCGTAAAATAGAAATATCGTTATAAAATGAAAACAAATCGAGGAATCTTTAATTTTATTTCTAAATTCATATGTTCATAAAAAAATCATTTGTTTAATAAAAAATGACTGCGACATTTTCTCAGCCAAGATATAGTAGATAGCCACCTTTTCCAGCTAAACTTATTTTAAAGGTTGTTCATCATATGTTTCCAAAATATCGCTTTTAAAAAAAGACATATTCCTGTATAGCGAAAGAAGGAAGATAGCTTATAAAAAAATTCATGTCAGAGAATATAGGTAATTGTATGCTCTTTTAAATGCACTTATACTGAAGGGATCATATTATTTCAAACATACTAAAATAATTTACCTCATGATTTCAGAATATCGTAAAATAGAGAAATCGTTGTAAAACTAAAACGGGTCGATGAATCTTATCTTTTTTTTAATTCCGAATTCGCATTAGAAAACGAAAACAATAAGCTCTGGTTCGAAAAAAATTACCGCGCCGTTCTCCAGATATAAACAATCAAAAAAGATTTTGAAAATAAACATTACCTCAAATAACTCCGAATATAAAGGTTGTTATAAGCTGGGATTCTAACAGTCTCAAAAGATAGTTGAAAGCTATCTTTTAGAAAAATTTTAGCAGGACAAATGACATTCTACTCAATTAATCCTTCGTTAAAGAAAAATGATTCTTTGTACAAAATGATTTTATTCTCGAAAAAGAAAAGGATAAATGCTTGAAAATTTTATAATATATTCTTCTCCATATTTCCAATCACCTAAAGTTTTATCAAAAATTTTGCATTTTATATTTCCCACATATCACCATTTAAGCAAAAAAACAACGTTTTCGTGTATAACAGAAAATTTGTTATTTAAAATTTCGGGTCGGAAAATATAGGTAATGTTCTTTCAAATACATAATAAATGAATCGATGATATTATTTAAAGCATATCGAAAAACCCGAAAAACTAAAACTCAAAAATCGAAAATCTGCAAAAAAACAAATAATTATGGAAATACAACAAACATTTTTTATAGCCCCCTTTCTTTCAAAACACCATGTTCTTAGCAAAACTTTTTTTTTACCATCATAAAGCTTTCTCTGTGAGGAAGTACAAAAATTTTAACATAGTTTTAAAGGTGTTGAGTATATACTTTTTAGAATATAAATAATTAAAATTATGCTAAATTTGGTGTTAAATTGTTATTATTATTTGTAAGAATTATGTTTTGAATATATTTAACCATTGGTAAATGTGAATTATAGGCCACTCCAGTCCAAGTGCATAATCATCACTGAAAGACTCCTATTCAAATGCTGAATTGATTTAAAATTCGGCATAGATCTTTTACAGACATTCGTTTGCCGTTATTTGTTAAATTAAACATGAAATATTGACAACACTTTATTACTTTAAACTTATATTAACATTATAAGTAAAATAGTTTTTATTTTACAAAATTTGTATTCATACATACTTCGTAAAAATCAATTTTAGGAACATTACGTCAATAATTTAAATATTTTATGTGAATATGAAACATTTTTAATTAACTTTTATAGCATCTAATTTTGAAAGCAATTTAGTATGTAGGTATGTAATGAACTGGACTCTATTGTCATTGTACTTGTATGGTACAGATATTCATTAAAAAGGCGTTTTTAACATTCAATAAAATTTCAATTGAATATAACGAGCTGAAAATTCAGAATTACGGTGAGAATTTGACCTGGCAGGTATTCTGATAATCCAAGGTCAAACGCGTGCACCTGCTCTTAATGTTTTTATTAAGGACAGTACGAGGAAAGAAAGTTGATATTTTGAAAGCCTGAAGCTGTTTTCGTCCCACGATTCAGAATTTTTATTCTTAGTAGACTATAAACAATTCATTTTTAATTATTAAGAATATTAAGTATTATTTATACATTTTAAGAAACTATGTTATTTATTAAATCGAACATTTTCGTATAACTGTGTATCAAAATATATGATTTAAAAGTTGTAAGTTCTTCAAATATCCCATATTAGGATGTACAAGGAGAATATGTACCAATTTTGGTTTTATTATCATTTATTTTTACTGATTAATGACTTTTTTTAGAGTCTATTAAATAATTAAGGTAAATAATGAAAACAGATGTTCATATTACTTATAATGATACAAGAATTATTAAACAGAAAATATAAATATAAGATTACAAAAGAATTCCTTACAGAAAGGCAAAGGTCAAAGAAAGATTGATAAAATTTTGTTGAGTATACTCGCTAGTGGTGCAAACTATTCAAACACCTAATTCTTAGATTTAAATTATTAATGTTTATGATAATTTAAATATAGTGCATTTTATAATTAAAAATTAAAAATTTGAACATATGATTTTTATTTTCTGATATTTTGCATCATTACTGAGCGTACTAAATAAGAATAAGTAGATACATGACGAGTTTAGCTAGCCTTAATTGTATTAAATCCATTTTATAAACGTTCGTTTCTAAAAAAAGAACCATTCTTAAAACGTAATATTATATTAATACTACATCAGTTAGTCTTAATTTTACTTAAAATTCTTCTCGTTCTTTACACTCCAAGTGCTGAAATTCACAAATTCGTACCAATATACTACCATAAAAATCCACCCACTACAAATTATTTAAAAAAATACTTGCTCAAAATAAATTGTATTACCCAACCCCAGAACGTCTTCACTCCTAAAAAAACCGTTTCTCCCAAAAAAAGCAAAATGCATTCTGCGCGTGTCGAAGCTCTCATTCTCCCCTCGAAACTCCTCAGCTCCCGCGTCATTCATTACAAAATCATCATTCCGCGTGCGTGCGAACTATACCGTCTTCGATCTTTCCCTCTCCTCCTCTTTTTCGACAACTCCTCCTGTACAACTGCAGTCGCGCGCCGCAATTACACGATCCCATGTACACACGACGCGCGTAATTCGGTTGCATTCTGGCCCGCGCGTGGCGCCGCGCAGCACGTAATATTATGCAGCTTCAATGCCGCGAATAGCCGTTAGCCCATCGGCACCTGGTGTAACGCGCGCTTCTCCCGAAAACTGTTGTTGCAATATCAATTGTGCGCGACTGACTGGCTGACTGACGAGTGAGGATGTCATTTCACCTTTATAAATATTCATTATCTCGCGCGCGCGCGCGCGCCAAGCGTTGTTTGCCCGTTAGTCATGCGAGGTATTTCCGCAATGATAGTGCAAATTAATAGAGCGATTATGCGACGCTATTATAGAGTAGAGAGTAGAGCTGTGACGCTGCGAGAATTTAATTAATTGGACGAGAATTGGACTGCTTTATTTTTTAGTGTTTTGTAGCGTGGGAAGATTCGAGCAGTATGGTTTAAACTGTATTTATGCACTGAACAAATTTTGCTTCCTCAAAGACAAAGCTATGTGATAAGTAGTAAAAAAAAGTTTTGCTAAAAACATGTTAGAAACATCTTTTGAGACTTAAGAAATCAAAATACGCTATTTTTAGAAAATGACTGTATGGGTGTGTGAGTGCGTGAGTACGCGCGTCCGTGCGCATGTGTGCGTATGTGTGTGTGTGTGTGTGCGTATGTGTGTGTTTGTGTGCGTGCATGTGTATGTGTGTGTATGTGTGTGTATGTATCGATGTGGATCAACCTTAGTCTGAATATACACGGTGAAAATTAATGTTTCAGGACTCATTTTTTTCGATTTTCTTTATGGACGGCTAAAAAAACTGTTTTTTATTTTATTTTCGGTTTTAGTTTTTCGGGTTTTTTAATACATTAGAAATAATATTATCGATCCAGCGAAAATGCATTTGAAAAAGCATAAAATTACCTAACTTTTCCGACCTGAAAGTTTGGATAAGGTTATTCCAAACTCCCTTGTCGTTCCCTTGTTTCGTTATACACGAAAATGTCATTTTTTGTTTAAACGGTTATATCTCGGGAACATAGTACGGAAAATATTTCAAAAAATTCAGATGATTAGGAACATGGAGACAAACATATAGTTCAATTTTTGAGTCTTGACCTTTTTCTTTTGTCGAGAAAAAAATAATATTGTAAAAAAATCGATTCTCTTTCTTCGAGGATAACTTAAGTAAATCGGCTGCATTAAAATCTGTAACTTTCCAAAAAGGTAGTTTTTTACTTTCTCTTATAAATAATCTGTAATACTGCTTTCTCACAGGGGAAGTTTTGTAATGGTAAAAGAAGTGTCGGTTGAAACATTCTGTAATTAAAATACACTATTTTTCAGAAAATGCTTGTATGGGTGTATGTGTATGTGTAAATGTACGGGTATCTATATGTATATGTATGTGAGTGCGCATGTATGTGTCTGTCCGTATGTGTATGTGTGTGTATGAATGTGGATCAGAATATTTCTGTATACATTCAGTCAAATTTAATTTTTTAAGCTTTTTATTTGTTAGTATTACGCAATATGGATTTTTGAATTATTGGGTCTTACTCTTTCGTATACAGTATAAAGCATACGATGAATCTTGATATCACCTATCCTATCCTGTAAAAATTTTGAATTTTTGAAATTATGATTTTTTTTATTCTTCTGTTATGCACAAAAACGTATTTTTTTAAAAACAGGTACGTCTTAGAAATGTTTGTTAAACAATATTCAGTTAAAGTTTTAAATCTTTATCGATTTCGTGAAAAAAATCATTGTGTATAAAAATCGATTTTCTATGTCCAATACAAAGTAAGCAATTTACGATTACAATAAACTTCAGTATTTCTCATGACTTTTATACGAATTCTGCGTAAAACGTGCGTGCATCTGCGCGACCTCATATATAATGTCTCCATTGACAATCCTTACGCATTACAAAACCTTTATCATTACATGAAATACTAGCACAATAAACGCTTTAATTTACGACTAGCATTTTCGCACGAATTACCACCACGTAAAACTCTATTTTATAAAATTACCACCGGGCAAAAAATAGCTATAAATCTGGAAGTCCATCATGGCCTGACGCAACATTCAATTAAAGACATTAAATTTATATCGCAAATAAATGCTCTTTTTTTGGGCAAAAATTTCAACTGTCCGCCAGCCACTCCTCACAACTCTTTAATTACCCAGCCTCTCGTATATTATACTCGCTTACTCGAATATGTATATATCGCGCACAATGATCCGCATTTCTCCTTCGAACGAGACGAAATCAGCAAGGACAGCGGGTCGCGCTCCGGCATCGGCGTCAGAGCTATGCGGTCCAGCCGCATTAAATTCCTATAACGATAATAACATACGATTCCAAATATACGCACCCGTCCCTTCTATACCTCCAACGCTCCAACGTCCAAGTTCACGACCTTCGCTCGTCTCGGAGTCCATTGCCTTCTCCCATTCCTTCTAATCTTCTATGTTCTCAAAGCAAGAAAAAACGCATTAGGTACTCGCGCCTATGATCGCGCAGTAAGTACACACGCCCGCATTTATCTCCGCGCGTTGTACCTCTCTCGCGCCACTGCGAGAGAAAAAAATCACGTCTCGCGCTCGCTGGTTCCGGAACGCCTGCAGCAGCGCAGCTCTTGCGCGAGTTCGCGGCGCGGCGCCTTCATGGTCGCGACTTTGAAAGTACGCCGGGCGCGCGTGTTCTACAAAAATTCTGGCCGCGCGCGAGCGCACAGTCTGAAGGTTAAAGAAATTGCGGCTGCGAGTCTACATACGCCTTTGTTTTTGCGTATCGCGGAATTCGATTGAATGTGTCGATCGATGCTTATACGTGGGCTCTGAATGCGTTGGCTTTTGTCTCTTCGTTGGACGAGTGCAGCGTGACTAGGCTTAATATATATATATATATATATATATATATATATATATATATATATATATATATATATATATATATATATATATATATATATATATATATATATATATATATATATATATATAAATGGCGGTTGGAGGGAGGTGGTGGTGTATGGAGATGGTGTGGATTCCTTGGATTTTTGTGGGGGTTCGGGAGTTTGTTTCTGGGATTCTTGGGATTTTAGCGATTGTTTGTATGAAATTTTGGAATGTAAGAAGTATTTCCACTCTGGGAGCTACGCAATTAGTATAAAATAAGACTCATTTTAAGGGGACAGACATGCCTTTAAATTATAATTAATTGTTAATGCATTTTAAGGGGAAAATGAGTAACTCGTCATATAATATCTATTTTTTCGGTAAATTTGAATATTTTATTCAAAATATAACGCAAAAAATGTTTTAAAATTTTTATATGGTCCTTAGGTCTTTTTGATTGGCTATATAATGGCAACCTCTATATTTCTTGGGTTACCGAAGGGTTTCAGAGCCAATATAATCGAATTAGTGTTATCAAGGTTCTATTATGTTCAAAATACATGTAGTTTGAAAGTAGAATAGAGATTCATCGATAAAAAAAATCGCAATCAGTAACTATCGAAATAGAAGAAATAAATTTGAAAACAGTTTAGAGCTTTTTACGAAGACTACTTACTTATCACGTTTCATATTTGGACAAAATTATCCAGTTCTAATTAAAAGAAAAAATTTTCGAAAAATGTTTTTAATTAATGTAGAATGTAATGAGATAAATCATAAAAGTTAAATCATAAAGAATTTCTCGGTGATAGATCGAGCCTGCAACCCGCTTACTTGCATAAGGGCAGTATTGTCCGTACATATGTATAAAAAGAGTATACATTTTATTTTAATTGATGATTTCACTCTAATCTTCAACATTATATCTTAGACGTTATTATTGTGTCCAGTTATAAATATATTTTTTAAACAATGTATCGTATTCATATGTATAGGTACTATTGAATAAATAAAATTGAATATATTTTTCTTTTACATTTTGCACACTTGTTGATGCAATAAGTAAAAACTAAAAATCAACTAGCATTTATATACAATCATGGGTTATTCTTTCCTTTTTCAACATTAATTTTCTTTCTAATATATTCTGCTCTAATTTTTAGATTGACAGTATTACAATTTAATACAATTTTTACCCAATGTCAAGTCTCGTGCCAAAAGTACCTTCACACAGTATACTTTTTGCCAATTATATTTACATTAAACGAAGATAATTTCAAAAGTAACCCTTTATATTCATAATTAAGTATAAACTACTCAATTAAGCTTGCATCTCATTGCGCGTATTCCAACAAAAAGTGCATGTAAGTACAGCGATAAGCATCAAACACATCGATATCCTCGCTAATTATTATGCTCCTCGTGCGCACACGATGCGCTCATCAAGTGAAAGGAGCGGATCGCGATTCACGGGCGCGTGTCTCGCGCTCCTGAAACTGCAGCGTACCTTGATATAAAAAAAAGAGAAAAAGAAACAGAGCAAGAAACCGCTGCTAACGGCCAAGAGCTCGGGAAAACTGGGGTTGTAGCCTGTAACTAACAGCTGATGAAAATATTGCGCGAGTTACGCACTTGACACGTATAATGTACATCTGAAAAGTAGCGCGTGGCGTGTCTGTCCCACCTATTTTTTTTGCGAAAGCGCGCGCGCGTTGGCTTCTTTTTTTGGCGTTCGCGCGCGGCTCATTCGCGTGCAATGGCTCGTATCGTTAGGTGACGCAACGGAGATCCTTTGCCCGACTTGTCTCGTTCCTTTTTGGCCGCGAGAACGGGAGATCGCTTATCGAGAAATGCGGTAACTTGTCAGAAATAAAAAAGAATTTTTGGAAGATCGAGGAGAGAAAGAGAGAGTTTTTGGATTATGTTCCGGGGCTGGGTCTATGTTGTGCCAATCAAATTTCGGGTTTTCCAAAATTCGTTTTCTTTTTAGTTTGAATTTGATATTTGGTCCTGATGTTTGACGGGAGGCTCGGACACCTAGTCAAGATGAAGGGGTACCCGATGAAAGTGGGCCAATCTTCGATTTCTATATGAATTATGCTAATTATGGATTGTGAAATAAGAGCAGTTCTAAAATTATTTGCCACTGGACTGTAGACTATTATTAATATTTGACTTTTATTTTACTTATTTATTTAATCACATTATAATTCTAATTTCCTAAAGCATAATATTTACAACAAAAAGTTTTATAAATATGAAATATGAGTATTGTATCAAAGGGGACCAATAATGAAAATAGATAAAATAAAAAATGGCATTATTCCTTCTGAAATTTTTCAAAAAGGTAGCTTTTTACTATCTCTCGGATAAGTTATTTGATCAGATCATGTGGACTTTTATTTTTTGAGATATTCGAGGTTATATTTATTATTTCATGGTAGTATTACATGGTAATTTTATACCAAAGAACGCTTATTTTTGTCATTTATGAAGATTTTAAATCAAAAAGAATTTTCAAGATTCATCGAATCGTTTTTGTTTTTTCAATTTTTATGGCATTATCATTTTTCAATTTTTATGGCATTATCATTTTCAAATAATTTTTGATCGTTCTTTCTTGCGTATTACGCGATAGTGTTTGACCAACCAAAGCTCATTTTTTACGTTTTTTGATGAAGATTTAATATCAAGAAGAATTTTTCAATTTTTCGATTCGTTTTTGATTTAGAACGTTTTTTCATTTTCATGATATTCATATTTTTTCAACCAACAAAATGAATCGCTTTTTACTCGAGTATTATGAGGTATTTTTTGGCCATTTAAAGTTCTTTTGATTACTCAAAGAGAAAGCTTTGTAACGATGATAACATTTTTTCGAAGTTTGATGAATCTCGATGTTTTCGAGGTTCCTGAGTCGTAAAAATGGGTTTACAATAAATTTTCAAAAAATGTCTCTCTGTATGTATGTATGTGTGTATGTATCTATGTATGTAGATATGTATGTATGTATATATATATATATGTATGTATGTATGAAACCAAAATCTGTGTCCACCATAACGTTTCAAGGGAAGCATATGACGCGCTGAAATTTTGCAGGCATATTACATATGTTTCAACTTATAACTGATTAGATTTTGGAGCTGAATGGATAATATTAAAATCTTTTTAGCAAAACTATTAATTTTTAAAAATTTGTAAAAATCGAAAATTTTTTCTTTTATTATTTTATACGTTGAATTTGTCAAGATTATATACGTTTTCATAAAGTTGGCATCATTTTCTTTTGATTGGTATATTTTATAGTAACTTTTTAAAATTATATTTGTGAAATAATAACAAAATATTAGTTTTAAGAATTTGTCTTTTAATATTTCAAATTTTTTTACTAACAATACCTAAACTCTTGTATCTAATGAATTAATTATAGCATTAATTTATTAATTGCGAATTTTCAGTATAAGATTCCTTAATGAAATCGATTAATTAGGAGTTCTCTTTGAGAAAGCATTCTGCTAAGGCAGCTAGTAGCGGTTTTTTATTTTTTGATCATTTCGTTTTTGCTTTATATCGCTCTTAGATTTTTATGATATTTTTGTAATTAATGAATAAATTCCTAAAATCGAACACAGTTACAAAAATACGAAAAAGTTTTATTTGTAAAAGTAGTATACATTATATTCATAAATAAAATTTAATCAACAATTATATTGTTACAAAATGTATTATGGACAATTGAAAAAAATGTAACTTGATATGCAAAACAAAGATTTTACACAATTTAAATATATTTTCATAATCAATATTATACTCTTTCATAAGTTCAAAAAATGTTTTATTTATTTTAGACCATAAATTGAGTCAAAACTGAGTCAAAATTGAGTTAAACATAGTAAAAAATATTAACTTACTTAAAATTTTCTTGAATTATTTAAAATAGATTTTGTCTAATAAGTGAGCGTAAAGAACATTTTTTAAAAACCCTTGTTTTTATCACAAAAAAATGGCGTTTACTCCAATAACTTGCAAAAGAGAATTCATTTAATAGTTTCAAAATAAGAGAAGACTGTAGAGCATTTTACAGTTAATTGATATATTTTTATGTTTTCTTTTCCAATTCAATTTGTAAGGAATAATATTTAATTGAGTTATAATTTTAATTCACAAATTACAAAATTTAAATATATACACATATCTCGACATATTAAAAAGCAATAGATTTGTTATTTTGTTGTCGCCACAGTATTAAATAGAATAAATAATTTCATATTGGAACAATTTATAAAGTTTGGGAGCTAAATGTCAATGAATTGTCAGAGGTTTTTTTTATTATAAACTTAGAAAAACTATGAACATTAAAAAGACGCTGCTAACTATTTTAGCAGTATGCTTTCTTAAAGAGAGGTCCAGCAAAATCGAGTATAAGAATTTTATAACGAAAATTCACTTGCAATTAAAACATGCTAAAATAAACTTATGTAATACAAGCGTTGAAGTGTTGGGAGTCTAAACATATCTTATAACTCGAAATAATTTGCAACACGAATCTCATCTCCTTATCGTCTTATATGCGCTACCGTGTAGCGGCGAAACTCGTGCGGCTCTTGCCGGATGTTGGTGTAAGATGACCAAACTTCACGGGCTATATTCTGACAAGTGATTCTTTCTTCTGTCAACTTCTGACCGTTGCAAAAATAATAATTTTATTTTTCTTACACTAAAATAGCTTTGTGATGATTGTTAGATATATAAATTGAAAGCGAATTACGGAATTACATATTTTTTTTAATACGCACGTATTTTTAACGCGTATAACGTATAAAAAGGCATCAACATTTATTAGAATTTTAGAAAAAAAAATTTAAATTAATATTTTGGTATATTTTTTTTTACTAAATTAGCTTAAAAATGATTGTTAGATATACAAGTTAGTAAAAAATTACATAAACCTTATGACAATGTACATGTTTTCAACATGTTTTACCTACAAAATCACAAAAAATGTTTGTTTGCAATTTAAATGGAGGGTGCCCATAGCGACATAGTGCGTTTCTTACACATAATAATTGTACACGTAATTATTGTGCACAATTTAGCATTGGTCAAATTATATATAGATATATTTGACCAATACTAAAATGTGCACAATAATTACGTGTATAATTCTTATGTGTAAGAAACGCTCTATGCCCCCATAGTGGGATCCTCGAAGGAACTTATGAGACCAACACGATCATTTAAAACTCATTTAGAAATTAATTTTATAAAAAGAATTAATACCCTTAAGTGCAGGGAAAGTTGAAAAAAAGATATCTGGATTTGTCCCATTTAAAGCAATGTAAAATGTCTAACTACATTCGGGAATTTCTACTTATTTTTACAAATTCTCACCGCGTTTTCCTCAATTTTCACCGCACTTAAGGGGGTCAATTTTTATTTTAAAATTCATGTTTTGATGAGCTCTAAACAATAGTATTAATTTTATACATTTCCATTCAACGGCTTAAATAATAAAAAATTTGTGGGCATCCTCCTTTTTATTAAATGTATATTGCCTTCTCAAAGCGGAAGCTTCGTATTAGTAAAAAAAGGATTTGCTAAAAAGCATGTTAGAAACATGTTTTGAGACATTAGGAGTCAAAATACACTATTTTTAGAAAAAGTGTGTATGGATGTGTGTGTGTGTGTGTGTATATGGACGTGGATCAGCATTACTCTGCAAATACACGGTAAAGATTAATGTTTCAGGTTTCATTTCTTATGTTTCTCTTAAAGGAAGGTGGCTCAAAAACATCTTTTTTGTTTTTCGACGTCTTTTAGGTTTTATAGTGGTTTTACAATTTTGGGTTTTGGTTTTTCGTTTTTTTTTTGTATATTAGAAATAATATCAACAATCCAACGAAAGGGCATTTAAACGAGCATAAAGTTACCTAACTATTCCGACCTGCAAGTTTGGATGTCATTTCCTCCTTTTGATATACAGGAAAACGTTATTATCTGTTTAAAAATTGTTCAGAAAAATTTTTGAGTCTTGATCTTTTTCTTTTGTCGAGAAAAAAATAATTTTGTAAAAAATATCGATTTTCTTTCTCCGATGATAACTGAAGTAAATCGGCAGCATTTTATCTGGAACTTTACAGAAAGATAGCTTTTTACTATTTCATGACCTGTATGTTTTTTCAGATCATGAGATAATTTATTTTATTAGATATTGAGGTAATGTGTTTTTTTAATTCTTTTTAATCGCTTATATCTTGAGACCGGCTCGATCATCTTTTACCAATTAGGTCTCATTTTTTTAAAATGAAGATATAAAATACAAAAGGAATTTCAAGATTCATCGAATTGTTTTTCTTTTATAACAATTTATTCATTTTTCGATTTTTGAGTTTTCGATTTTCTGTTTCTTTTTTGTATATTAGTTATATTATGATAAATCTATTGTAAATTCATTAAAATTGTAAATTCATTATACAATTACCTATCTTTTACAGCCGTAAATTTTATAGTAAAATAAGTATAGTAAGTATAGTATATAGTATAGTGTTGTTTTAGCTATTTCTCGATTCTTGATGTTTAGTTTTTCTGGTTTTTTTATAAGTTAAAAACATTATCATCAATCATCAAAATGTACTTTTTTATTATCTAATCAACTTCAAAATCTAATATGTTCTAAGTTGAGACATACACAAAAATTGGTTTCATATATACGTACACATATACACACATACACACGCACATATACATACACACATACACATACTCTCATGCATACATACATGCACACACACTCACACACACACATACATACGGACAGACATTTTTTTAAAACTTATTTTTCTGACTCAGGAACCTTGATAACAAAAAATTTATCGATATCTCTGATTAAAAAATGTTCATCGATACAAAGCTTTCTCTTCGAGAAAGCAATATTTAATAAGAATTGAGTACATAAAAAAGTTAATACTACAAATAATTATAATTTAAATTATAAGCACATCATATTTTCTGCTCATTCATCAAAATCCAAAACTCAGAACCTAAACTCCACTAAAATTCTTACTTCAAACTGCAACTCCTCGCACTACTAAACGAAACTCGATCCTCGCTTACCTAAAATACACCCAACACCCGCTCCGAAAGCCCCATAATAATACATCAGCTTCTCCAAACGTATAAATCCCGCTCTCAAACAAAGCATTACACTGAAAGGCCTCTCTTTCGCTCTTTCCCCTTTTCGCACTGCAAGTGCTGCGCGCACCAACGCAGCTCGTCCTTTTGCGCGCGCAAAAAAAAGGTCACACAGTGCACCTTTCGCCCTCGAAGGTGAGCCGTATAATTTCCCGGAGCTAAAGCTGGAGCTGGAGCACCACGCGCGCCTCGCGTGCAAGTTGAAGCACATAGAAGGAGGGGAGAGGTGAAGGAGGAGCAGAGTTACGCGCTCGCTGTGCGTATATGTATGTATGTATGTACGTGTCGCACGCGGTTCGAGCATCTGGCCAAGTTCAAGAGCGATAATCCTTGCCATCCGTCGATCCAAACCGAACTTTCGCGCTCCTCCTTGTTGCGACTTTGACTCTTTGTGTGTCTGGGTATCTGTATGTACGTGGTGTCCGGCTACTAGTGGTCATAGTGGGGGTGCGTTTGAGGATTCGCAATCGAGTATATAAGCTCGGCGGGACGGTTGTCTGGACATCATTGTACTCACGTTGATCCTACAGATCTTCTACTCACACAATGGCTTTCAAGGTGTGTAGTCGAGGGGTGCTGATTAATTAGTCTTTGGGAAATTTTATGGGCGTTGTGCAACGAAAAATTTGTTTTTCCGAGTGTTTGACTGGATTTTGATCAAACTTAGCTCATTTTTACGTTCTTACTTTAGTGATTTTATTATTCTAAAAGTGACATTGTTTTATTGAATAAATAAAAGTGTTAATTATTGTTTAATTCTCTCACGTTTCTAACTGACTATTACACAATCATAGATTAAATAATTTAGATGCATTTCGTGCTGTTAATTAAAATTCACTAGACGCGCTTTTGTAGAAAGTTCAATGAATAAGTATTGCAACTTGACATTGAATATCCTGCAATGTATTTTTGCTCAAATCTGGCTGATGCAACGAAATATTGTTTTAACGCATATACGAGGTTTACTTTACTTTATACATACGTTCAAATATTTCTATTTTTGAACAATATTTAATCGATACTCGATCGATAAATAAATATTTACATTGATTTATAATATTTTCTTCTATTCTATTTTTATTTGATTGTCGATGAATAATAGAATGTTTGCATCTTAAAAGCAGTATTTTCCTATTATTTAATTCTTGTACAAAACGTACTATTATTAAAACTGCGACTAATCAATACATTTAATCCATCGTACCAACTGAATAACTAATAAACCACCTTATTTTTCTAGTTCGTACTCCTCGCCGCCTTCGTGGCTTGCGCCAGCGCGGGAGCCATCCTCCCGGCCGCCCCCATCGCCGCCGCCCCGATCCTGCGGGCAGCCCCTCTGGCCGTCGCAGCCCCGATCGCCAGTTCCGTCATCACCAAGGTCACCGACACCGAGTACGACCCCCATCCCCAGTACTCGTACTCCTACGACGTGGCCGACTCGCTGACCGGTGACTTCAAGAACCAGCAGGAGACCCGCGACGGCGACGTCGTCCGCGGCAGCTACTCCCTCCTCGAGTCCGACGGCACCCGGCGCATCGTCGACTACGCCGCCGACTCCCTCAACGGATTCAACGCCGTCGTCCGCAAGGAGCCCGCGACCGTCGCCGTCAAGGCCATCGCCCCCGCCCCCGTCGCCATCGCCGCCCCCATCGCCAAGGTCGCCGCTCCCGTGGCCGTCGCCGCCCCCGCTCCTCTGACCTACGCCGCACCCGCTCCTCTGGCCTACGCCGCACCCGTCGCCAAGTTCGCCGCTCCCTTCGGCTACGCCGCACCCGCTGCCTACGCTGCCTCAGCGTACGCCGCCCCCGTCGCCAAGTTCGCCGCCCCTCTGGGATACGCCGCGCCGGCCTTCGCTGCTCCCGCTGCGTACGCCGCCGCGCCCGCTTACACCGCGTACGGCGCCTACGGCGCGCCAGCCTTCGCCAGGACCTTCTACTGAGCCGCTGGACCCGGAGCGTTATTGACCAGGGACGGGGAGCACACGCCTCGCCAGTCGACACGAACACAACAAGAACCACCACACAGCCGCTATGCTTCTGTACCTTGGAAAATTTATTAATTTATTTGACACAGATTTACACTATCGACAACACACCGACCCGAGTCAATAAACTTTATTTTAAAAATCAAATTTTTCTTTGTTTTGCATGTTGGCTTCCTTTTCCTACATTCATTCCTCCTTTGAAATCTATACAATCTACAAAAGGATACATTTTTTAAATATCATTGCTGTACATGATCGTCTACTTTATTCGCATAAAGTTACATGGTTTAAATTTTGCACAAGTTAACTAGAAGAATATCGGCGGATTGGATGACACCTAAAAATGAAGTGTAGCACCTTTAGTTTCTTCCAATAGGCCCTTATTCTCGAGCTATCAACCAATTAATCTCAATTGTGTGCTATTTTAGTAAAAAATGGTGCCTCTACTTCTGACCATAGCTCTTCAAGTTTTTATGCTATTAAAAAGTATCCAAATGTATCTAAATATAGACATAAGTAGCTTTAATTTCATCTTTGTTTCGTAAGAAAATATAAATCTGCAACAAAGTTATTAACTTTCCTAAAGCGTGATGAAATATGCAGCGATATTCAATGATAAATACAGTGATTTAAATACAGTACATTTAAATACTGTGATTTTTAGTGTGATTTTCATCGCATTCTTTGAAAGTTAATAACTTTAGCCCAGATTAATATTTTTTTACAAAACAAAGATGAAAGCTTTTTTGTCTACTTACGTGTGGGTAATTTGATGAAACGAATTAATACGTGACTCATGAAGATTGTTTTTTTGGGAAAATTTTAGAACATGTGGATGAAAATAGAAAATGCTAAGTACAATAGAGGGTATATACAAAAAACTATGGATGTAATTTTGTTGGACAGAAATGGAAACGGAAGTTTTTTTATTATCAGCAAGGGGGTCAGACAGGATTGTTCTTTAACGTAATGATTATCGGTACATTGTTAGATGACGCAGATGCAGAATGGAAAAGAAAGAATATAGAAGAAACTTAATTAGCGAGGAAGAAATTTTTCTGTTTAATAAGGAGGTTTGATAATGAAATAAAAATGATAAGATGTTTCTGAAAAGTTAATATGTCATTCTTCTATGAATTGAACGATAGCTTGTGAAATTTGAAAGTATTAGCCAATACCGTTTTAAAGACACTCACTTTAAAGTTTGACTCTTATAAACGGGCTCTTATGTGAGTAACTTGTAAACTGACAATAATCTCAGAGTGCGATTGTTTAAAAATGATAAGAGAGAAATAAAAAAACATTGCAAATTATTGGAAAAGTATTAAAATCATGTACGTGAAATTTTAGAACGAATGAGAACATCGATTTCGAGTACTTAGCGAAAACGTAAATACAAATACTTGCTTAGGCTGCGTGATGAGGTACATGGTGGGAAGGGGGGGGGGGGGTGTTTTCTATCTTCACCTCATGAGGGAGATCTATCTAACCTCCTTAAAATTTGCAGATGACACAACGATTGGAGTCACACAGCGACTGATGATGCGAGAGGATTAAAAATAATGTTATTAGATCTAGAAAAGTATAGAATCAAAGATAAAATGGTAATTAATACTAAGGAAACAAATATTACGGTATTAAGGAATGTTGGGAATCAAAAAAGAAAATGGAAACGTTGGAAGTATAAGGGAGGCACTTCAAAAGTAAGAAGCGTTCAGGTAATATGACCACCTTAAGGAACTTTCGGTTCCTAGTAAATATATATCGGGTTTTGAGGCTTCGAAAGCTGTTGGGACTTGTTATTTGAACCTTCATCTTTAACACCTCATGAGTGGTTAAGAGAAAAATGCACTTTCTGAATTATAATTGAAAAAGTTGTAAACAGCTAAAAATTGGCCATTTTATTAATAGTGTTGGTAAAATACATAGTAACTCCTACAAAAAATCGATACCAGCTTAGCAGAGACTTCCTATATTTCTTATTCAACAATGTGGTGCAGTAACGTACGCCTTGATGTCGATATTTTAGAGATCATTATACCTAGTTATTTTAAACGAGCAATCGCCGTTTTTAACTGATTCGATTTCCTTTAGCAATGTATTCGTATGTCCAGTTTACGACACGATAAGGGTCGATCAAAATTGCAATTTTTGTATCGAAAATGCAGTCTATAACAAAAACTAATACATGTATCTTAAAGTACATAAGAAAGCAACCATTTCATATACCGTACGACTTTTTAACGCTCGTACCATATTGACAAAAGCGGTTTTTTTACCTGCATGCACTGTTAAGAAATCAGTGTTTTAATGCTTTCGTGCTAAAACATGACACTATCTTGTAACTAGAGGGCGCCAGCATCGTCGACTTGTCTCTGAACATCTTCTGATGTAACACATAATATATACTGTAGGGGCACTCTAGAATATCTCATAAAGCGAGATCTTTTATGGTGGTCATTTTACCTGCATGGTCATATTACATGCACTCACCTAAGTAAGTAAGTTTAAATACCTTGAATCCGTTTCTCGCAAAAAATTTCTGATATAGTGGCACGTTCCTGAATTGGCAAAGAAAATTCGGAGATCATTAAACTCTACGTAAGACCTTATAAAAGAGAAAATATAAAAAATCTGAGAAGACTTTACTTAATGGAAACCGTAGTAAGAGCAAGATGTATTTACGAATTTGGCGTATGGAAATGGGGAAGACGATGGAAATAAAAAAAGTGCAGATACATCAAAATTGACGATGGGAATAAATGCAAATAGACATTTGACGCATGAAAGTAGGAACAAAAAGCATCGACAAAAATTTTTTTTATGCCTTTACAAAATTTTTGTAATGGCATAAAAAATACTAGAAGATGGTGAGACTATTACACTAACTTGAGAAAATACAGCAACAGATTAAATATACAATAGCTTAGAAAATAAAATAAAAAGAAGAGTTGAACAATTAATTCAAGCAAATATAAAATGTTGATAACTTTCAAGTTTTGTGAAAGTTATAGAATTTGAAAATATAGGAAGAGAAAAATACTGGAGCAATAAAGTTTATAGAGGTACATCTAAGGAACAACATGCTAAGATTAGATGTGGGGACATAGAAAAAATAGAAAAGAAAAGGTATAATGTTCTCAAGCGTGGTTGTACTTAAGGGAAGAAGCTATCGATTTTTGGTAAAAAAATCGATTTTTCTTTTAAGTGATAAAACCCTCATTTAACGCTTTTTCTTTTGAAAGTAAAAGGTTTTGCGCGCAAACTAATTTTTTTTCCGACTAATTTGAAGCTGTAGATAAATGGTTGATCATGCTATTTTTATTGATAATCATGTTTAAACTCATTTTTCTCAAAACTTAATTTTCATAACTTCCTTTGTAAGCCTGCACAATAGTTCTTCGTGAATATCGCTGAAAATTTTTGTACTTTCTTTTTAACATATTTTGAACTAATTTAAAGAGAGTTCTTTTTTTATTATTACCTAAAATATAATTTTTAAAAACATAAGTTAATATTAAAATACTGCTTATACAAACAATAAATTGTTCATATAGAATATACCCTCAGAATATTTCAAAAATATTATTTGAAAATATTTGAACAAAAATGTATATCCATCCATCGTAACCCCGTGCGCACAGTGATAATCAAACATATGTCTGTTTTTACAGATTTTTTAAAGGGTAGTGAATTTGAACAAAACCAGTCTAAAATGTCATGTTTTTCTATATTATAACATGCTTTGTAGAAATAATATTTTTCTTCTTAAATTAAAGGATTTTAGTGGTTGCTGTTTCTTCTTCCTTTAAAAGAGGGTAAAAATATTGAACATATTGTAGTCAAGAAGAAAGAAAATTATTTAGGAAAGAATGAGCGTATGAAGTAGATGAGAGTTTTATTGGCAGGGGAGATAAAGAAGCCACAAAGAGAAAACTAGTTAAAGTAATGATAAGCAAACTAAACGTAGCTCTATACGAATATGCATTCTAAAATAATCTATGACCAGTTTCGACCTAATTATCTTAAAATAAGAAGGTACCTTTTAGCGTCTGAATTACGTATATGCCGTGCTTATACATTTTGATTTGAGTTTATCATTGTATTAGACTTGCCTCCCTTTAATTAACAACTTTTTTCATCATTATTTTTGTTTATTAATTTATTAGTGTTTTTTTAAATAATTAGCTGTCTTCACGTTGTATGGTACAAGAAAAAAAAATCGTGAGACATTTAAATTCCTAACCTATGAGAAAAGAAAAGAAAATGACATTTTAGTTAGAATGAATAAGATATATTTTTATAAACTTGATTGATTCTGTTTAATGTATTTTCAAATTTATAAAACTAAATGCCACGCCTATAAGAAAAAGATAAACCACTCGTGAAGCGACGGTGATCACTAATATATATATATTTGAAACAGAAGCTACATTAAAAACTGATTTGAAAGAATAAAGCTTTAAGTAATAGCTTAGTAAGTAAGTTGGAAACGTAAATAATCTAGAGTAATCCATTTATCTCGGTTAAAAGAATATTATATTGTTTATTTTAAAACCTTTATATCAAATATTCATTTTTGTAAGGAAGTTTAAGGCATGGAAAGCCAAAAACAAGAGAAAAAATAAACAAATTATATTTTAACATATTATACTGTGAATAGAAGAATAAGTAAACAAATTTTATGCAAAAGGCTGGAAAAACTATAAATTTGAATATACTTTGAAAATAAATAAATTTGTACAACTACCTGGCTTTTGACAATTAAAAAAACTCTATTTACACATAAAGCAGATAAGAGTAAGTAGTTTAAAATAATGAAATAATAGAAGAAAAAGAAGAACAAACAACAAAAGAAGAAGAAGTAAAAGTAAAAACAACATCAAAAGATGATGAACAAGAAGAAACAAAACAACAAAATGAAGAACGAGAAGAAACAACAGAAGAAGAGCAAGAATAATAAGAAGAAGTAATGCCAAAAGATAAGAAAGAAGAAGAAATAATAGAAAAAGCGAAAGAAGTAGAGAAAGAAGAGAAGAAAAACTAACAGAAGAACAGGACAAAGCAAAAATAACAGAAGATCAGGAGTAAGAAATAAAGTATAGGAAACAATTGAAAAAGAGACAAAAGAATAAGAAGCAATAGAAGAAGAGGTAGAAAGAGAAAATGCAACAAGAGACAAAGAGGAAGGCGAAAAAGAAACTATGAAAAAAAGCCATGTCGAATTGATAACCTCCTCCTTTTTCGAAGTCGGTTAAAAAGTAGATGAAGAAGAAAGAACAACAGAAGATGAGAAAGAAGAAGTAACAATTCAATAATAGGAAAAAGAACAAGAAACAATAGCAGAATATGAAGATGGAGAAGAAGAAGATGTAGAGACATCAGAAGAAGAAGAAGAAGAAATAGTTGATATGAATATCGAAAAGCAGAAAATATGTACCGAGTCATATCGCTTCCCTATACAATAAACGGGTTTATTTCCAAACCTTAAAATGGGGTGTATTTAGAAAATAACAAAGATAATTATCATGTATTTTGGTTGATTTATATAATACTTGTTGATCAAATTAGTAAAACCTACGTCTTATTGCCTATGAGAGTTTAACGCGCCTCGATAAACTCTTGTATACTTTTTATTTTTGACCAATAAAAAGTAATCTTTGTTATATACATCATCATAGGCTTTTAATGTCGCTCATTCCGAATTTGGGGTCACATTTTCGGAAAATTAAATTAAAAAAAAAGGATTGGCAAAAGCAATAAATTCCTTTCAAATTTCGTGTAAGTACATTTTATAACCGCACTATTTATTCCGCCATTTTAAATTTTCAAAATCGGGACAGTTGATAGATCAAATAGTAAACGCTTGCCTTAAGACAGTAGCCGTTCAAGGGGTGTAGGTTTGAGTTCCCATTAGTCCTAATTTTTCGGGAACATTTTGAGAAAAATGCCTTTTACGGATGATTTGGTGTCGGACTTGCAATTCACTGTCTAAGTAAGGGCAGTTATGCCCGTAAATGCAATTAAAAGAACAATCGAGAATCCCTAAGATTGGTATATCAAATAACAGATCCTGAAATTTAACTATGAGAGTGTTGGAAGTTTCGGAAATCGGGATTTGATGAAACTCTGAGAGGTATTTTGTGAGAACTAAAAATAAAGTGCAGCATAACCCTTGTCCTTTATTTTAGTGAATTGTTCGTTATTTTAGTGATCATAGCGTTGATCACACCTTTGCAACTTTTTCCAAAATCCATTATATTACCCAAAATATAATAAAAGTAGGCAGAAAGAGCTTCAATTTAAGTTTTATTTGGATAAAAATATTAATCTGATCTAAAGTTATTTACAATTGAAGATGGTGACTGAAAATTCATGTATAGGGGAGAACGGGGTATTGCCGGTCACCTAAGAAAAAGTGCTTGTTATTTCTACTTTCAAATTGTTTTTTATTAATTTTAAATAATTATTATGTTGGTTCAAACCATTGACTTTAAAGATTTCTTATTGGTTTAATATAAAAATGTAAAATATCGAAGATATAAGACGAAATAAAAAGAAGCATTTTGACTGGATTTACTCCACATCAAGGGGCAATACCGGTCAGCCTTGGTACAATTCCAGTCAGTATTAAAAAGTTACTTTTATAGGTAAAACATTTCCTCAAATCAATTATATGAACCTTCATATGATCAGTCGCATTATTATTTGCACTTACATAGTGAAATATGTAACACATAACCATTGTTCAATCAAAAACACTTAAGCAAAGTTGCCATACCTAAGAGCGCAGCGGAACGTTTTCTTAGCCTCACTTTCGGGAGCGTCATATAAATAACATTGTGACCGGTATTATTCCGATTGTACTTAGTAATTTAAATTGAAATGACAACAAAACAATAGGTTTATACACTTTTTTTTACTACTTCATATTCTTAGATTGTTCAAATTAATAAAGTTGCATAAAATAACTGCATAAAGTAATAAATGATATGCATAAAAGCTTATTTTATAGACCAAATTTCTTATAAGAAATGTAGACCTAAACTTTAATAGTGTATAATTCCTTAATAATACTGAATAGAAGGTTGTTTGAATACTAGATTAATTTCATTTTATGTTGCGTTTGATATACTATTCGAATTATTATCTAAAAATTTTTAGATTATTGAAAATAAGAGTAACCGGAATTAGCCAGTGACCGGCATTACCCCGTTCTCCGCTATTTGAGGAAATTTAGCTCTTTTGAATTTGTTGAATTTTTATGCATTTTTGATCACCATCTTCAATAATTGTTAAAAACTTTGGAACATATAAATGATCTTATACGAAACAAAGCTTAAATTAAAGCTCCTTCCGCCTACTTTTATTATCTTTCTAGTTATTTTTCAAGCTTAAAAAGTTGTAGAGCTAGAAGTAAAGGTATCATTTATCACTAAAATAACGCACAATTCAGGTAAATTGGCTTATATCTGGAAAATAAAGGCCCATTGAAACAGAATAAGGGTGTTACACTTCATTTTTAAATGCCAGAAAATACATTTCACATCTTTATTGAATTTCGATTCCCGAACTTGTGTAAAAAAAACATTTTTTTATTATATTTCTTTTGTTATAACTGTGAAATTGTTTAATATTTTAATTAACATTCTAACACGTCTATGTATATAGACGCATATTTATATGTGTCGAAGGATGGGCGTGGGAGTATACGGTTATATGGATTGGTGTGTGGTTTGTTAGGTATTAGAGATTAGTGATAATGCATTATCATAAATCTGGATGTATGAATGAATAAATATGTGGATGAAAATGTGCGTGGTTGAGTATTTATGTCTAGATGAGAATATGTAGATACTCTAGATAGATGGCTATTTGGATTGATGGGTGGACGAAAATGTGGGTGCATGAATGATGGATAAATAAGTATCTCGAAGAGTGGATAAGTGGGTGGATCGATGAGTATGCAGGAGGTTCAATGGGGTGTGTGGGTGGGTAGATCGATGGGTGTACGGGAGAATGAACGGGTGTGTGGATCGGTGGATGAATGTGTGTGGATGCATGAGTGTGCGTATGGATGGATTAAGTGTAGGTACAATACCTAATCATAAATAATAAAATTTAATTTGATGAAAGTTTCACGCTTTTAAGAAGTATTTATAAAACGAAATTTGATATAGAATCGCCAATTTTACCGAGCGAATGCAGCAAACAAGCGAGGAGTTTTCAACAATAGTACAGCCAATATTGAACCCTTAGATAAAAAAGATACAAAAATGCAAAATTTCACTGAAATCAATTTATAGTAGGTAGTGCAGTCGAAATATAAGAACTAAAAAATTACGAATTTATATTCATGAAGTTATTGATGTAATAACTGTAATAATGAGTGCAGACATTTTTTTGTTAATTAAAACAGTATGCGTGGTAGAATCTTCAACATGATTAAAAATTT
Organism: Gastracanthus pulcherrimus; assembly: GCA_949152435.1. Taxonomy (NCBI): domain Eukaryota; kingdom Metazoa; phylum Arthropoda; class Insecta; order Hymenoptera; family Pteromalidae; genus Gastracanthus; species Gastracanthus pulcherrimus. Next base: position 17,842,765 of record OX424573.1, read on the forward strand.
GGAATTGTTTGGATCTATCATAATAGATTACCTCTTATTGGTAAAGAATTACAAATTTTAATTTTATTATTTGACCCTCTGACAGCTGTTTGCACCTATGTTGAGAATTTTTACGGTTCGCAAGTAGCGAGAGCATCCGGCCAAGTTCAAGATCGATAATTCATGCCATTCGTCGATCCGCCGACCGAACTTTCGCGCTTCTCCTTGCGGCTTTGTGTCTGTGTACGTACAATGTCCGGCTGCGTGGATGGTTGAGCTGGAAGTGGGGGTGCGTTTGAGGATTCGCAACTGGGTATATAAGCTCGCCGGCTCGAGTGCTTGGACATCATTGTACTTACGTTGATCCTACAGATCTTCTACCTACACAATGGCTTTCAAGGTGTGTAAAGGGTTGTGCGACGAAAAGTTATAGTTAAATTTCTAAGAATTTTCTTGAGTGTCTTTTGGATTCGGATCAAAATTTGCTTATTATTATTTTTGTTTGCATCGTAGTGGTAAATTATTCTAAAAGTGACATTTTTGTTGATTAAAAATAAGTGTTAATTATTCCAAATTTTTCTCGCGCTTTAAACTCACTATTATAATGCAATTTCGATTAAACAATTTCGATGCATTTAGCTCTACTAATTAAAATTCACTTGACGCGCTTTTGTAGAAAGTTCAATGAATACGTCTGGTAACTTGACATTGAATATCCTGTAACATATTTTTGCTCAAGTCCGGTTGATGCAACGAAATACTATTTTAATGTATATACTGTGTTTTTTATATACTTTATCCATAATGCAAATTTATTTATTTATTTTTTAAATAATATTAAATCGATACAGTCAAGTTCAAGTACTTAAATGAAAATAAAACATCTTATTAGAAGAACTTTTATTAAAATAAAAAGAACAATATTTTTATAAGAACATAAAAATGGTATAATTACCGTGATGTATTATTTTTTATTCTTATCAGAGTATATTAAAGAAACAAAACAAAAGTATCTTTTTACAGAATCTCATATAAGTATAAAAAGGTATATAGTCTAAAAGATACATACACATGAAAGTTTTATTGTCTTAAATATACCTTAAACGTAGTTTGAAAAAACTGTTTATGCTTTATTTATTTTTAAAACCCTTTGTTACATAAATTATGTTTTGTCAATCAGATAAAAAATATAGATTGTTCTTATTTTATAGGTACAATTTAAAGCATTGCATTAACAAAATAGCAAAAAATCGTTTTACTTTTCTAGTTCTTAGTCCTCGCCGCCCTCGTGGCTTGCGCCAGCGCCGGAGCTATTCTCCCGGCCGCCCCGATCCTGCGGGCAGCCCCCCTGGCCGTCGCCGCCCCGATCGCCAGTTCCGTCATCACCAAGGTCGCCGACGCCGAGTACGACCCCCATCCCCAGTACTCGTACTCCTACGACGTGGCCGACTCACTGACCGGTGACTTCAAGAACCAGCAGGAGACCCGCGACGGAGACGTCGTCCGCGGCAGCTACTCCCTCCTCGAGTCCGACGGCACCCGGCGCATCGTCGACTACGCCGCCGACTCCCTCAACGGATTCAACGCCGTCGTCCGCAAGGAGCCCGCGACCGTCGCCGTCAAGGCCATCGCCCCCGCCCCCGTCGCCATCGCCGCCCCCATCGCCAAGGTCGCCGCTCCCGTGGCCGTCGCCGCCCCCGCTCCTCTGACCTACGCCGCACCCGCTCCTCTGGCCTACGCCGCACCCGTCGCCAAGTTCGCCGCTCCCTTCGGCTACGCCGCACCGGCTGCCTACGCTTCCTCGGCGTTCGCCGCCCCTCTGAGATACGCCGCGCCGGCCTTCGCCGCCCCCGCTCACGCTTACGCCGCTGCGCCCGCCTTCACCGCGTACGGCGCGCCCTACAAGACTTTCTACTGAGCCGTGGGACCTGGAGCGTTATTGACCAGGGATGGAGAGCACACACCTCGAACAACACAAGGACCACCACGCGACCGCTATGCTTTTGTACCATGGGAAATTTATTAATTTATTTGACACGTATTCACACTATCGACTACACGCCGTCCCGAGTCAATAAACTTTATTTTAATAATCAAATTTTCATGTGTTGGATCTCTGTTTTTTTGGCTTCCTTTGACTTCCTTTCCTTACAATCATCCCTTCCTTGATAACGTACTTTATTAAATAGCCTTTTCGCTCTAATTTAAGAATTTGTACTTTAATACACGTACTAAATATTGATATATTTATAAATCATTTTAAATTTTTTCAAAAAGTTGATACGAAGTACTAGACCTCTTTTGATTAAATTTTCAACAGTAAAAATATTTAATTTAATGAAAGTTAGTTTTTATTTCGTAAAATTACAAAACAATTTGACTAATATAAGTTGTCAAAGTAATGTAAGATTTGTAGCTATCAAGAATTTAGATCAAACTAATGACATTCTTCACATTATATTACATAAACGTTTTTAGATCTACTATCGCCATCCTATTTTATGCAAATTAAGTGGAAATATTTTACACCATATTTTATATAAGTTTATAAGTTGAGATATTCAGACATGAGAGTACAAGAATGGTTTGTGTCCAAACGGATATCGCTGCGTATACGATCAACCCACGAGAGATTGGTCGTCGGATAATGTCATCTGGATAACTCACGTAGTAATAACCTCCTACGCAACAAGTGCCTTACATTTCCAAGACCAGCAAACACGATAATTTCGTCTTTTGAAATAAAACGTACGAAATACCTATATCTACATATAGTTGATATACTGTAATACGAAATATTACTTATTGTTAATGTCTTAAACAATTCTTTTGTTCGTTTCATTAAAAATTCTGTGCTGTTATCTATATGAACCAATGAATGAATATATTTATATCAAAATAGTTTATAATTTTACAACAGTATGGCTGATAATGAAGATGCTTCAGCTTGAAGTTAAGTAACTTCATAAAATTTTATGAGTGATCGTTGTACTGCTGTAAAGTTATTTCAACGACGTACTTCGTTTCATTTTTACTTTTTTTTTACTAAAGCACGCACCTCTCTATAAATGTCTAAAAGCATAAATTTAAAGTTCTTTTACGCCGTGCATCTCTTCACTGATGCGTTCCGCCACTTCTTGGCACAGACCCTTTAAATTTACGAGGACGCCGGAACAAAAGGAACCGAAGACCGTACAATAAATTCTATCAGAATGTAAATTGTAACGTAATACCGTGTACTACGCTCTAAGTTCCATTTGTTATACTGTGTGATAAAGAATTTGCTTTTAAGCTTCTATAACACCAATAATCCAGAAAATTGTCAAATCATAATATAAGAAACGTTGCTTTTTTAAAAAAATATGCATATAAAAAATGAATTTTTTAAACAACGATAACTTGAATGATTTTTGGTATTTTGCTCTAAAAGTAGCTAAATTTTAAAATGTTCCATGCATCGGACTTGACAAGAGTAGAGAAGTCGAAAAAAATGTTGGCGACTTTATACGTATACTAATAAACTATCAAATTTTGTTGTCACAATTCCCTATAGTTCACTTGAAATTTTTTCTAAAGTTTGATCAATGACGAACATTTAATTCATTGCATAAAAAGGATATTTTTAACAGTTGTTAATAATGTTCGATGAGTTTCTTTTATATCATATTCATGGAGTTACTGTTAACGAATTTTGTTTTAAAATATTATTATAAAAGAGTTCGAAAATGTTCATCAAGGTATCATACATTTGTATGATATCAAAGTTTTGAAACTTTGTACACATGGAACATTTTAAAGCTCGAAAACAACATAATGAAGAGAATTATAGTTGTACAAAAAAGAAATTTATCTTTAAATTGAAAATCAATCATATTGCAGAGAAAAATGTGTCGAAATCTAAAAAAAGTATTTCTACTTATAAAAATATGTAGAGGTAATTTTTATGCAAAAAGTCTCGATTTTTGTACCAAGTGTCTAAACAAAGAACCTCGTACACACGACTGACTCATTCAAAAATATAAAAACGAAAGTACCGGAAATTAGAAAATCACCGATGCTCCAAGACCCATATCCCGGACAACCGCTCAAGCAATCTAGCACCTGTCATCCCCAACAATAAACGTCAAGCTATCAAATAGGCGCAACTCCCCTTACAATTCTAAACCACTCCCCAAACCCTACGCTCCATCACTCCCTCGAAACGCGTCTCCCCGCGCCGTAAACAACTCGCGGAAACCCATCCGTTCGCACCATCGTCCGCCGCGTGCTCTTTTCAAGAGCACATCCCGGCTTTTAACGACTTTTCTTTACTTCTCTCTCGCGCGCGCGCTGCATTCCTCGGATCTCGCTGCACAGGCGGGCGCGCGACGCCCGGCGTCCTTGAACGATTTATAAAATCGCCCGGCCTCTTCGTTGCCTCTTTTTTCGCGCGTGACCACGCCTCGGCTCGCGCGCGCGACTGCCTTGATGTGCAGCGCGCGGCGTGCCCTCACGAAGGAAAAAAAGGAAGGCGAGCGCGCCTTTCTCCTTATGAGCGAGGAGTGCGCAGTGGATCCTCCGAGACTGCTAACTGCGGTTGTTGCAGGAGTCGTTTTGCGAGGGAGCCGTGAGGATGGCTACAGGACGAGCGGAGAGGAGAACGAGGAGGATGGAGAGCGTGCGGTGAGTTTTGGGGTTAGGTGCTGGTTTTTTTTTTTTAATTTTGTTGTAGGGGATGGTTTGGGGTTGTAATATGGAAGCGAAATGACAATTAACAACTAATCAACCTATGTATGATATAAATATACTGAATAGTAATTATAACTTTATATATATTAGTAGTAAGTATAAGTAATTATAATTACAATACAACATATCCCTTATGGAAAAAATAATTTTCTGCAGAATATTCTGTAAGATTTTCTACAGTTATTTTTTGCAAGATTTTGTGCAGAATGTTCTATCTGTAGTAAAATATTCTGAAGGAATTATTATTTAAGAAGAAAAAGAGAAACACAGCCTATTAAGATTAGGTTTTAACGATTTTTATTTATTAAAAATCCTTCAAAACATATTTGTGCAAATAAATCTGCATGCAAAAACCTTGCAGAACAATGTGTGGAAAAACCTGCAGAATAATCTGCAAGGTCTAGAGGATTTGCAAAAAAGTCTGCAGAAAACCTTGCAGAAAATTTCTACCGATTTTTTCCATGAGGGATAAACATTATAATTGTACGTACATAAATATAATTGTAATATAATTATAATATAATTATCATACAGGAATTTTTATTGAACTTCAGTTAAATTGAATAATTACTCTTTTGCGAGTGAAATGTATATTCTATTAAAGGTATTGAAATTGTATTTCAATTGAATACCTATATTAAGTCCCAATTCACTTAAAATTTCCGACTAATAGTTCACTCTAATATTTTTATTATACAGTAGAAATTATCTAAAATACTCATAAAAAACCAAATGATTATTTATATGGTTGCTTGGGGACTAATTATTAATAATATCTTTTATTTTGCCTTCTTATATAAAGTTTTTATAATTATAATAACAATAATAATACTATAAAACATTAGCAAAGTTAATAGTTGTAAATGCCAAAATGTTCAGTATCAATTTGAAGCTTAAATCAAGGAGAACGTTAATACGCTCACTGTTCGTGTCGAGACCAGTGGCCACTAGCATGTACGTCCTTGTCAAGGTTGACCGTTATTTTTTACCTGTTCTGAGCCGGTATATTACATGGTGTATGCTTTTCCTCTTAATACTAAAATTTAATACTTTATTATAAATCACAGTCATGTGATTAAATAAAATCAAGTTTAATGATTCGCAGAAATAATTTACAACAATAAGAATTGTGATAACTTTTACGATTTCAAATATATAGATTTTTCAAAATATTGCATCATCCACAACTGATGGTTATACGGCAAACAATAAGAGATGCATATAATCCATTGTTTCTTTCTCTGTAATTTCGTTTTTAATACTTCTCTGTGGATTTTACGATTGCAAACCTCTGAAATTCAACTCAAACTTTTACGCACTTAAATGCTACTGCAGCTCAGAGACAAAGAAATGACTCACGTGTGGTATTGTTCCAGAAAATATATAAGTTCATTTCGGGAGCTGGTGCTTGGGTTTAAGATCGTCAAATTTTACCGTAATCATGTTTATTACATAAACATAATCGTAAAAAATCGTTCACTCATCGTTCCGATCCTTTTTTTCTTATTAAATTGATGACGCGCATATATCTCAAGATCACGCTTGAAACATTTCTTTATTGCGCTTCGAAGTTGCAATTTTAAAGCGCGTTATTCAAAAAAACTTTTGGTGGAGTATGCTATTTTTTAAATTAAATAATTGCGCTCATTTTTCAGTTCAAGGCGAGGTTGAAAAAATAAGATCGTAAAAAACGCTTGAAAGTGTGCCTCGAAGTGTGCCCTCGAGTATGCCTAAATACATATTATAGGGAAATCCGTGGTGATCGGCTGCACTTTTTTTACTCATGGGTATCAAGACTGAGTGGTAGCTGAGAAAAAATGTTGTCATCACGTCTCGTTGTCCCTAGATTGACTGAACTTATAGTGCTCTATTATCGTTTAAAATTTAATTATCTTCAGAAAAAGTGAATTATTGTGAATCATTACTCAAATTACATCAATATCCCTATTTTAACGTTTCAATTCCCAGTATACACCTTTCATGTACAAATAGAAATAAAGCGTGGAAGCATAACATTACTTAAAGTGCCCTGATGTACTGTAAGATTCACAGATTACACCTAATACCATTTATTAAATCTCATTACCAGCAACACTCAACCAGTTCCCCAATAACCCATGAAAATGCCTCCTACCAATTATATCACTACCATACCATAACACACCGAACCCCATTAATATAAGTTACATCATGTTACTCAATACATCCGCTCGCTTTCTACGGACGTCCGGACTCGCTCCACTTCTAGCCAACTCCGCGCGCACGCTTATTACACCAGGTAGCTCCGATCCGATCGGCACGCGCGTCAATGAGTCAGTGCAGCGCGCTCTCCAGACGAACTCGCGCCGATAGGCGAGTAACTATACGTGTCGGCTCGCGTTCTACATAATTCAAGAGCCGCGAAAGAGAGGGAGACGGAGATCGATTGGCCCCCGCCCGAGCGACTTTTCGCGAGGAATGCGCCGGTTTTCACTTTCGTTCGTTCTTGAATTCTTTTATACACTGGGCCGGCTGAGTGGCTGTGCAAGGTTGGCGCGTATGCGGTTTCATAATGGATCGTAGATGCGCGAGTGGGAGTGGTGTGTGTAGATATAGGTCTATGGTGAGAAGGATTTGTCGGGATTTCGCGGAATTCGCGAAGAGTGTGGATTCTGTTGGGACATGATTGAGCACACTCGGCGATACCCGCAGGGAATACAAAAATGCGAGTTTTGACATTTGCGATAATTTGATGCTTCGTTATGAAGAAATTTTGACGCAGTATTTCGTTCCTAATTTTAGTGGAGTTTGTTAGATTTTTTTGTTAGAAGTGGAGAAATGCATCGCATTACTCATATTTAGTAACCGAATAAAAGTTAATGGTGTCTTATGACAAATTATGCATAATTCTGATAAATAATTTTTCAGTAATAGATTTGGGTTTAATTGACATTAAATTACCGTAATACGATGTATTAGTATATTTAATAATTAAGACATCCAATATTCAATTAATCTGTATAAATCGAACGTCATAATTCGCTTTTTGCTTCAGGAAGCGAATCAATATTGGCAATATTTATAGATCTTCAAGCTGACTAAAATGGTCTGGAAACTAGTTAAGGGGACAGGCCTGGGTTAAACCCAAAACAAGATTTTTTTAATGAGTTCAGAAAACTTTTTATGTTTAAAATCATTATTCTGAAAATTTTTACCTTAAAATCTTGATCCTACACGTCACAATAAATCATTATTTTCAATACCATATTTATTAAAGGAACTTTATTCGTCACACGATTCTAGGTGACATGATAAACAAAAATTTATTTTTCAATGGTTATTCGACTCCTTTTGACATGTATTACAAAATAAGTACAACACTTTTCCGTTAAAATTTTTCTTATCATTCTTTCTCGTAGATAAAATCAATTTTTTATAAAATATTCAACATTTTTTTTTCAAAAAATCGATTGGATCTTCATAAAAAAATAACCGTGGAAAAAAATAATTTTGGTTTACCATGTTACCTAGAATCGTGGAACGAATAAAGTTCTTTTAATAAATATGGTATTGAAACTAATGATTTATTGTGACGTGTAGGATCAAGATTTTGAGGTTTTACAACTGTAAAATTTAAGATATTATTGTGTATTGAAAGCATCAAATATTTTCAGAATGATTCCTTTTAAACATAAAAAAACATCTCTCCGGATTAATAAAAAAAAATCTTTTTTTGGGTTTAACCCAGGCCTACCCCCTTGATGTGTGGCGGTTCATGAACATAAGAATCGTCCACATGTTAATTATCCACAATTTAGCATTGGTCAAATTATATATAGATATATTGGCTAATGCTAAATTGTGGACAATTAAAATGTGGACGATTCTTATATGCATGAACTACAATACGTCGCCCGTTTATTGGTTATATTTTGGTTGCGATGAAACACATTTTCTCCGATTTATGAAGCATTTAATGAAATACACAAATATGCCACTTAACCATACAATATTTTAAATTAAATTCTCGCTTTGTTTTAGCATTGCACTTTGAAAAATCTTATAGAGAAAGCTAATTAACAAACTTACAAAGAAGAAATATTGGTATTAGATATATTTATATTATATTATTCGGGAGGATATATTTACAAAGCTTATATGTCACCATCTTCTATCTCTCTCATTGAGCATTTCGCTATTTATTTCTTAGTTTTTTCAATGCAGGCGATAACTTACATTTTGTTTCAAATAAACTATTTTTACAGACTTGAAAATGTATAAGAAATAGATTGACTTCAAGAAATTGATTTTTATATTTGGACTTTCCATTTACTAGTCTAAAAATGAAACATGTGTTAAACAAGCATTCATATCGTGCATCTTCTTATTTATTACTAACAAAACTAGTCTTAAGTAGATAATGTTCGGGACCGGAAAGTCGTCCTTTATTTAATGCTATGAATTAAAAGCTGGTTTCTCTAGTAGGCAGATGTCAAAATTATAATATAAATTTAAATAATACTATAAGAAAATATTAATTAAATCATTCTTCAAAACTTTATCACAATTCACGGAACCATGTTTGAAATTTTAAAGTTGCGTGTTTTAACTATCGTTATCGATATCAGAAATGAATCAATAGTTTTTTTGGTATACTTTATTAAATCTAAATACATTAAACCCAAGATAGTTTGAAAAAAATATATAAATTATTTAAAAATGGGGCAGTCGACGGCTCAAGTGGTAATCGCGTACCTCTGAATTAAGACAATGACCATTCAAGGGGCGTGGGTTTGAATCCCCGTCAGTCCGAATTTTTCGAGGACATTTAAAGAAATTGTCTTTCCGGAGTTTTCGGTGGCGCAGATGGGGCTTTATGCAAACTGTTACTTGGTTATTAGATAATATAGTATTTTTAGCAAAACTTTCTTTCTACCATCACAAAGTAAAAGTTAAATTAAAGTTAAAATATTAAATTTAATAATATTACTAAAATCGATAAAAAAGTAAAATTTTAGAAAATAATCAAAGGATAAATATTTTATTCTGATGAAATACCATTTCAATTACTTTTAGATTGTTATTCGATATAATAAGATTTAGCACTTTTTTATCAGCATGCTATTAAGTCATAGTTTTCATACTTCCAGTGTCTAATTAATATTTATATTGACTCTAATTGTTTCTATAAAAACGATTCAAACTCGAGGTGAATACGCGAATCAAGAATAGTCTAATATTTCTAAACAACTGGTATAGTCGATAAAACTACCCAAAGGCATTCAATTTAAAAAAGTGCGCTTTTTAACACTGGTATATTTTTAAACGTTTCTTTGTTCTCAAAATACGTTCGAACACGACTACAAAAAGATCTTTTCCTGAATCGTCAAAGATCGCCACGGGCAATTCAAACTCTGTTCGAGAGAGATTAATAGGAAGTACAAGCCGATAAAATTGCTGCGCGATCGAGAATTAATTAGCAATGATAGACGATGGCAAGGTAAATCGAACGACCGAACGCGTCCACTGTACGGGAAGCGCCGCGGGCTATTTCGTTGTGTACAGACTGATGCCTAAAGTTGCGGTATCGGTCAAGATGTAGAAATAAATTCGCGCTCGCGTATGCGGGTGATGGATTATCGGACAAATGCGGAATCGCGTTTTTCTGCGACGAATCGTTATGATTTAAGAACGCGGAGCGTGGAGCAAATGAGATGATAAGATGTTCTGTTGAAAAAACATAACGCGATTTAACTGATTCTATTGTTGACTTGATTTCAACACTGTTGTTTCGACACATGTAATAGAATAAATTCAGTTTATTTTTGTACGAAATTTTTATATACTTGATTTTGAATAAAAGAATATTATAAACAAAAACTATATCCGAATTCAGTAATTTTTTTATTAAATTAGAAATATTATATACTTTTTTATTATAAATATATATTTGATAGACATAGTATTTAATATCAGACAAAAAAGATGTTATGCTCATGAATATATTCGTTACGTACTAAATTCTATCTTTAATAAAGTAGCTAAACGTTTTGTGGAAAAAAGGCTATATTGAAACTAGAAAAATAATATAAATATTTTAAAACTAAACCAATTTTTTTTTTCTTTAACCTACATTGTCAATATTTTTCTGTTTTCGGTAATTTAAGATTACTCATGTCTTACTATTGATCCGTGATACTTGGATACATTCAAATGAAAATTTTAGCATCGACATTTACACGGTGCACAATTATAAAAACAATTTTGGGGTGTAATTTCCAATTTTTAATAGATTAACCTGAAACGTTCAGAAAAATATAACTGTATTCTGTAGCAATAATATTTAATAAAATTAGCAAAAATCCGTATACTTTTAAAATTTATACTAATAAACAAATAAAATTTTTATGTATACTCAAAATTTTCTAAAGTTTTAAGTTAATCCATTCAAAACTGCTTCTAAAAAGTATGCACCGTATGAACTCTGATGTTAACATTTGTATTTATCGCGAACGACTCTAAAAGACTAATAAAATATACAACTGATCCCTATAACCCATATCGGTGCCTAAAAATACCTTCAAAAGTACCTATTTTATGTAAAGAAAAATATTGAAAGTGAACCTTAAAATGGGTCTAATTGGTTAATTTTTAAATATTTATATTATTTTCTCAGGTTCAACGCAGCCTTGTCTTTTCGACAAAGTCCTTGCAATAATCGATGTACGCTCTCGCACTGCCACGCATCGCAGTCTCCGAACTTCGCAGGCTTTCTGAGCTTTCACCGCTGCTGCGCGCGCTTAAATAGCCGCATAGCTCCCTCTGCTGGTCCTCCTGTATCTTTCACTTGCCATGCAAAGGACGGTAGGGATGCGGTTGACCGGCAAAGGGTATAAAAAGAGGGTGACTTTTTCTTTTGGCCCGCAGGTTTTGCATACGTAGATCGTGTAATAATTTTGCAATACTCGTATGATGTATTAACTTGTTCTTTTTATGTGTAAATTTAGCAGTAATATCTAAATTATTCATATTATTGCATTGAAAATGAAAATACTACATTACATTTTGATATATTGTTGTTTTATTAAGATGAGACTGACAGTGATGTAACGAAACATAAAAATTTAAAAATACAAAATAACAAGTCAATTTTAATAAAGAATAATATAACACTGTTTCAAAAATATGATGATCAAACTTATTCTAGTTTTAATATTTCACTATTAAGTAAATTACTTTCATAAGGAGCTCACTTCTATTTACATTTAACTAGTCCAGCAGAACAAAAATTAAAATTTCTATAAATTAATATTCATAAAAATATTTTGTTGTCTTCAGTAGCACAGAAGTAAATCAATATTGTTTTTTTAATTGAAAAATTTTATTTTATTTTTAAGGATACTTTTGAACATTATATAATAAATTTATGTCATATATGTTATATTAAGTTAACATTATTATTTTACTATACAATTTAATTAAAAAACTAATTAGTATGAAAATAAAATTACATTGTAGTATTTGCTAGAAGCCAAAAGGTTTTGTATTTTAAAAAATTGGCAATATATTGATGTTATTAAATATTTACGTATTAAAAGAATTTTTTAAAATAGAAAAATGGTTTCCTACATGGTCTTTGATATATTACTCATTTTTTTATTATAAATGGTTGAAGAACATGTGGTTTAAAATAAATATTGAGTTTTATGGAGTAAATGTATGTGTAATATTTTGAACATGCTTTGTGTATCATGGACTATATCGTAGACAGTATTGTAGAAGAATCAAAACTTCCCATTATTTAAAAAATAATACTAAATAAGTGGATATTTATTTTTAAATTTTTAAATTAATTTTGTTAAAATAGTATTTGAGAAAGATTGGTGTAAACCAATATTTGTAGACCCAAATAAGCTTTCACTTATGATTTGGATAACCTTTTTAAGGTAGTTCTTAGGCTGCAATGCTATTGAAAATTTTCTTTTCTTCCAATTTCTTAATAAAATGATTTATATGTAAATAGTATTAGTATCATTTACAAGCCCTGAAAATTTCAGATTTACTTATATGCAAAATCAAGATATTTATATTTAAATATTGATATTTTAGGGTATTTCAAATCTTGATTTTGAGGTCTCGTAATAAGTAATACTACTATATTTACATATAAACCAATTTTTAAAGGAATTTTAAGAAAAAACATTTTTTAATAGTATTGTAGACGGAGAACTATTACTATCTTGAGTGTTGTAAGTTTCTAAATGTTGAAAATTTGTAACAAATAATATTATATTTATTCTTTTTTACAAGTTGATCTTTCATATTTAATAAAAAGTTTTATGAAGAAAATAATTTAACGGTAGAAATGAAAGGTGAACTGGTCAAAATGAAAGGTCGCCAATACGAAGCATGTAACGTTCGATAAAAATTATAATTTAAAAAAAATTTACTTTTATAAAACCAAAGAAATGCACATGTACAATAATGCTTAATGTTTAAGCTATATATTTTCAAAACTACAACTTTCCAAAACTGATATTCTTATTATGAAATATATTAATCAATTGCTAAATAATTATTTTAAATTATTGTAGTTTAAATTTTACCATGAATAATAAAAAGCCGCTGCCAATTCATTGGCACTTAGCTTCCTCAAACTAAATTAATTTTTCCAATATTTCTTTACTCTAATGCATTATTTGAAATTACTATATATCTTTCTTAATAATATCTCAAAAAGATGGATTTTTTTTATCATTGATTGTTGTCAAACAAGTCATTCAACACATGACCTTGAAATCATCTTCATATCTGGCTATACCAGTATTCATTTATATAAGAAACTTAACAAAAACATTTTCTCCCTTTCACATAAGCCCAAAACTTCATTAGACACATTAAGTTCAATTAATCTTCATCGCTGACTATACTACTATTCATTTTCAAAAGCATATGAATAATAATAAACGAAGTGTTCCACAATATAATATATTATGTTACAAAGCTAGTAACTATGTGCAAAATAAATTAATAAGGATTGCTAGGTATCAAATGGAAGTTTTGTTTATTCTTATACTCAAAAATTATATAAAATCAGTTACAAAAATTTACAATCACTAAGGTAGTGGACCCGGTTCTCGATAGGTACCCAGTTGTCGATAACTCGAAGGAATAATACGATTTTAGATATATTTTGAGCAATTTTTCGGTACGAGAAAATTATTTCTATATTAAGAATATATCACTGAATAAATATTTTGAATTATAAAAACTCAGTTAGCGCTACTTGTTAAATAGAAATTCACACTTCTTGGCACTCTCAGATTTGATGAGTTTCTCGACGTTTCCTTAATCACGACCGTAACAAACAGTAAACTTTAAAGTGACATTTTTGTAATAAATAGAACGTTTTAAAAAACTATAAAGCCAAGATTAGCTTTAAATTCAACAAAATAAGCGTAATCAAAAAGTTAAATTTTGATTTATTTACTTATAACTATTTTAATTCATATATCGACAACTCCGTCTTAATTATGCGTACGTACCCAGTTGTCGATAGTCAGATAATATATACAATATACAAATAAATTTTTCTTTAAATGTTATTTCAATGCTTAAAAATACTTAAGCACTACTTTTAATTAATAATTATGTATTTATAATAATCAAAATGTGTATGTTATTCAATCAAGTTTTGACATAACCTAGAACCTAACCTGAATAATGGGCTTGTTGGTATATCGAGAACTGGGTCTTTTGCATCTATCGAGAATTGCTCCGTCTCGTAAAATGGTTATCGACAACTGCTCCCTCGGATTATTTTTTGGTTTATTGAATTTAGAAGTAAACATTACGTTAAAATTTCGTCTTTTTCGAGTTATTTGCTAAATAAGTATATTAATTAATAGTTGAAAACAAAAAATTTCAATTTTTTTAAAATTAAAGCATTTTTTATAGCGAAATAAGTTGAGTCTGTTACTAAGCTATCGAGAACAGGGTCAACTACCTTATTGTATGTTAATAATATAATTGTTAATCACAAACTCTTAAAAATAAAATTTTATTCCTTTTGCATAAGCACAAACTTTCATTCGAAACATGAACTTGAATTTATCTTCATCGCAGGCACTATTCATTTATATAACAAACTTAAAAGAAACATTTTATCCCTTTCGAATAAGCCCAAAATTTCATTCGACATATTAATTTGAATTAATCTTCATCGCTAGCAATACTAATATTAATTTATATCAAAAAATTAAAAATAACATTTTATCCCTTTCGAATAAGCCCAAACCTTCATTCGACACATAAACTTGAATTTACTGTTCATTCATATAAAGTATATTTTAAAACAAACATACAGCTTCCATGTCTTATTATTATTCAAATTGTTCATATTGGTTTTCCAAAAAATACAACATACAATAAAATACTTTTACAAGTAATTCTGCTTTGTCTACTTTTCCACAAAAAATTTGAATTATAACCTAAACAAAGGGAGTGTATCTTGCATAACCTATAGTGGTAACTTATTTACATTCATTTAATTATGTTTCGATAACCCTAATATTTTTTGTAAACTATTTTATATTATAATGAATAATATATAATATTATATTTGATAAATTCAGCACATACATCTTAAATATAGCAATTGGTGAGATCAAATAACAAAAGCTAGTCTATTATTTTATATGAAAGTGAACAATCGGATTAAAGTTATTTTTTATAGATTCTTATATAATAAATTATTAACAAACTGAGTAACAACGTTTTATAAAGGTCATAATACTGTAACTTTATTTTGTATATTTTAGTAAACTTATTATTATTGAAAAATATCTATCTTATAATCACGTTTGAAATATTATAAATTTAAAAATAAAAAGAAATAGGTTATAGTTTTTCGTCGATGTCCATGAGGAAAGTATGTTCCACTCTATTTTTAGAGTTACAAACTTCCACTCTATGATTAGAGTTAAAAATACACTCTAATTAGAGTTATTTATACCACTCATTCTTGAAGTGGAATTATACTCCGAATGAGTGAAATTTCACTCCAACCGATTTAGCGTGTAATTATATCGTTCATATGTATCATTCTTATCCAGATTTATAAGAAATAAAATATAAAATATACTAATATACATAATTATTTCATTAATCTTCTTATCTTAAATACCTTTTCAATCAATATTTCAAAATATCATTGAAAAAGTTATAAAAAAACAGAAATATCATCGTTTATAAGTATTTTTATACTCTTTCAAATGCAAAATAGAGCGATCATAGAGTCCCTCTTAGCTCAGTGGGTTAAATGCTTGCCTATCAAACAGTCAAGGATTCGATTCGCAGTGAAACTTCTCGATAATTCTTTCTTCGAGTTTTTCATCGGGAAAAAATCTCCGACTGCGTATTGTGCTTTGATGCAAGACGTATGCGCCCATGTGGCCTCCTCAACAATTATGAGACGCTATAGTAAGCAGGTGATGGGTTTCGGTCGACCGACATCGCACAATACAACAAACAAGTATATAAAATACAAATGTAAAATACAAAATAACATATGCATTTAACATATACATTGTGATATTTCGGAGTCCAAAAAAGGGGACACATAGCCATTAAATACAAATAAAGCAATAATTAAACAATCATATTATTTCTTAAAAACAAAAATAATTTACCTTATCGATTTAAGAATATCTTAAAATATCGTAAAATAAATCATTGTAAAAGAAAACGGATCGATAAATCTCAAAATTTCTTTCCAATTCAGAATCTTCATTAAAAGGCGAAAAAAATGAGCACTGGATATTAACGATAAAATTTAAAAAAAAAAATATAACCTCAAATAACTTGGAATGTAAATGACGTTATAATCTGGGCTTCTAACAGTCTCAAGAGATAGTAAACAGCTACCTTTCTGGAAATTATCAGAAGGAATAATGACGTTTTACTTCAATTATTGTCCGGCAAAAAGAAACGATTTTTTTACAAAATTATTTTTTTCTTGACAAAAAAGTATAAACGCTTGAAAATTTTACAAAACATTCTTATCCATATTTCTTGTCACCTCAATTTTTTCATAAGTTTTCCGTGTTATATTTCCCAGATATCATCGTTTAAACAAAACACGAATTTTCGTGTATAACAGAATAAATGAAAATAGCTTATTTAAAATTTCAATAATACAAATTAAAATTAATAAAATTAAGAATAAGATAAAGAAATAAGTTCTTGGTTTCTTAATGCAAAAATGTGAAAGTGATGCGATCAGGAATGAATGGTGACTCAAAAGCGCCTGACTGTCTTACAATAAAAGCGTACATGACTCATTATTTTGTAACAATAAATTTACAATACAAAATTCCAATATGTGGTAAAATTTTTAAAACTTTTGAAGTACATTGTAACATTAATGAAAATAATTTTATCTGTACTAAATATTAGATTTTTAAATCGATATAGTATTGAAAATGATGAAAACGCATAGTGCACGCCTACGTGAATGGGTACATGTGTCGATTGTGTACGGAATGTGAGTAACGAGTGACAGGTGACGTTATGTAATTCTGTTACCAAATATTATAATGACATTAAGGAGATAATCCCTTGATATGTCCATTCACGTACACACATATCCCGTAAAGTTGCAGCGTATGAAACTTGATAAGAAATAAAATACCTTCTAAAAAAGTTAAAGTGGTCCACTTTTAATGGCAGCTTTCATTCTCTGAATTTCGGAAACTTAAATAGAAGTAACTTCTTTGCTTCAATTCGTAATATTATTAATTTTATACCACTCTAATATAAAAATTGCAACTTTGATATGATTTTTAGGCTCTCGTAGTGTAAAATATTGTTCGATACTGGGGCGTAAGTTGATTTTTAGCGCATGTGACTTTGCTCCCTCGCTTCGCTCGGGCGAAAAGCTTCCCGTGTGCTAAAAAAAGCCAAAAGCCAACAGTATCAAAAAGTACTATTAAAATGAATTATTTTTTAGCCTTAAAATCGATGCAAACAATACTGATTTACCACTCGGATTTCTCAAAGAGGTATCAGTTATATAGTAATATTAAATAACGATATTGAAAATTATTCTTACTTTTCTGTATTATATAGTAGATCCTATTATTTTATGCGTAGTTCCTGCAAAATACGTAACTTACTATGAAGTAAATCGCTTGAGGATACGAAATGTCAAACCTCACTCAAGTTATCGCTGTCCAAAACATAAATACATTTTTCTCATTGTCTCAAAAAGCAATGACTCGTATGACTTACATTTTTACAGAAATATACTTTTATAGGGGAGAATCGTGCAGTATGCCAACCAATAGCTATTTTGGGTATAAGTTTTAGTTGACACGGTGACAATTAAAATTCCAAAAAAAGGATTTATTCTTTGAATAGTCCTCTATCATGAAAAAAATTGGCTGGGGTTAAATTTTAGCACAAATATTAATTATTAATATCAATCTAAAAAGTGTCGTCCAGTATGACAAATTATCATTTTTATACAATTTTGAGTCCTAAATGATATATAAGGATACTCACAACATTTTTATAAATATTTTAATAATATAGCATATTTATTAAATATATAGCTTCATAAAATTTATAAATTGCTTTATAAACTACAATACTACATATTTACTAAAATATAGTATTTTAGTTTTTAATCACGAAAAATAACAAATATCACTTAATAAATGTTTGGAGATTATATTCAACATAAATGAAAAATCATAGTAGACATTTTCTTTCTAAAAAAATCTAAAAGTAAATTTTTATAATATTTTATCATTCAATTTACGTATGTCATACTGCACGACAATCGTATTTGTCATACTGTATGACAATCCTATTTGTCATACTGTACGACAATCGTATTCATCATACTGCACGACAATCGTATTTGTTATACTGCTGCTAATGTTTTAGGCTACACTGTGCTGATAATGATAATTAGTAGTCTAACGACTTCATTCATAAAATTTAATAAATTTTTGTTTAAAACAGAAGTTTTCGAGCAATGAACGTTATATGCCAGCCGCAGAGTATGCTTAATAAAACACCAAAATGCGTCAAATCACCATGGTAACGTGGCGCTATCTGCTGGTGGAAGTCAGGAATGCATAATTTGTCATACTGTAAGCTTTGTCGTACTGTACGACTCTCCTTTATAATCTAATAATCAGTATAAAATTTACAGAATTATAATCCTATAGTTTTAGAGTTATATAGGTTTTAAAAAATTATTAATCACACAGTATAATAAATGAATATCTGGAAATTTCACATCATTTTTGGTCTTACAGTGAAGTATCTCATGAGTATTTTATTCTGCGAAAAATTTGCTTTCTAAAAACCAGTTCTTTATTCAAAAATTTTCCGAAAACCGAAATATAAATTTGAGATTTCGAAAAATGGCTATAAAGTCAAAACGTTTCGACCATATTCACTGAAATTTTCAAGCCCCTCCTAAATATCGATAAAAATATCCAGATTAAGCTTGGTTAGGTTTTACCACGGAATATTCGAGTTTTGATGAGCTACGTGCACGTGTATGCACACACGCATGCATGCACGCACGTACGCACACACGCACACACACACACACAGTTTGATTTATTTTAATGTCAAAGATACTTCTAGGCAATAAAGATATAATGCTACTTAAACTACAGCTAGAAAAAAATATATAAAAATATTTATATTTATTTATATCAATAATATGAATAATTTGAATAAAAAACTTTAATTTCTTCAATACACACATTACAAGTTTAATAATTATTTAAATGATATATATTTTTTGTCACAACAACGTAATATCTTTAAATTTATTATTTCCATTTTACTGACTATTAACATTCTTTAAATTTACGAAATTGAGAAAGTATTTCAGATCTGATGTGGAATTCAAGTTTTTTCATTAATGCACTTTTTGGAACGTAACCTGTCACGAATCGGTTGCCTTTCATTTCGATCAGTAGTATTACCTTTCATTTCTACAAAAGGATTGTTCCATTTTATCACACTTGTTTTTTTCTAACCAGTATATATGTCAAAGTACATGAATGTATATAGTACATCTAAAGGGCAATCATTTGTTACCTCATAAGTTCGAATATCGTATGAGTTATGAAATTCAATTTTTATTGTTTTAACTACTTTAGCAATTCCACTTGTTACCTATCGGTCCCGTTTATTTTACTCCATATACCTTTCATTTGTAATATAGTGAAAACTATTAATATAATGAGCAACTAATTTTGATTATTAATACTATATTTATTGTAATTAAAGCATTGGTTTTTTTACCTTTGTAACAATAAAAGTACATTTATCTACATGTAATTCAAAGGGAGGAGGGGGGGGGGGGTCACACTTTGAACGTGTGATTAATTTATAGTAAAAAAAATAACTTTGTCAAAATATTAAACCAAATAATTAATTATAATATTTTTATTAAGTAGTTTTCTCTTTGTATTAACCTTTTCTCTAAAATTTGAAGATTCTTATAAGATCACTTTTATAAAAAATGAGCAGCACACTAAAAATAGTGACTATTTAAAATTAAAGTATTAATATAGAAATCTTTTCACCCCTGATGTGCATGAAATGTATATAATCAACTATATTTTACATGCCGCAAAGTCAACGTGTATAGACTGTACTCGATCCTGTTAAATTTTCAATTTTATAATAATTTGAATTCTAGATATTTTAAGGTGTATAATTGAATCAAATAATATTTAAGAAATAAATGAAAATTAAGCTACCCACTTAAAATACATGTAATTGGCAATAAATATTTTTCATACAACTATACAATTACAAATACTTAGTTTTATTACGCATACTTATAAAATCTATTAAAAACTAAAATATATTTAAAGTGTATTAGAACCGTCCATTTTTAAACACAGATATTCGTTAATATTTTAGAATATCTTAAATACAAATTGTCTCTTAAACAGTTGACTACTGGTGTTTCTACCCTACATTTAATGACTGAAACGTGTTTAAATTAGTCTTCCTCTCGCTTCGACTGACTTTTTCAGAATCGTTAATAAACTAAAAACAGTATTCACATTTTTTGAGCTATTGTAATTAACAATAACTACGTCAAACATTGTTGAAAAAAATGTATATCTCTTTGTTCTATCAATCACCCCGTCTTGTCACTGTAGCAACATTAAAAAATACCATGTCCCACGTACGCGCCAACAAATCCCAGCTTACCCAATTACCACCCCATAACGAGCTACAACATATATCCAGAGCATCGATTCCCGATACGTCAACCACACTCGTTATACACTTGCATAATTAGCCCTCGCGACTTTTCTCAACGACGCCACGCAACCAACAGCACATGACCGCCTCGTTTCTCAGCTTGACAATCCTCAAGGCGAGTAATTACCCCTCACCGCGGAACCCCCCCATTACATCCCCCCTCCTCCCACGAGTATCGCGTTTCCCCAAACGTGCGCTCGCACGAACTCGGGCCCCGAAACTCCACTGGCTTCGGCTGCACTGGCGTTGGCACGTAATAATCGGGGCGCCAAAAAGTAAAGCTCGACCGTTTGCATAACCCGCGCGCGAACGTACCCACGTGCTGCTGTACGACAAGCCCGCTGCGAACTATAATACGTGATACGTGGCCGGGTGTCAGCATTTCGGTGAAAGTGTCGGCGAGAGTTTTATCCCGCTCGAGCGCATAACTGGATCTCTTGCGCCGTTGCTTTCATCCTTCTCCTCTCTCTCTTTCTCTCTGTCTGTCTCTTACTTTTCTTCCGACAGCAGCTGGGAAGGGATGAGACCGGTGCCGTTCTCGGATCGCGCGTCACGCATCGAATGCAATTTTTCGGGGGCTTGTTGCGCAATAGTGGCCCGTTCGTGCTCGTATACCTGTGTGCACGCTGGCGAAAACACGGTTACGTGCGAATGTACGGGAACGAGCGCACGTTTTCGGGGATATGCGTTTTAGCCCCCCGTATAAATACCCGATGGACCGGTGTGGAAAGCATGCAGTGATCTCTCGGACTTCATCAGGGGAAGCAGCAGCAACAGCAAGAGGCAGCAGAGGCAGCAGTGCAGTGCGATTTATTTGCCGAATTCGATCGAGGAGTCACAAAATACAGCGAAGCAGCACATAAATTCTAGTCGAGGAAAATGTTCAAGGTGAGAGTGAAAACGTGCTTGCACAGGCTTCGAGTTTAGGAACTAGTTTGGCGGTTTCGTTTTTATTAGAACGGGATTGAGTGAAAAAATATGGTCTACTTGTGTTGCAAGTATCGAGTTTAATTTAGTAATTGTTTAAAATTCTTTGGTCATTTAATATATTTAAATGGTTACCTTTATTCATTATCAATTTAGATTGATCTTCTAGTCATAAATAATCTTTTTAAATTATAAAAAGTTCTTTCTTCAACACGTGTCATTATTAAAAACATATATTATTTAGATCTGAAATTGGATACAATTAATTCACTTTTACTTTTCATTTACACTGCTCCATTTATCAAAAGCAATAGAGCAGATAGTAAAGCTAACATTTGTTCTGAATTATCTAGAGTTTACCATTGACATTTTTCATTAAAAAGTCTAAACCAATTTCTCCTTACAATTTCAGTACGTTCTTCTCGCAAGCCTGCTGGCTCTGACCAGCGCCGGCCTCTTGAAAGATCACCACCACGAGGAGCACTACGACCACCATCCTAAGTACAAGTTCCACTACAGCGTGCACGACACGCACACAGGCGACATCAAGGACCAGCAAGAGTCTCGCGATGGCGATCACGTCCAGGGTCGCTACTCGCTCGTCGAGCCCGACGGTTCCAAGCGCATAGTCGACTACTCGGCCGACAAGCTCAGCGGTTTCCAAGCCACGGTGCACAAAGAGCACCAAGGCCATCATCAGGAGTACCATCATGAAAGTCTGAGCAGCGGTGGCAGCATCGGCTTCGGCAGTGGCAGCATCGGCGGCGGTAGCATCGGTGGCGGCAGCCTCGGTGGCATTCAGCACCACCAACACATCCAGCAGCCGCATGCTCAGATCGTCCAGGTGCAGTCGCACAAGCCACAGCAGCTCCTCACCACTCATGGCTTGGGACACTACGGTAGCGCGAACCTTGCCGTATCGGCTCCTGGACACTCCAGCCTGGAGGAGAGCCTCGGCGGCGCTCAGATTCACAAGTACGAACGCCAGGGCGCCGGTCTGAGCCACGGATCTGGTCAGAGCCAAAGCTCGTCGAGCTTCAATCTCGGCCACAAGGCTTCTACTAACTTGAAGATCGATCACGGTGCTGGTCACGGACACAGCTCTTCCAGCCTGAACCTCGGTCAAGGTTTGTCTTCTGGCCTGAGCATCGGACACGGTTCTTCTGGTCTGAGCCTGGGTGAAGGTTCTTTGGGTTTGGGCTACGCTCAGGGTTCATCTGGACTTAGCCTTGGTGAAGGTTCTTCGGGTCTGGGCATCGGTCACGGTTCTTCTGGTCTGAGCCTCGGACACGGATCATCTGGTCTGAGCCTCAGCTCTGTTGCTGCTGGTCTGAGCCATGGTCAGGGATCTTCTGGTCTGAGCCTTGGTCAGGGATCTTCTGGTCTGAGCCTTGGTCAGGGATCTTATGGTCTGAGCCTTGGTCAGGGATCTTCTGGTCTGAGCCATGGTCACGGATTTTCCGGACTGAGCCACGGTTCTGGTCTGAGCCAGAGCTCTGCGAGCTTCAATCTTGGTCACAAAGCTTCTTCTAACCTAAAGATCGATCACCATGCTGGTGTGGGCCACAGCTCTTCCAGTCTGAACCTTGGTCACGGATCATCTGGTCTGAGCCTTGGTGGGGGATCTTCTGGTCTGAGCCTTGGTGGGGTATCTTCTGGTCTTAGCTACGGTCACGGATCATCTGGTCTGAGCCTTGGTGGGGGATCTTCTGGTCTTAGCTACGGTCACGGATCATCTGGTCTGAGCCTTGGTGGGGGATCTTCTGGTCTGAGCCTTGGTGGGGTATCTTCTGGTCTTAGCTACGGTCACGGATCTTCTGGTCTGAGCCTTGGTGGGGTATCTTCTGGTCTTAGCTATGGTCACGGATCATCTGGTCTGAGCCTTGGTGAGGGATCTTCTGGTCTGAGTCTTGGTGGGGGATCTTCTGGTCTTAGCTACGGTCACGGATCATCTGGTCTGAGCCTTGGTGGAGGATCTTCTGGTCTTAGCTACGGTCACGGATCATCTGGTCTGAGCCTTGGCGAGGGATCTTCTGGTCTGAGCTACGGTCACGGATCTTCTGGTCTGAGCTACGGCCACGGATCATCTGGACTGAGCCTTGGTGAGGGATCTTCTGGTCTGAGTTTCGGTCAAGGATCATCTGGTCTGAGTTTCGGTCAAGGATCATCTGGTCTGAGCCTTGGTGAGGGATCTTCCGGTCTGAGCTTCGGTCACGGATCATCGTCTGGTCTGAGCAATGGCCACTCAGAGCAGCACCACTCGTCGCAGATCAAGATCGAGCACGTGCAGCCAATCAAGCATGACGAGCACCACCTGGGTGGACACCACAACTTCGGTCACTCCGAGATCAAGTTCGAGCAGGTTCATCACGAGCAGCCCAAGTACCAGCAACACGTGCTCCAGCACGCCGAGCCTGTCCAGCATCACGGAAGCTTCGAGAGCCAGGGCATTGGTTCGTCGTCGTCAGGTTACGAGTCCAAAATCTTGGGCAGCCATGGATTCAGCGAAGCCGATCTTAAGCTTGCCGAAGGCTACAGCAGCGGCAGAAGTGAGGCCAACAGCGGCCAAGGATACAACTACGAGAAGCCCGCTATTCCATCAGGGCTCTATGGTACTCGTTAATATCCTCGAGCGTCTTAGTTTGAGGTGGTAGGATCAAATATACCTCTGATGATCATTTTCATGGAGATTGTAAATATGTCTAAAAGATTTATAGGTTTTTTTGAAAGCTTATATAATATGGCTATCTAGTTTTCTTTAGATGCATATATGATTTCATAAGTCTGCACTTTATTGGTACTCGGTATTGAGAATCGTAATGAAGTTAGTAAAATTAATTTAATTTTTATTTTATTATTTAATTTTTAGAGAAGTATAGTTTCTCTACTAATCCGGGCCAGAAGAAACATATCAATTTTGTATGCTTTTCGATGCCTAAAAGACGCACATTAGAATTTGTTATACCAGTAGCTTTCATATTTACAATCGACTCTGATCCATCATATAATAGTATATTTAGCACATTGAATGACACTCGATTTCATTTCGGCAATATCTAATTCAAACAAAATTTCAACTCGGTTAACGAATTGGATATAAAAATTTAGCAAAATTTCTCACGTTACACTTTTCCTCATCATACCAGAGTCGAAAAGTAAATCCGGGCATTCAAATATCAACAGTTCGAAACTCGAGTCTCATTTCAAATAATTCCACCAAAGCGTGAAGTGGAAACGTTACACATATATTATATATCTTGATGAAGCACGCCTAGCTATCAATTGTATAACCGTATACGCAGCCATGTAACTTCTGTATACTTAGAAGAAATTGTTTTATTTTTTACGCTCTCTGCGCCCACACGCGAGCTTTTATCGCATACAGCCGGAGTCGCAGCAAAAGTCGCTCATTATGTATATGTATAAGGAGGAGTGAGAGACGCGCGCGCGTAAATGAGAGCCGCGGAGAGCTGCATCGCAGGCAGTTGCGAGAATCCGGGATTGCGGGCGGCTCGATGACGGCAGCGACGGCGCAAAACAAGTTTATCGGAGATAATGAGGAGAGCGAGAAAAGGAAAAGACCGAATGCGTCCAGCCGCTCTCGCAAGGAGGAAATGAATCTACTTTTGGGAATTTTCGCGACACCGTCGCGCTCTCCCACAGGCGCATTTTACCTGCGATTTTTAGATAGACAAGTGTGTTATTTTGTACATTGATTTTTTTTATATTTTTTATACCACGATTGTATCGCAAAGAACGGGTCGGAGAACGTTGCCTGTGCAATGTCTCGCTGACTGTTGAAAAAAAGAAGCTTGAAAATAAAGTACGAGCGTATATATGAAATAAGATTGTATAACTTGCTTTCCTTTCATTCTTTCCCTTCCCACTGTGCGGACGACATGCCAATTATGTTTTATCATTCTTTTTACTTTGCTGAAATTTCTTTTACATTCAAACATACTTGGAAATGAAAGTTTCATTCAAAATCAATAGCAATTTAATAAAAGTTCTTATCCATAATATTTGGGTTATCATTTTACTTTTTAGTCAAAATTATTTCTATATATTTAGTTCTATTTGTTACGTTAACTTCTCAAAATAGTATTACATTTTATAAACAATTTATTACTCAATTGTTAGGTCGATTATCTGTAAAACAACATATATTATTATTACAATTTATAGCATGAGTGTAATAAGAACTTATAACGAAATATATACAAGTAAATTAACATCCAGAATTTTCTATAAGAACTGTTACTTAAATTAAAAAAAGTACAGAGCCTCAATCAAACGCTTATTAGCCGTTCGTTCTAAGTTTCGGAATCAAAATCAATCTCTCAAGATAAGACAAAGCTGAATTCAGACAAAAGAATTCCCGATCAAATGTAATTTTAACGAGTAGAAAGGTAGTTCGATAAAGGCAGAAATTGATATATACGCGTTAAATAAATCTTTGTTAAATTTGAACGATAGGGCCTTGAGAAATCAATAGAAGTTTGAGGTGGAATCGAATTCGAGATTGCGCATGTATCAAAGTCCACTGCCGCAGAAACGAGCACTCGAGTGTGCTATAGCCTGCTTCAATATATATGGTTGACAATTCTGGTTGCTGAAATTGTTCTTATCTGTAGCTCGCATGTAAACTCAAAAAAATATATTGCTTGCCGTCGAATATCACGATGTGCATTCATGAAAGATGCAAAGGCATAGGAATAATTGTTATACCTCTATAACAGGTATTGTAGAGAACATCATGCGTAAAATCCATTGTTTGATACGTTTCATATATATTCCAATCATCAGTTAGTATTTTTATTGATTGAAATATGTTACGTGATTACAATTTGATTTTGTTATTTCTATTTAGTGAATAATATCATTTTGAAATTGTATATTTCGTTGTTATAATGTATTATGCATCAATCTACATATTTGCATATATACTTCATGTATAAAGAGTCGGCTATAATAAGACTGTTGATGTGAATAACATCTCTTGGGACGTTCGAGAGCGCGTGCAGTATGGGGTCTTTGTACAGGATTCATCAGCTGTTGTAACCGGGACTAGAAGAGGGGTGGAAAAAAAAAGATCAGCGGAGGGCGGCAGCCCCCCACCATCGACACCAACCGATAGTTTGCCTGCTCTGCTACTCATGTACGCGAGCACACAGAGTCGCAACTACAACGATGCCCTCTCCCGCTTCTCTTGTTCGAAAATAGTCAGTGCGACACACACATACATATACACGTATATACGTACTCATGTGCGCGCGCACACAGAGTCGCAGCAGCAACGATGCTCTCTCCCGCTTCCCTTGTTCGAAAATAGTCAGTGCGACACACACATACACATACACGTATATACGTATACTATACAGTCTATACACTGTGCCGGCATTTCTCTAGCATTTTCTTACAGCGTGCGTTTGAAAACAATTTTAGCTGTGTGTTTTGGTGTTTTAAAAAAGAATTGGATTATATCGTGTTATAGTTAAATGCAGTACATCTACGCATGACGAACGACTCACGTTTCAACAACCATTAGAAATACTACCATTGATGCAACATTCTCTCGATTCTTAGGAAATATTCATTCCCACATTTACATATCATATTTCAGCTACCACAAACCAATAGTTACTCTAATAAATAGTAACAATAACGATCAACACTCTAACACAAGTATCAGCCAATAAAAAATACAACAATTACATAATGTAGAATATTTATGAGCATATTTCACTGATCGAGAGAATATTTGTAAATTTGTGAAAATGCAGGGAATCTGTAAATATGACTGTATATAGCCTTAATAAAAAATAATTACATGCAACGATATTTTATAACAATTTTCCTTGCGCCTTTCCCATAGTTTATCATCAATCAGCTGATAAAATTCTTACAAATAGGCAACTAATTAAAAAAGCAAATAGCCCGCGCGAACGTCTTAATAGGAATGCGACACACGTTATTCACATCTGCCGCGTGTCCCACGACACACCCGTTTTTTTTTTTATACATAACCGTTCTATTTAAAATTGAAATTGCTATAGTTTAGAATTGTTATGTCCATACTATATATTACAATTTGCCAAATTAAATAAGTTCTTGCACAAAAGTGAAAATCAAGGAAATTACTTGAATTTGAAATATATCATTGATAAAATTAATAGTTATGACTCTTAATTTTCAGATTGGATTATAATCAAATATGCAAGATAATTGACTTGAGCAATTAGGTTTAAAGATAAGCTTAATGACAAATTATTTACATTGTAAATTTACATAATCAAAAGAATTGTGTTTAGTTATCATATGGATACTATACTATACAAGTTTACTATATTATTCAAAAATAGGTTCTAATAATTAGGATATTGCATAAAAATAGAAAGTTGATTTTTCGCATGAAATAAGTAGAATCGCGAAAAATAATTAGGTCGTATTTTTTCTTTTGCCATAAAAATGAAAATTTTGAAAGTTACAGACGTTTAAAGTTTCCTAATTTTCGATATATATAGATATACTCTAATACTACATGACATCATGAAAGTATACAATCGTGACGTCACGCAAATTTCAAATGTCTGTAATTACTTCAATTTTCGTTAAATTGAAAAACTAAAAAATACGACATAATTATTTTAGCATATGAAATAAAAATTATAGCAGAATATGAAATAAAAAAAAATCATACAACAACCGAATTTTAGAGACCTAGGATTTTTAAGCTCAAAGATATTCATTCATATTCATATATATATATATATATATATATATATATATATATATATATATATATATATATATATATATATATATATATATATATATATATATATATATATATATATATTTGAAGGTGCTGAAATGTGGGTCACACAACTTTAAGTGTGCCCAAAAGTGTCCAGATGAAAAATTTCGTTCATTTAGTGGTTCCGAATAAGAAGTTGGACTAATTAATATACTATTCAACTACTCGTGCGTTCTTAAAAAAATTAGTGCATTCTCAATATTGACAAATTTTCTATTTTATCTGGATGAAAAAATTATGAATTATCGTACATTATTTATAAAATTATTTTTAGGATGTTCTTATTTCAAAATGTGATTCGTTTATTCCAGTTTTGATATATTGTTTATTAAGGATATCTTTATTAAGTATATGACAACCACGTTCTTACGTACCCAGCTCAAAAAATGCTACTGACC
This sequence comes from Gastracanthus pulcherrimus, assembly GCA_949152435.1. Taxonomy (NCBI): domain Eukaryota; kingdom Metazoa; phylum Arthropoda; class Insecta; order Hymenoptera; family Pteromalidae; genus Gastracanthus; species Gastracanthus pulcherrimus. The sequence goes on from OX424573.1 coordinate 17,871,904, forward strand.
TACATTCGAGTATTGACCCGAATTCGATCTTCATACCTTACACTCTGCAACTTAATAATCAGTAAAAAATTATGGGAGCAATAAAGTATCTGCATAATACACACCTGCGTGCAAGAATTATCTTCAGACATTGATTAAACTGTACATAAAAGTTTATTATGCAATAAAAGAAATTTCATACTTAAAATTGCTTGATTCGTTATTCAATACCTATTTTCCTTTTTAATAATACCTATTTAAAACGTAGATTTTCATGCTCGAGCTTTGATTTTGATATGGGCAAATCCGCCGAAGTAACTTTCTGCATAAAAGAATGTTGAAATAAAAATAGGCACATAATTCAAGAATTCAAGAATTTATGAAAAGAATTAATGCACCTACCTTATTATTATAAAACGGTATTTTTTGTCCATAAAAATAGCATAGTGTTTCTATATATACTAAATTGGGTATGTTTAGGAGATAATACATTATTAACCAGCTAAATATTTAAAATGTATGAATCACGCAAACGTCACTTAGTTTTATGTTTATGTAGAATAACAAGATGAAATTACACATACAACCGAACCATTTTAGATGAAATTGTAGATGTGCCATGGTCAAAACTGAATTTTTTCAATGAATCACGTTTTCAAAAATTGTATATTACACGTAATTTAATTTTAGAATATTGAGGGGCACATAAATGCGACTGGGATCATTTTCTTTGTTTTTTAGTCAACGATAAATATTTTATTTCAAATCTATGATTTCCAATACGGCGTAATTTTAACATTAATAACTTTGCTTTAATTAGAAGATTTTTAGACTTCCGGGACACATATTTAAAGTGCCAAAACTTTTTTCATAACGAGGCACATAAATGCGGTTTAACTCAGAGCTATAGTTTATTAAAAATTCATTTCTTCTGACATAACAATTTATGCATTTTTTTTTATCTTTTTTCGACACTTGGATCATCGGAGAAAAGCCAAATATGAGATCTATGTTGTGCCAACATATTGCTAATGATGTATACAAATAAAAAAACCGCTGCCAATTTATTGGCACTTAGCTTCCTCAAACTAAATTAATTGTTCCAATATGAAATTCTTCGTTCTAATAAATTAATTTTAAATTGTTATATCGCTTTCTAAATAATAGTTAAAAAATAGTGTGATTTTTATCATTGAGGGTTTGACAAAGGATAATTTTTTACTAAAATTACAGAACGATAGGTAATAATCCTTACCACAGCAATTTTTCTCTGTACGTAATTTATTATAATTATTTAAATATTTAAATTAAATGTAATCAGATGTTATTACGTAGATTCTCTGAATGTCTAATCATCTAAAATTTTGTGAACGATTTGCCATCATAGATTTTCGTGATATAACCGTTGAAACTCACTGAAACTAAATATGACTTTTTTCGTGTATAATAAAAGAAGGCAAAGAGCCTATCCAAAATATGCAGTTGTAAAAGAAAGGTAACATTATGTTTTTTTAATGCTTTTACATTAAATTGATTATAGTATTTCGAACATACCAAAAAACTCGAAAAACTAAAACTGAAAAATCCAAAATACGAAAAATTGTTATAAAAGAGAAACGTGTTTATGAATTTTTAAATTTCTTTTTAATTTCGAATCTTCATTAAAAAACGAAAAAAATTAGCATTGCTTGGTAAAAAATGACCGTGTCACTCTCGAAATATAAGCGATAAAAAAAAGTATTTCAAAAATACATAACCTTAAATATCTTGAAATATAAAGGTCTTTGTAATCTGGTCAAAGAACTCGGTCAAGAGATAGTAAAAATCTACCGTTTTGGAAAGTTTCAGATCAAATGCTATCGATTTACTCCAGTTATCGTGGTTGACTAAGATTTTTTTCTCTTCAAAATAAAAATATGAAGCCATACAAATTTTACAGAATATTTTTCTCCACTATCCTAATCATCTCAATTTTTTTAAAAATTCTTCCTCGTTATATTTCACAGATATAATCGTTTGAAGAAATGACGATTTCTTGAATAACAAAACAAACAAAATAGCTTATTCAAAATTTTGGGTGGGAAGAGATGAGTAATTTTATGCACTATCAAATACATTATCACTCAATCGATGATAATATTTCTACGATATCAAATACCTAAAAAGTTTTACGCATACCTATTCAAGAAAATTTGTCAACTATAATTAATCCTATGCCAAAGTATAGCATCTAAAAAGCAACTTAAAAAGTTTTACATATCTAGTTACATTTTTTTTCAATTGACAATAATAAATTTTGCAACACTATAATTGTTGATTAAATTTTATTTATGAATATAGTAAATGCATTCTACTTTTAAAAATAATTTTTTTTCGTAATTTTGTTCGAGTTTATGAACAACGGATTCATTTATTACAAAAATATCATAAAAATGAAAAAACGGTATAGAACAGAAGCAAATTGATCAATCTTAATTTTTTTTATTTCAAATCTTCATCAAAAAATAAAAATAGAGCTTTGAATAACCCATAATTACCGCATAATATTCACGAAAAAAGCTATTAAAAATTTTTTGAAGAAAAGAATAAATGTCTTCAAAATGATAAAAATGTTATAAATAAAATGAATCGATAAGTCTTAAAAATTCTTCTTCATTTTAAATCTTCATCAAAAAACGTAAACAATGATCTTAGTATGGCTAAAATTTACCATAATTTAACATAATTTACTCAAAAATTTTACAGAATAATCTTCTCCATTGTTCTAATTACCTAAATTTTTTTCAGAAACTTTCCATTATATTTTTCAGAGAAATCACTGTTCAAACAAAAAATGACATTTCCGTGTATAACAAAACAAAGGAAACACCTTATCCGAAATTTCGGGTGGTAAAACATAGGTAATTTTATGAAGTATTAAATGTTACCGTGGATTACTCGAGATATGGATGCATACACACACATGCACACACACACAGCAACTCTACACACATACACACACACACCCACGTACGCATGCACGTACGCGCACACACTCACACACCCACGCACGCACGCACGCACGCGTGCAAACTTTTTTTACTACCACAAAGCTTCCTCTTTGAGGAAGCAATAAAGGATACGTATTTTTTCTTTATAGAAATTAGGAGTTACAACTCTTTGAATACTCGTGACGTCATATAGCATTACTGCATATGTATATATGGGATTTTCACGAAACTGTTAAATTTTTGTCACTTCAGTGGTACCACATTTCTTTATATTCCAGACAGGCGTATGAATGTATGCCTGCAAATTATAAGTGTGGTTCGTGCATACGATATATATATATAGTGCATCCAATCATATTTATGCGTATAAAGATAGATGCACTAACAGATATACGTGTATATTTGATGTTACGGTAGTGACTGTTTTTGCATGCGATATAATTTAGAAGCACAATCTGTAATTTTATAGCAAAAACATGCCATGGTGACATTTTGGGTATATTTCACTTTTATATTGTACCAAGGGTATATTATATAGGGAATATTATGTAAAATTACTATATTCGTCGTATACAATCGTAAGGACGTATCCTTACGTGTCATTCTTACGCATAAGAATCGTCCACATTTTAATTCTCTACAATTTAGCATTGGTCAAATTATATATAGATATATTGACCAATGCTAAATTGTGGACAATTCTTATGTCCAAGAACCACAACACGTCATCGTAAGATTTCAATTATTTTACTACTTAATACTATTTATTAGGAGGAGCCATCAAATTTAACAGTTTACTAAAAATCACTCATACATATGTCGAAATTCCGTAAACTTTAAACGACTGTAACTCTATGAATTTTCATCTATTTATTTATTTCTTTTTTAATTATTTATATAATTGCTGCCCTTTTAACTTTGATTTAACAACGATACAAACATTGATCGGGATCAAGTTCGATCTTCGCCACCGATAAATCCGGATCGACAAGGGATTTGAAAAAAACGAAAAAGAAAAATACGTATTTTTAATTTTTTTTATATTCTACATTACGGACGAAATGGACTTTTTCATGCAAAGTTCTAATTAAAACAGTTCAAAAATCAATTAAAAATGCAAATTTACTGCCTTAAATTTTATCGACTGTAAATGAATAATGATTAATTATAAAATTACTTATATTTAGACAAAATCTAAACTTATTAAAAAGTTATTGGAATTATATTTTTCAAAAATGTTGTTAACCTTTTATTTCAATAACTTTTTAGGGTGTCGTTGATGTTGAGTCCAAAACTTCGTACAGAGGTCTATTATTATTGAATGAAAGGCAATATGAGTTTGCGTTTTGTTCAAGTATAAGTAATTGTATAACTATTGCAGACAATACGAATATCGTACGAGTTTGTTAATACAATTTTATTTTATGATTTACGTAAATTTTTATCACATATTTTAATTATACCTTTTTAATTTTCCGATACTTCATATCATATTCATATCAAATTTTATGGTATAATATCATATTAGTTACGATATTGTTTTCTCAGTGTAACGTTACATTTTAAGATATTACTCAAGAATATATGATTTTTTTATGTGCGCAATAAGATTGAAAGGACAAAGTATGCAATGCGAGTTACGCTTATTACTCGTGCAGGGACTGTTACTTCCTTCCTTTTTCTTTGGCCCCCTTCTCTCATTTTAGGGCTACATCGATAGGTTCGTGTTGTGAGAACGCGCGGGCCCACCTTGCGAAACAATTTCGGGCGTATGCGTTACAAGCTACTGACCAGTGGTATATAAAGTTTAAACTTCGCTTGAAACAGCATCAGTCTCATTCCAGACACACAAGCAGACATGGCATTCAAGGTGAGTTTTTGGAAGTTTTTGCTGTCTATGCACGAGCATAGTAATTATACAAGTTTAGTGCAATTGTAACGGTTCGACAGTCTATTTTTGGACTGGGAGTACTGTTTTGTGATTTTCAAAAAGATAAATATTCTTATAGTAGCACTGAATATTACTTTGCACTGTAGTTTAAAAAATCTAATGATCGGACATATTCAACTTTCGTCAAGAAAACGTTAATAATAATTGTATAGATCGAATTTTTTATGATCCTTGAAAAATGATAAGTTTCGAGCCTATCTAGTAAAAGAAAAATATTATCAATGCCTAATGATAATATATTACTATTCGAACGTTAGGCATAGAAAACAATATGATCCCAATGAGCAATTTTTGGTGTATACAAGACATCGGGCACGATTACTAATGCTATTAAAATAATTCACTTGGAATGAATAGATGCTTTCGGCCAGCGAATACTAAATTATTATCAATTTATGCGAAGGTGAAAAGTGAATAACAATATCAATTAAAATTTTTATTTTATCGAAAGTCAGGATTCTCTTAGTTCTACATTTCATTTAAGTAGATCATCTGATCTCACATTACGGAATTTTCATTTGTATACTAATTTTTTTAATTCAAATTAAAATTAACTAGTAAAGTAGCACACCTCCGGATTGATGATTTTGATAAGGCTTTAGGATTTGATTAGTAAGAGTAGCTAACGAGGTCTCCAATCACGAGATACAACTATAAACATTAGTATTGCTCATGTACGAAATATTAGAAATATTGTATATATATACTACCATTGTTAATATTTTTAGCTGAATCTCGGTATTAAGACAACGTTAGTAAATCCTCCAAGTCGTAATTTTTAGGTATCAAAAGATATATCCCAAAAGGATCAATAGAATTCGTAGTCTAGAGTTGTGATACTCTCCTAGTAAGCACGAACAGATTTTATATAATTTTTATCATCAAATAATAAGCATGATACAAATTAATTTCTTCTATCTAATTAATATATTGGTTTCGTCTTATAATGCATGCATTATACCAAGAGGCATTTGTAGTATTCAATATAAACAAAGAGTAAAAAGTTGATTTTCGGTTGAAATATATTTAAAAGATAGAACATTATACAATTCATTTGAAATTTACTTGAAGACAAATACTTCTAATTGTAAATTGCAGTGACCTCTAATATTATAATGCCGTCATTATAAAGCGAGACCACTATCCTATACCAAAAATATGAAAAATCGTTAAATTTGTCTCCAATTGACCAATCACTAAAACTTGTCCTACCGCGAAACCTCTCACCCCCGATATAATGAAATAATCCTAGGACACACACCAATCTAACGCAAACTCTCTTTCCCCCTGCAGTTCGTCGTCCTCTCGGCCCTCCTGGCCGGTCTTGCCAGCGCCGCCCACATCCCTCTGGCCTACCACTCCAGCCCTCTGACCTACGGCCACGCCTACCACGGCCACGCAGCCCCATTGGCCTACAACGCCGCTCCCCTGGCCTACCACGCAGTCGAGGACCACCACGATCCCCATCCCCAGTACAAGTTCGCCTACGACGTGCACGACTCGCACACCGGCGACATCAAGAGCCAGCACGAGGAGCGCGACGGTGACGTCGTCCACGGCAGCTACTCCCTCGTCGACCCGGATGGCACCAAGCGCACCGTCGACTACACCGCTGACCCTCACAATGGCTTCAACGCCGTCGTCCACAAGGAGCCCCTTCATCACGCAGTGGCCGTCAAGGCCGTGGCCCACGCGCCCGTAGCCTATCACGCCGCACCGGCCTACTACGCTCACCACGAGCCACAGCTGGCTTACGCCGCGCACAACGACTACTCTTATCATCATTGAGAGTGGATTTACTTGGCTTGTGCGTTGTTTTAAGTGCAGTTAGCTGCGTGAATGGGACTGGAGAGTTCTTGTACATAATGATGATGAATATTGAGTTTAGTTCGAATTTTTTAGATTATTGTACTTTTGGGAATCGCAATGGAGTTTTCTCTGTGCGATAGCAATAAAGAGCCTTTTATACTACTTCTAACATTTTTGTTTTTATTTTATCCCTGGATAAGAAACACCATATTTGTCATGAAATATTGTATGATATGGGGGTTTGATAAAAAATGACATGTTTTCATAAATATATTACAGAGCTGTATGTAATTATCCTGTGCATGCAATGCGAATTATTACATGATACATGGATAAATAAAGAAGTAATTAACTTTATCTTTTTTGTAATTGTTTAATTAATTTTATTGTTCATTTTATGTATGCTCAGTTATACATTGGAACTCATTTAATCGCTTGTACAGTTATCAAGGACGGCACTGTATACATGTACAAGAAGTTTTGAATCTCATACATTTTTGACTTTTTAAAATTTGAAAGTAATGATGAACGCCGCTCATCTCTATCAACGAGCTTATCAAGCGATGTTTTTAAAGATTAAAATTGGCAATACGAAAAATTATGCAATTATTTAGAACATATTATGAGGGCCAAACCCGATGAACGCAAAAATCATATATGTCAAAAATTGCTTTTTATAGACTTAATATTTTGTTAAAATGATCGATCATATATTTTAAAATGAGTACATAAGCAAATGTAAAGAACTTCGTAATGAAAATAGAAATAATAAGAAAAATACAAAAAAAATATGCAGCATCTCTGAGTATTTAAAAATTTACTTGTGTTAATCGGCATTAGTGTGGTGTGTAAGGATTAATAAAATGGAAAGAATTCAGTTTTGAAAAATTTTTAAATTGGTGCAAATTTATTTGATATGGTGTTAAATGAAAATTTATAGCAAAATTTTGCGCCATGCCGTTTTACCTACGTTTACTGATTTTGCATTTAACCTTTAAAGATCTAGTTCGATATTGTAGTTCAGGAGCTAATTTCTATATTCCCGTTGGATATAATGTTAATAAAATTATGAATTAATTTTTTTATGTAATAATGGCAGCTCTATACGCAATGTTTTGGTTTTATATTTTTACGTGTCCAAGGGTATTAATAGAATTGGATGATTATACTTGCGCAAAGCTTACGCTGTAGGCTCAGATTCTTCTGAGGAAGGTTTTAGTTTTATGTGAGTTTCAAACAGCACTGACAAAGAGATTGGAAATAGTTTTCTGGTATCTCCAAATGAAGTACAGTCCTCGTAGTTTGATCTAATAAATTCTGGAACTTAAGATACCGCTAAAAACATTAGCATTAATCACAATTTTAATTATATATGCTGTATTTGTTGTACAAAGGCCGATTAGATAAAACTATGAATATTGAACTTCATTTTCAGGTATCAGGAATCAATTCCTCAACTTTCAGCGGAATCCGTTTCCCGAAAGTCTGACTGCAGTCCTTCTAAGCCCTAAGGGTTAATAAAAGTATTGACACGATGTTAGAAATTTAAAAATAGAAGTTTTTGATACAAAATTTAATATTTAATAAAATTATTTTTTGCATTTATCATTTCCTGAAGTGCCAACCCATTAGCGTCGAGGCGTCCGAAATTACTTTTTAATTTTTGTGTATATTTTTAATCAACTTATTATTGGTCAATTTATTTAAAGCTTTGTATGTAAAGGTGTTTAAGGTTGCTCTTTTCAATTTTGTGACTTAAATTATGCAAAAACAAAAGTGAACATGTAAAATGACGGATTTTTCGAAACAACCTTTTTGAAAAAACTGTATTTTTTTAAGATCTTATTTTATAAGTAAATACTCATTATTTCTGACTGAAAATCAACTATGTTTGGGTGGGTCTGTGTGTGTGTGCGTACGTGTGTGCGTGCATGCGTGCGTACGTGTGTGCGTGCGTGTGTGTGTGTGTGTGTGTGTGTGTGTGTGTGTGTGTGTGTAACCCTCTGTACATCTAATAATCCACGGTAGAAATGAATGTTTCAGGGCTAACTTTTTTTTTGTTTTTGACGTCCGAAGAGGGCTGACTAATAAAATTTTGGATTTTTCGATTCTCTTTTGATTTTTTATCGATTTTTTGATTTTTGAGTTTCAGTTTTTTTAGGTTTTTTTAAAGGTTAAAATTAATATAATCAATTCGAATAAAATACATTTTAAAGAACTTAAAGTTACCTATCTTTTCTGACCCGAAATATTTGATAAGTTAATTAATTCCCTTACCCTTTCCTTTCCCTTAAGTTGGTTCCCTTCTTTTGTTATGCACACGAAAACGTCATTTTTAGGCACGACCGCTCCACATGAGAGCCTTCTATTTTCGGCATCGCAAAACGTGTAATATCTTTAGAACTAACAATTATTGCATAAAAACATGTTTTAACATTATAGGAACATATTTCAAGCATCCTCGTAAATGTATGTATGGGTGTATGATGTATAGTGGTACATCGGCGTGCTTAATCGGACCCACGGCCATTAGTTGAGTAGACTAGAGTATGGATGTATGTATGTATGTAATCAAGTTTATGCAATAACTCAAGTAGGCTGCGGTGAAACGGGCTGAAATTTATAAATTACTTGACACATTATAAGAAGCTGACGTATCTATTTTCAGCCATATCCGATGAATATATTTCCATATAGGAGAAATATTAAAGATATTGAAAAATCGAATTTTAGCTGCATCTTGAATTAATTTAATATTTATATTAAATTTTTGACGGTGAAGTTATAGATCACGAAAAAATACAACTTTTTTGTATTCAACATTTTTTACGTAAACGTCATTTAAACAAAGGCCTTGCCGAGAGAAACAAGAAATAGAGTACAACATAAGTATAAGACATTGATTTTTAGGCCACAATTGGATTAAAATATATTATATGCAAAGATTTTCAACGGTAAAGTTGTAGATCTCAAAAAAATACAACTTTCTGTATTCAACATTTTTTACGTTAAAGTCATTGAAATAAAAAATTGAAATAAAGTTTGTCGAGAAAAACAAAAAATAGAGCCCAAAGAAGGCATACAAAATCGAATTTCAGCTATATCTTTAACAATTTTCATATTTTTTCTAAATATTCCACGGTATAGTTACAGATCTAAAAGAAACAAACTTTTTTGAATTTATAACTTTTCACAATAATGTCACTAAAAACAAGACCAATAGAGAAAACAAAAAATATTGTCGTTTAAAAATGTTTAAAATTCATTTGTTGTCTTCTCCTGTTTATTACATCTGTGGCGGACCAACTTAAGCTTTACATTGTAAAAGTATTTTTCACCAGGTCATTTAGGTCTAAAGCAGTGTGATATAAGATAACAACAAGACAATGAAATTGACATACTTACCAAATAATCTCTCATTTTTCCAAGTTATTTATAATTTTTTCCTTTTTATATATCACGATTTTAGAGTTTCTTTTATTATTTAACTACATACATTAATATTTCCTTTTAATTTTTTTAATATAATGTCAAACCAACAAGGAGCAATAAAAATAAAAGTCGAGCGCGCAGCGCGAGCACGGTTGGTCATGCCTTACATGCAAAAGGCTATGTTACTTTGCATTTTAGAATATCTACAGATACTGTATTCACTATTTAGTACTAAATGACTACGGTACCGTATTATATTTTATATGAAATATTAAATCTTAAAAGGTTTTGAAATCTATGGATTTTTAATGAGGCAATATCGCAAGCGATACAAGGCACGGATGCGTTTTAGATCGAGCTTATTCGCTCTGAAGCAGCGAGTCACGCGGCCGGCGGGCCGCAGGCCGCAGACTGCGTGGTGAGCTAGTATTTTAATGGTTTTATCTCGGAAATATATTTTGGAAATTTATTGCAAATATTTGAAGTGATTAGGAATATGGAAAAGAATATTTAGTAAAATTTTTTTTATTTTGGGTCTTAATACTTTTCTGCTTTCAAGAAAAAAATAATTTTGTAAAGAAATCGATTTAATATGTCGCACGATAACTTGAGTAAAACGGCTTTATTCTCTTTGAGAATTTCCAGAAAGGTAGCTTTTAACTATCTCTTAGATAAATTCTTTGACCGGATCATGAGGACTTTTATTTTTCAAGATATTTAAGGTTATGTTTAAAAAAAATTTTTTTTTGATCGCTTATATATTGAGAACAGCGATATCATTTTTTACCAACTGTAGCTCATTTCTTTCATTTTTTAATGAAGATTCGGAATTAAACAGAAATTTTAAGATTCGTCGACTCGTTTTTATTTTATAATGATTTTTTTATTTTACAATATTCTAAAATCAATGGGGTAAATTATTTTGCTATGTTACAAATAATATGATCGCTTCAGTGTAAACGCAGTTGAAAGAGAATAAAATTATCTATCTTCCCCCACACGAAATTATTTATAAGCTATTTTCCTTCTTTTGTTATAAACGATAACGTCATTTTTTTTAACGGTAATATTTTGAAAATATGTATAAATAAATTAAGATAGTTTCCACTATCTCTTGGCAGTCTTTGTTGAGATCTTTGATCAGAATATGAAATCTTTTATTTTTCAAGATATTTCAGGTTATATTTTTTTATTAATTTTTTGTGGCCGTTCTTGGGTATAACACGGTAATTTTTTACAAAAAGCTTATTATTTTTATGAAAAGAAATATTTATTTTTTAGATTCATCGATTCGTTTTTGTTTTAGAATTTTTTTCATTTTTATGATTTTTTTTTAATTTGGTCGCAGTTTTTTAAAAGTTAAAAGTTATACAGAATATTCCATATATTTATATCATTCAATTGAAAGATAATTATTTATTTATTAAACAAACTGATTTTTATCATTTTTTTGATAAACATACGAAATTAGAAAAATAAAGATTCCTCGATTCGTTTTTGTTTTATAGCGATTTTTCTATATACGATATTTTTATATTGATAATGTAAGTTTTGATCATAAGCTTATAATTTTTTGTAATTCATCTTTCGACAACGATCAATGATAAAAAGTACATCTTTTTTGAGATATTAATAAGAAAGTAATAGAGCACTTAAAAGAAAATGTATTAGAATAAAGAAATTCATATTGGAACAATTTAATTAGTTTGAGAAAACTAAGTGCCAATGAATTGGCAGCGCTTTTTTTTTGTTTTTTTGATGAAATTAATTATTCTTCTTTTTAGATTCATCAACTTGATTTTATTTTATAGCTGTTACATTTCTAATAGATTTTAGCAATTTAAAATTAACTTATAAGAACAATGAATTTTATCATGAAACAATTAATTTAGTTTGAGGAAGCTAAGTGCCAATAATTTGTCAACAGTTTTTAGATCTTTATAGTAAAAACTTCAGATTAAATAGTTAAGGGAATACTATCGGTACTCCGTGAGTCAAATGCGTGTTTGGTCGTTTTTGACTTCCGTGGTAGGCCAAATCGTGTGCGTAAATGGTTGAGTGAGCGAGAAATATTTTATTCTTTTGCTCTCAAAATTGGTTAATCAACATTTGAATTTTTGAATTATATTTATGGGATATTAAATATATATTTCTCAAAGTTTCAACAAATTCAGAACAGCAATTTTCATGAATTTCATGATTACAACTGTCGGAAACGCGAGTTCCCATAAGGCTACGTGTTAAAACGGAAATATAAAATTCATAATATCTTTATTTCTGGGTTAGTGTAGCTTTCTAAAAATTTATATGAGTAAGTTTGAAGTATAAAAGTACTAGTATACAAAAATTAAGAATTTTCTAAACACTAATTTGAAACCGATAGTACTTCCTTAAAAGTATGCCTTAAATAATTGAAAATTATGAAAATGTAATAACATTACATGTAGTAACATTACATTTTAGAAGATCTATAGATACTGTATTCACTATTTAGTACTAAATGACTACGGTGCCGTATTATATTTTATATGAAATATTAAATCTTAAAAGGTTTTGAAATCTATGGATTTTTAATGAGGCAATATGCTTTAAATAATAATTATTCTTTGTAAGGGATAACTTAATTTTGAAGTTTATGATTACATGATTGCATATATATTTTTTATATTTAAATCTATACTTTCAATTTTTTATAAATATTACTTATACACACGAAGCATTGATTTTTTATCCAAATACAAAAATAATTAATTTAAAATTAAAAAAAAATTTGTTATAATTTTTTTTACAATAAAAGTGTTACATGCAGTACCTATAACCTAATTAAATATATACATAACCCGAAGACGGTCCATTATGTGATACAAGTTACATTTATTACTCAAACAGGGACTTTTCATTCCTTCCTTTTTCCTTTTTTCCGCTCTCATTCTTCGGTTACACGATAGCTGCACGTTGCAAATGCGAGTGGGTCCAGTTGCGAAACAATTTTGGGCATATGCGTTACGAACTCGGGGAGCGGTGGTATATAAAGTTTACAATTCACTCGGAACAGTATCAGTCTCAATCCAGACACATAAGCAGACATGGCGTTTAAGGTGAGATTTTGGAAGTTTTGGTAATCTGTGTTTGGCTAGAGTAAAACTCGTATTGTGCATAAGCCTATTACTTAGGGCTTATAAATGTAGGGTAATGTTTTGACAAGGTACTCGGTTTCATGATCGAAAGAGAGAAATATTTTTAAAAACGATATTTGCTATTAATATTAGACGATTAATTAATTCTTGAGTTGAGAGTTTTGCAATTTAAAAATAATAAATACACGATACAAATATAGTTAGGAACCTGTCAACAAAAGGCTACACTTAGTTGTGGCTTAAATACACTGGGCTCACGGATGCATCAATTTTACAATTATTATTTTAGTAATTTTGAATAATCGACATGAGAATAGAATTTTAAATATTTGATTATATATCTAACAAATTAGGGTAGATTGGGGTAAAATGAGACAGTTGCAATTACTAGTTTCTGAATTGGCACCACATTTCGGGTTACTACTTCATTTATTCTTATAAGTTTTACGAAGTCATTTACTCCTTATGTTTATGGTATAGTTTTAAACTCGTGTCAAAGTTAAATAACGAACTTAATAAAGCGAATTTTTGGACTATTTTCTAAGATATAAAATCTATGAAACTAGATTTTTTCAAATCTGTTAACAATGATATATTATTGATTTATTATCGAGATCAGAGTACGTTGGCTTTTTAGAGCTTTTTATTCCAACTTTATTTTCTGTCTTGTAAAATTAAATTTGATCGAGTTTAAGTAAAGGTATTACACGAAAAGTAAATATGTATCTTGTTATAATCCACCGTTTTTAGAAACCGCTATTTTCGGGGTATGAAGTAAATTACAGATTTTTATTATGTCACAGCATTTAACCCCAAAAATAATACATAGTATAGTATTCTTTGGAGTGACAAAAGTAATTCTATATTGATTTCTTAAAAATAACGCTTTTATAACAATCCTGAACTCAATTTCATTGTACGAACTCATTATAGCCGAGTCTACCCTACATCATATTTAGTTTATGGATGATCAAGAATGATACAAAATTGATTTTATGAAAATGAATTCTAACTTAATTTAATATTAAGATTTTAATACATGCGAATGATAAATTATGAAATAAATTGTGACTTCTGTGCAGTTCATCATCCTCTCAGCCCTCGTCGTGGTAGTAGCCAATGTCGGTGCCCTGCCGGTGACTTACCACGGCCATGCTGCCCCACTGGCCTACAATAACGCCGAAGAAGACCACTACGACCACCATCCCAAGTACGACTTCGCCTACGAGGTGCACGACTCGCACACCGGCGACATCAAGAGCCAGCACGAGAGCCGCGACGGCGACGTCGTCCACGGCAGCTACTCGTTCATCGAGGCCGACGGCAGCAGGCGCACCGTCAAATACACCGCCGATCACCACAACGGTTTCAATGCCGTCGTCCACAGGGAGCCCGTCCACCATGCCGTTCACCACGCTCCAGCCGTAGCCTACCACGCCGCACCTGCCATCCACTCTTACAACCAGCCACAGCTGGCCTACTCTTACCATCATTGAGAGTCGATATTGTGCAGTATTGTTGAATAACAGTACTCATCTGTGTGAATGTGAATGTGTTAAGCTCTGTAAATATTGAAGATGAATGCAGCTTAGTTCAATTTTTTTAGTTAATTGTATTTTTGTAAAATCGCGTTGGAGTTTTCTCCAAGCGATAACAATAAAGAGCATTTTATACTACCTCTAAACTTGTCGTATCTACTTTATTTGTCGATAATTCCTATTTTTAAGTATATTAATACGATCTAAGGTTATTTTTTTTAAGATAAATAAGACGATAAAATTAAATAGTTTTTCATGAATGCAGAATATTGCTGTTTTAATATTTTAAACTATTCTTCAAAACTGTTCTCATGGACTTCAGGAGCTACATTTTTAAAAAAGATTATTCCCAATGGGTAGACACACATATATCAATAATAGTAGTATTTCTATCCCTGGTAGCACATAACTTTTTTAAAACGTTTTAGAAAGGTTGCTTCAAAACATCTTTTAACGTTTAAATGAACAAGTTAAAAAAACGATTTTATAACGTGTTAAAAAGGTGCGAAATGTCCGCAACTTCGTTCAGTAGGCAAAATTATAGAACATTTTTAAAAACCTTTTTAGAAACGTTGTTTTATAACTTTAATACGTATAATTAAAACAGTAACATCTGAACGTTTTAAGAACATTTAAAAAATGTTTTCAATATTGTCAAATAACTAACAAAATAAATATACATACGACATGTTATATGTATGTATGTATAATTATTTTGTTAGTTATTTAAAAATATTGAAAACGTTTCTTAAACGTGCTTAAAACGTTCAGATATTACTGTTTATGTATGATGTTAGTTTACGCTAATAATGTAGTTTAGCGAATTTTCAGGAGACTATAAAGACCACTTAGAGGGGTCTAATTTGTATGAAGATCATATAAATTATACATATTTAAGATATAAAAACTTGCATTTACTTAGATTGCATCAAAATATTTTTTGTGTTTGATTGTGTTGCTTTTATTAGACGACTTTACCCTACATACAAAAATTCTCAGCTAGCATAAGTTTTCTGATTTTGATACGGTTTTATGTTGTCAATTTTGGTTTATTACCGTTTTTTTCACTGATTTTCGTTATTCTTTGAAAGAGGTTATCTTTCATTGTTTTTCATCATCAATGTATACTTAGCCATATCGTTGAAAGGGGCCGCTAACTATTGTCATTGAATGTCCATTTCGGTACCGATACGGTTCTTACAGTTTTGCGGGAGTATAGATAATACCATAATACTATTAATAACATTCTGTCAAAGTATATAGCAAATATATAATAAATCAATTAGCCGGCGGATGTCCTTAAATTATCTGCTGCATTCAGCGTACGTAATAAACCGCCCTACGGTGAATGTCAAGAATTTAGTACATTTGATGAGAAATCGTTATAAGAATAGGTAAGTATCTGTCGATCATAAGGTTTCTGCCTCATTAAAGAGGAAGCATTAAAAGTAAAAAAAAGTATTAAAAATAACATGTTACGAACATATTTCGGACCTTTAGTATTGACATGCACTATTTTCAGAAAAATTAGGTTTTTCTTTTTTTTCTTTTTTTCTTTTACGGTGGATGGGTAGAAATAAATTATTTTGATTAATCAGATGATTGATTAAATAATTGGTGATAATTAGTAACGTTATTAAAAGAGCGAAAAATATTTAGAATATTAAAATCAAACTTTTTTTAATATATAGTTTTTAAGATTAGGACGAAAAGGAAAGTGTGGAATAATAATATAAGAAATAAAATCCTTGAATGATTAATGATTAATAATAATTAATTCATATAATATTGTTTATATTACACTCAAAATATTTAAAAACTGAAAAGTGAAAGTTAAATTTAGAAATTACTTTTTTGAATATCGTTCTGATAACGTGGTTAGCATTTGTCCATAAAATAATCTGACCTATGTAGTTAACTTACTAACGTTTTTCCATATTACAAATTTCATAGCAAATTTTAGAAATATCACGATTGGAGCGGAAATTTTACCTCACTCAACGATGCATTTCGACGAAACAATAAACTATCGCATAGCGATTTTACATATCTATTTTTACAATGCGGGTAACATCCGCTCTGTCCGGCGCTGCAAGTTCTCGATCAAGGTGGTTTGTGTACATGGCTTCTGCGGCGAGCGCGTTTATCGCCGCTTAGTTTATCATATCAGATATACGAGGTAGATACGTTCGCTCCTCTGACGGATGAGCTAATCGTGTCTATATAATCTCTTCTTCTTTCTTTTTGTTACACGTGCAAACGAGCTGTGCTTAATGGCGAAAGACGACACAACGCAGAGTCACTCGACACGTGTGCATATGCATTATATTAGACGGTTGTTTGACATAGGTAGTTTGATGCTTTGCACTGATGAATGTTATGAAAATTCATGTTTTCATATTTATTTAGATTTATATTTTATAGATCGAACGAGATTTTAATCATATCGGTTTTAATGAATCTGAAATCTGTTAAGGTCTAACCATACTTGGATGCGTCTACTTGCTCTGCCGTTTTTTCGATCGCATTTTTCTCATGTTTCTCTGCACGTAAAATACTTAATTTTTTTTTCAAATTCATGTTTCAATAAGCTTTAACGTAGCTAGCTAGTCAAGATTCACTAAAGCTTGCTATGAAGTCAGCGACTATTATAAAAGAAAAAAAAATTATTAAATATTTTCTATTTAATAAATTGGTTAAAAACAGATTATTTTGTATTTTAGTCAAAGATATTTCAATATTCTGCACTTACAAAGAATAAGCGTCTTGTAAATAAATAAATTAATTATTGTTACACTGAATAAAAAATTTGTTAAATCTAAGTAAACGTTTCCTTGAATCGTACTAAGAAAAGATTTATTTGATAATAGTAAATTTTATTTGATAATATTAAATATTTAATTATGTTTCGACTGGTATTCATCAAGTCAATAAATATTTACTAAATTTAAGAAATATTTACTTTATTTAAGTAAATCTTTTCTTAGTATGTTTCAAGGAAACGTTTACTTAGATTTAACAAATTTTTTTTTCAGTGTAATAAATATGCAAATAGTAGATGTATTTTGAAGGTTCAGACAGATTAACAGTTGTGTAGTACAGACGGCATTTGCTTCATCTGTCTAAAATGTTAATGCTCGCTTGAATAGTCTCTCACTTTATCACTAGTGTAGAAAGTACTTCATAAAGTTAAGACTAGCTTAACTTAGACTTCCTTTTACTGTGTTAGTCAACTATCATGATGACCTAACGTACGCCTTGGTATCATTATTTTCAGAAATATTATGTCTAGAAATTTCAAAGAAGCATCCGACGTTGTCAATTGTTATGCGTTATCTTCTTTCCTTTTTCTCCTTGTATACGCATATGATGAAATTCCCCCAAAAAATGGACTTGTTGGGGTTCAGAAATCGCAAAAAAGAATTTGAATGTTCGGGTTTCAAAACTTTTTCTATCTTGTTTTACGGGCCAAATGATAAAGAGAGACGCGTTTAAACAATGAAAATTGGCCATGTGACTATGCTTTTCTGGCAAATTAGGTATTTTTTACATTTATTATATATAGCAAAAATATGTGTTTTACTGCGCAGTTAATACTAACTGTACGCACAAAGATGGACATTTCTTTTTCTATAAAGTTTATAAAAGTAGAAGAAAAGACCTTTAATTTGAGTTTTTGTTTGTTGAAAAAGGTTGTTCCAGTTCAAAGTTATAAGCAATTGAAAATAGGGTAATAATTCGTTGAAAATAGGGTAAAAATGGACGGATTTTCCATTTTTTTCAGAATTTGAGATTTTTTACGAATTATTACCCTATTTTCAATTGGTCATAACTTTGCACTAGAACATCCATTTTCAACGAACAAAAACTTAAATTAAAGCTCTTTTCTTCTACATTTATATACTTCATGAAAAAAAAATTGTCTATCATTGTGTGCACAGTTATTAACTGCACAGTAAAATCCTTTATAGCACACTAACCTCAAAATGCCAACTTTATTGTCGATTTTGAGGTTGTTGTGCTATAAAATATCGTATGAGACTGTTGTGGGAGGTGTTTTTCTACTTTGCTCGATTTTCTCACTCGCTTCGCTCGTGCGAAAACCCTCGAGCAAGGTAGAAAACCATCTCCCACAACAGTGTCATAATATACTATTTATTGCTATATATAGAAAACCGAAAAACCACCTAATTTGCCAGAAAAACATAGTCATATGGCCAATTTTCATTATTCAAACGCGTTTTTCTTTATAATTTTACCCCTAAAACAAGATACAAAAGGTTTTGGGGTGAAACATTTTTTTTAAATTTATAAATATAGGTATATATGTATATATACATGCTGTATCTGACCTAAGTCATTTGATACATACGAATCAAAAATCTTAATGACAAAAAGTTCGCAAATTAATAATAAAGTCACAATTAATCAATGAAGGAGCAGCAATGACAAGTCTAGAAATCAATAGTTCGGTCCTTGAAGGCGGAGTTTCAACCGTGGGAGTAAGAAGATATGAAATTCTATGAGTACAAGAGAGAGGCTTGTTTTGTGAAAAAGAGCATAAGAGTGTCTCCCTTCTTCTTTTTTGGTCACTTTTTTTGTATAGTCTAAGCCTTCAAGTGGGCTCTGCTGTATACTTATGCGTCCCCGACTCCGTGCGCTGGACTGAGTCATAAATCTCGATAATAGGTCAGTGGTTGACCGTTCATAAGCAAAAGATTCCCTTACTTATTCATACTCTGAGTTTTTTCTTGTGCACCTCGAGAATTTTTAACCAGGGGATTTAATTGTTGCTAGAAATAACAATTATGCATTAATAATATGTTGAAATCCGGCATTAAGAATCGATAAACATAAATTTTGAATAAAAAAATCCGAAATTATTCAAGATTTTTAATTTAAAGTTTGCTTCCTGTAACGTTTATTATTTTTGGTAAATTATTTAAGCTATTTAAACGTTTAAATATCTAAGAATACAGCACGCATATTCCAATTTTATGTTCCTAAATACCTTGGTATTTAATTAAAATTTGTACACTTTTAAAATTTAAATGAACGAAAATAGTGCAGAAAAACATAAGTAGGTAAAGCTTACAGCCGTTTTATAGCGAACTTATTAGAGTAAAAATTGGAATGATGCTTTTAAATTACTTTTAATAGCAAATGAATTTAATCTTATTTTTTATTAATAAATTTAGAATCTGAAAATCGTCTGATTTTTCCCGTTCTAAATTTATTTTCGTCTATTTTAAATACTGAATCTTAATCTATTATTAAAAAGTAATATTTATGTATTTATAGACAATAACAGATTTCTCTATCGTGAAAACTGACCGTAATAAAGAGATGAGCGGGGTCCGACGCAGGAGGTACTCAGGTAAACACGCAGTGCGAATGAGAAAAGGAAAATGCATAGAGCGCGCAGACTCTACGTGAACTCATGCTCCATGTGCAGCATGTGTTGTTCAGGTGTGAGTACCGTGTGTCTCTTATAGTCCTGTCCGTTAGAGACCGCTATCGAACATCTACCAATCTTTTTTTGAAACTGATTTTATTATTTTGTGAGCGGCATTTATTATAATTACCTCAAACATGTGGCAGTCGAAAGGTAGGTATAGCGTGTTTTCCTTATGCGGTGGCACGTTTGGGGAAAATACACCCGTCGACTGCGGCTGAATTTTTTTGCAACTTATGTTCCACGTCTGTATGTCTCGACCCGTTGCTTCTTTTCTCTTTCATACCTTTTACCCCTTCTGTTACCAATTTTCAAAAACAATAAAAGAAATGCTTTCCTCTTCTTCGGACATGGCTTTCCGCGTTAGTCGCATTCGATCTTTCACACTGCAAAGTTGTCTAGCTCATATTTATACATTACATATTTCAAAACAAAAAATTTATATTAAATTGCAAATTTAGAGTTCTTTTGTGTACGTTAGTATAATAACGCATACAAAACTAAAAATTTTGTTAGATTTACAAATTTAAAAAAAATTGTAAAGTTTAAAAATGTATAAGATTTGTTAAATTTACGAAATTATCAGATCTGTTTAATTTATAAACTTATAAAATTTGTTAAATTTATACATTTATAGAAATTTATGAGAAAATCGTCATATGATTTGGTATCTTATTCCGCATATGATTTGGAATGTGATCTAGAAAATGACTCTGCATATTATTCGTCATATGATTTTTCATGTGATTAATCATAGGATTATTTACAGTTGGCCATTGTTTTAATATTCAAGATATAATACATTTTTTATTTTTATTTTTTCAACAAAATGGCGCCCGATGCTGTTGCTAAAGGGTGATCCTTTTATAGCAGTTGACTGTGCCGGGATGTCCAACACAGTTTAACTTGAAACAAAAATAAAATTTAAAAATTGTCCTCTTTTACAACATAAAACCTAACGCTGTACGTATGGATTTCTCGATTCAATGAAAATTGATGTACCTAGACAGACATTTTTATACAAAAATTAGTTGTAAAAAATGTAATCATTTTCAAATGTTGACCTTAAATACTTGATAATATAATAACTGTGAGTGAGTAAGTGAGTGAGTATGTGAGTGAGTGAGTGAGTGAGTATGTAAGTAAGTGAGTGAGTGAGTAAGAGAATGAGTAGGTGTGCGTGCGTGTATGTGTGTGTGCACTGTAACAAAAGTCCCCGTAAAATTACATAAGATAATATATATAGATAAAATTCAGATGTTATTTTAAGAGGAAGTGAAAGGATACTTTTCCAAATCGTTTTGTGATTGCAAATTTCAACAAAGTCTCTTGAAAATTTGACCAGATAATGTTTATTCAAATTCGAAGGGTATATATAAAAGTAAGTCAGTTTCTTAAATATTGAACATTTTGTAGAGGTATTTGTATTATCGATTTCTCTATTTTAATCAATTATTATAGATTAAATAACTTTTTCGGAAAAGACGGCTTAATTTGAATGTATATAAGCATTGCCTGGTTAAAATTTCAATAGATTTCATTGTTATTTGAACCTGAAACAGTTTTAAACATTATAAACAGATTCGTCATATATATTTTATTATTTACCTTCAAGAAAATTGTCAAAGAGAAAATTTATATTTTTAGTTTTAGTAGTATGCTAATATTGTTATAAAAATGTAACTATCTTCCCTGTCTTTTTATTGATTATTTGAGAAAATTTTTATATAAGATTGGTTACGTATTAATAACGCATTATTAGATATTTTATTAATGAAACTTCATAGCCAAATTATAGTAACTGAATTATTGTGGATTGGAAAATTGTAAGACGTACATATATAAGATAGTGATACATTAATTTATTACCATGATGTTAATGATATCATATACAATTTTTAAAACGTACATTATAAAAACGAAATTTTATAGTTCACTCTTATAAGAAATTCGGATTTACTTATTATTTAATAATCTTATAACTAAAAAAATACTTGGTAATGCATTACGGATGGAAGTAGTACACGTGTCATAATTTAAAATTAAAACCAAGACGAAAAATATGCTTTCACACTCTCAATAGAAGTATCTATTGCATGACCAACTTGAGCACAGAAACCTAACTTTTTCGCAATGTCTTTATTATGCTCATTCGTTTTTTCCAGTTCACTTATTACCTTTTTGATATCTTGTTCATATTTCTTTTCTATTCTCTTCCGCTCTGCTATAGCCTCATTTATATCTATTTCATGCAAGTTATATTGCAGATCGATAATTAATTTACTCATTGTTGACCCCACAGTTTCCATTATACTCTGAAGATTTAAGTTACATATATCGCTTTGTTTTAGATCTAACAGTCCATCGATAAATTCCATCATTTTCAATTTTTTAACAATACCAGAGCTTACAATTTTGCTTTTAATTTTATGATCAATCATTTGAATAGTATCTATTTTTGTGTACAAAGTAACAGACGAATCACAACTGCTTTCTATTTGATTTCTAATAGAACACAATCCCTCTTTTCTCGCAATCAATTCTTCGCGTGATAATTTCTTGCTTTTTACTTCTGAGAATTCCGTTAACATATCTTTAAAGACTTCCTTTACAACTGTTAATAGTTCATTGAAAGTTTTTGCAGAAGATAATTCTTCGCGGATTTCATAAAGAAAAATTTTTGAATCAGAATCAATACTTGGAAATAGAACTTGCTTCAAGGTTTCATTTTGTATACTATTCATATTCTGTATAACTTCAACAACGCCATCTTCAATCTCGTTATTAATTGAACCACTAGCAGCTTTCCTCAAAATTCCAATATTTTGAGTGTTATTGGTCAAGTACTGTGCAAAATCTCTTCCAATTGCAGATATATTGATGGACGTGCTCGATAATATTTGATACATCAGTACTTCTTTTATGAAGTTTTTATTTACTGGTTGATCGTCTATAAATTTGGGAACTTTTGTAAATAGAACTACTATACTAGAAAAAGACTCTCTCATCTTTTCTCTTAAGACGTTTTCAACTGAACTTAATAATGTTATAAAAGAATTGATTCGGTCTTGAATAATATCATTTATATCGATAACTAATACGATTTTAACGGATTTAATATTTTGGAAAAGATGGTAAATGTAATAAGCATTTGTTATGGATTGAACAGGCCCTCTGTTGTCGCAAAAACCAGGGCAGTCCCACATTATTAATTTAGAAAATCTTTGTGATGCAATCCATCTACTTGGAGTAGTAGTCACCGATGTAGGACCACATCCTATATCTGGTCCTTCAGTATTCTCCCCTTTATGTATTTTTAAAGGATTGAACATATTACCTCCTTGATCGTCTTTTCGACAGACTAATTTGTTGCCCATCAAATGATTAATTGTTGTACTTTTTCCAGCTTTCGTACTACCAATGAAAATTGCTACATCTTCGTGTTTTGCTTGTCTAGTCATCAATTCTAACGCTGCATTAAGATTTTCTTTCAAAAATTTTAAGTCTTCCATATTATTTGCTAGCGATTTATTATTCGATGATCCTTTCCTTTGAACGGAAATCATGTTGTTATGATTCGGCTAACTTAAGTTGCAGGGGTCTATTACGTGAAATACCGTCGACTGAGGTTACACTATTTAATACTTCGTTCGCTTTCTGAAAAAAGAATTTCAGTTACTTTATCTTTTGTTCAAATAATGGCATATTATTTATTTAAAATATCTGTATAAAAAAGTTAATAATTTCTCAAAAGACCATTTGCATGGAAATTTTTAATTTATTATATTGTTACTTCGAAGAAAAATTAATATTAACTCTCAATAAATCAAAGAACTGTGCTATTATAAACGCAATCCTTTTAATAATAATTTCTATCATTTATAGCTAATAAAAAGGTAAATATAAGATAAATTACTTTATATAGCTGATTGCACTGAAATCAAAGTGACTCCAGAACGTAAATCAATGAACTAATGTAGCATTTTGAGGTTATAATACCACTAACTACGTTATTGATGAGCAGATACCGACAGGCAAAACGTACCTGTATCATCTATACATTGTTGACTAACATGGAGAGTATCAGGGGTTTGGGTCTCAGATCTTGCTGAAACTTTAGGATATATTTTCCTCTACCTCAAATTGAAGACCTTGCATGATAAGAAAGTCTAACGACTTGCCAATTATGAGGAAAAGGTGTAAACGTTAACATTGCAAATATATATATATATATAGGATTCTTTTAACATTGGGTACATGGGTAATACTAATGTATACATCGTTCAAGTTATACTTGGAGACCAGCGGGCAGAATCACGTTTTTCAAATTCATCTCAAACTCAAACTCACCTCTTACTTTTAACTATTTTATTTTAAACATCTTCTTACCCTTCAGAAGTTTAAATAAAAGAAGGGAACAAATTCAATAAAAAGAATTGTGGACTTTTAAATATTGAATTTTCTACGCACTCAACAGCTTGTGTGGTCCTTTGGACAAAAACATCCTGTGCACTTTCCGACAAATCTTCTACACACCCTCAGCATCGTGTGTGGTTCTTTGAACAAAGTGTCAATGTTACTTCATCAAATCGAGTGAATAAACTCTCTCCAAGCAATATTGCCAAGCTATTGCTAGAAAGTATTCCCGGTGTTTATAGTAGTAACTTAACAATAAAAGACAATTACCATAGTTTTATTTTATCCTAGTTTAAAGTTTAAGTTTCTATAAATGTGATTCTATTTTTGTGTAAATTGTAAGCATTCTATGATATAAGTGTAACATATATATATATATACAGTTGATTTGCTCCGAGGTCGACCCAAGATACATATAAAAACGCAAGTTCTACCGTTAGGCGAGACCAGTGTGCTCACAGTGTAATTTGAACAAATTTGAAACAAACAATTTTATTATAAACTTAAGTTTATAATTTATAATTTATAATTATCTTATACGGGAGATAAAGACAAAGTGTTAAAGTCACACCATAAAATCGTGTGAATAAATCCTTTCATGCTATATACGCCAAAATATCGCCTGAAAGTACATCTCGAATTTATATAGTGACTTGGCAAAAAGATAATTATTCTATCCGTATGTTATTCCATCGGAAATCCTCAAGCGTTTTGGTTTAGAATGTACTATATACATATCGACCTTTATAACGGCTTAGCGACGCTATAAGCCTATATTTTCATTTGACTCGCTCCAAGGTCGGCCCGTGATACAGAAACACAAACAAATCTACTCGTCACGAGGGTTTGTAGTTCACCGAGCTAGCTCTGAGGTACACAAAATTCACATAGATCTTTCTAGTGAAAGATCATAGAACTTTCGAGGCTTTCTAGTTTCTCTCCATATCATGATTCAGCCTCGAGGAAAGTAGTGGATAATGGCCCACAGTTGACTCATTGAGGATCATTGCCTGAAGAATCAACTGAGAGCCCCGCTTTTGCATATCAACATCGAAATCCCCGGGCCGAAGATAGATCAAAAGAAAAGAATTATCCAACGAGAAGACTTTTTGCCTTGAATGGTAGTGGGCAGCATAGAGGAACTCCTCTCTAGCCCGACAACAGAAGAAAAAAAAAAAAAACTAATGTATACAGCTGTATTTCATGATTGGGACAGCGTTAGACGCTATTACCATGCAAAGTCTTAATTTGGAGGTGCAAGGAAACATATCTCAAAGTTGCAGCAAAATCTATGACCCAAAGCCCTGATACTCTCATGTAAGTTGTTTGAAATCTTAACTAGAAAGAACTAGAACTTTTTTGCCTGTTTTCTTCTAGTTAATTTTTAGCTAATGAATTTATTTAAAATTTAATAAGCTAATCAGGTTAACTTTCAAGCAGAATAGCTTAACTTTCTATAAACAAAAAAGTTAAAAAGTTAAATTAATATAGTTAGTTTACATTCATAAAAAACACGCAGTATCAAATGTTAATAAGCCGTTCTCGAGTAATTAAATATTGAAAAAAATGTATGGCTATAGGTACATAATATAATAATTAAAATTATGAAAATATGTATATCGTCAAAAATTACTTTGCTTTTAAATAATTTAAAATTAAGATTTATTTATCTTTTTCAAATAATTTTTTTTCCTCACAGAGGAAACTTTGTGCTAGTAAACTAAACCTATTTTTAGAAAATGTCTGTATCTTGTGTGTGTGTGTGCGTGCATGCGTGTGTGCGATCGCGTGCGTGCGTGCGTGTGTGTGAGTGTGTGTATCTGTGTCTGTGTTTGTGTATGTGTGTGAGTGTGTGTGTGTTTATTTAGTTTGAGGAAGCTAAGCACCAATGCATTGGCAGCGGTTTCTTTATTTGTTCAAGTTAAATTTGTAATCCCCAATCCAAAATTCTCTAATAAATTTCAAAAATATCAACTAAATATCATCCTGTTGATAATCAAGTGGAAGTATTAAAAATCTAATATCAAATACTTCGAAATTGGAATATTTAATATTTAATATATTTAATTTTACATAAAAACAGTTACTGAAAAAATGTATACTCAGCCAAAAAAGTTTTTATAGTTATAGAGATTCAAATTGACCGCGAATGCAGTGATCAATAAGCAGTGGTTTATTGTGCCTGTGTGCTGTGTTAAAAATTCGCAGATTCAAACTCACTTGCTTAAAAGACGCCGATGCCGTTGCTGATTTTAATTTAATTTTTAAGTTAATTTGTTCACTATGTATTTTTATTAAAAATGGACATATCTTTACGTCATAACTTTGAGCAGTTTCTTGACCGCCAGGTGTGACAATTTTGCTTCAATGTGCGAATGCGCTTATCGCAATCACGTATTCAAGGCACACACTATGACCACTTTACGACGCGTCACGCGTTCAGTTTCTGTTTGCTTTCTGGGTGTGTGTGCATGCTGTGGGTGTGTATTATTTAGCTATATCGTATATGCATTTAGAATCTATTTTGTATTTGTATTTAAATAACTATATTTCTTGTTCAATTAACACAGTTTTGCGATTTTATAATTTAAACATTTTTGCATTATAATTCATAATTCACAATTTTCCGTAAATTAAGCAGTCATATTTACTCCATACAAGTATGTGTTTATTATCGTATAGTAAAACCGAAAATGCTGCCAACTGCTCTTTGTCAGAGTAATAATCACCAGCGGTGCTTCTGGGCGAGAGAGAGAGGGAGAGAGAGAGGGAGAGAGAGAGAGAGAGAGAGAGAGAGAGAGAGAGAGAGAGAGAGAGAGAGAGAGAGAGAGAGAGAGAGAGAGATAGATAGATAGATATACTTTTTATTCGTCAGAAGACAAAATCTTACAATTTCATGTACATGTAGTTGTATTTATAATTAAAAAAATGTCAGTCGGTTTAATATAATTGTTATCTTACTTTCACTTATTGCACATTTCTTATTAAAATAATAATTCGCTTTATCAGTTCGTCAGTTTATAAAATCTAAATGCAATGAACTAGTCACAGTCAAATATCACATAAAACGCTTCGTCAAAAAAAAATAATAATACATAGAATAAAAAATAAATACAATAAAGATAACATATAAATAAGAAAACATACACATACTTTGCTAAATCTTTGCGTACACTATCACGTCCAAACTTAAAACACACTCATTCATAACACTTTAACAATCATGCTAATAAATACATTCACACAGAGAGAGAGAGAGAGAGAGAGAGAGAGAGGTAGAGAGAGAAAGAGAGAGAGATAGAGAGAGGGGGGGAAGAGAGAGAGAGAGAGAGAAAGAGACAGAGAGAGAGAGAGGGCCTCTAAATACCAAAATTACGAATAAATAACACTTTGAACATCGAATTACAGCGAATTACAAAAACATAGACAGACGGAATTCCGATTCTTAAAGAACGAAAAACTTTATTGATGAAATACAAAATTACTATAAATAAAACTACGACAGTTTAAGCAACAAAAAGTCAAAATTACTAAAATTACCAAAATAGACCATTTAAAATCAATGTTGAATTTTTATTATTCAGAGTTTTGTTCATCTTAATATTGCAATTCGTTATTTTGGTTCTTCGTTGTTTTGATCTTAGCAGTATTATTCATAATTATTTTTCCGTTATCAAAAATGTTTGATGTTTAAGTATCGGAAGTTTGTTCATTTATGGTTTTGCAATTCGTAGTTTTAATTTTTCGTTCCCTTAAAGTCCCACCTGCGACCGAAAGAAAAAACGAGGAGAGGAGAAAAAGAGAATATGTAATTTAAAATAGTTTTAATTGCCATGGAGGTAGTACTTACAACTGTCGATACTGCTGTATTAGATTTGTACACAAGATGGTCGGTAAAAATTCTTTGGAATTATTAATAATTTGGAAAGTACTCGACGATATATTTATACACAGATAGTTAGTTTCTGAATGATGTTACGAATTGGCGCTCGTACGACCCACTCGCGTCCGTGCAGGTTGAGCTGCGTCTGGCGAATGCCATGGGAACGCGAATGTGTTGTTAGCCGCCCGCAGTTTCAAAACTATGGTGAGGACGTACAATGGAAGCTGCGAGACGAGGTATGCAGGAGAACCCCAGTATAATGTCAAGGGTATCTACCACTAATGGTCTAAAATTAAAAACCACCAGTGTATATACGGTTAAATTAAATAAAATAAAATTGATTTTTATGCCAATATGGAAAACTGAAATAAAAATTTGACAAACGCACAAGTTTCTTAATATTTATTCATTTTTTGACAAAAATTTGCAGGCTACACCCGCAGTTTTTGCAGCGCGGGCGGCCGGCAAAAGTGCGCCAAGTTCTCGTTCAAGGTCGGCCTCACACATATGGTCTCTTCGCGAATTGTATTTTATCGCCGCTCTGCCTATCGGCTACGAACGGCATTGCGCATGCGTTGCCACGCCCGAGCGACCGAGCTATTAGAATGATCAAATTTATTTTATGAGCGCGAAAACGTTAAAACTTTTGATAAGGTAAATGCACCAGTACTTGGCCACTTTGTAGCAGCGGAACTTCCCAGGCGGAAATAAAACTTAACAAATAATTATTAATAAGAATAAATAATTTTTTATAATTTTTAAAAAAATTTTATAACTGTTGATAACTGTTTATAAAGATAGGATTTGAGACTATAATAGCAGTTTATAAAAGTTATCAACAGTTTTTTTCTGTTATGAACAGCCAAAAGAAGTTTATAACAGTTATGAACTTTTATTTACTTTTTTGGACCGCGGTGCATAACCAGAAAAACGATCTGTAAAAAATTATTATCAGTTCTAAACTTTTTTTATCTAGTAATAACAGTTATTATTAGTTTTAAATATTTTTAATAGTATTATAATTATTCACTTTTTGTTCGAAAGAAATTTCATTAATATGAATATTCCAAAATACAAATAATTATTAATTTCAATTAGTACAAATTACTAAAAACTAGTAAAAATTTATAATAGTTATTAACAGTTATTTATTTCATTTACTGATCCAAGGTTCAAATTTTTACGGAAATCCAAAAAACTTATAAAAGTAAATAAATATTTATATTTATTTATAACAGTTTTAAACTTTTATAAAAGTCTCAAATCTTGACTTTATAATCTGCTAATATCAGTTATAAACTTTTTTAAACTTTTATTATAGAAGATCATTTTTGCTTGGGTTATTTCTTAAATTAGAGCACTAAAATTAATACGGCCAATAAAAAGTTATATATTCATCTGGAAGGGAATTTAATTTTCTATCAAATTAAATTGAAAAAGGAGAGATTTTAATCAATAATGATAGGGAAATAGACATAAATATTCAGTGGTACAATGTACCAGTACTTGGACCAGCAAAACAAGCATGTCCTAGTGTCTCAAAATACTGGTACCAGTAGTTGGCCACTGCTTTCACCAAACATTTTTTCTTTAAGTAAGACTAAATTAATATTGCG
Source organism: Gastracanthus pulcherrimus (assembly GCA_949152435.1). Lineage (NCBI taxonomy): Eukaryota > Metazoa > Arthropoda > Insecta > Hymenoptera > Pteromalidae > Gastracanthus > Gastracanthus pulcherrimus. Next base: position 17,902,110 of record OX424573.1, read on the forward strand.
CAGATTAATTTTGTGAGGTACAATGAGGAAATAAATAACTTACAATAATTTTGTTACGAAAGCATATTATTATTTCTTAATAATTATTATAAAATACATAATATTTTTTAAATTAACTCATACCTTAATACAAAAATAGTACTTACCATTACCGGACTAGTAAGTTAACTTTTGACATATTCTGTTTAAATAAATAATACTATAAATTATATCTGCTTGTTGAAATAAATAGCAAGTCTCTCAGTGTGCGTATTAAGGTTAGGTTGGAGGTTAGATATGCGAATAGTATTATTCAAGTTATGATAACAAATAGGACTCCAAATATATAAAATATAAGTTATACTTAGGTATTGTTATAAAAAAGAAATGTTTACATTACTTGTTTGCTCCAAAAAGTCCCTTAGTCGAAAAAACAACCGTGATGTAGCAAATTCTCAAACAAGTATATGCCAACAACTAGGACCGAGATTTGTTGCGTAATCTGCGTGATTGCCCAGTAGATGGCCACCCGGCCATCTACTGGGACGGGAATTTTCAAGGTATTTTTCGAGTACCAATACATGAACACATAAAATTTTAATATAAAATATATATAAATCTTATATTTTTTTTATGTATTTCTAATATAATAAGAATAATGTAGGAACCTTAAGATACATAAAAAAATGTTTTATTAAATTTTTGTCGCCTTACTAGTAAACGAACTTTTCTTAGACACTACTTAAGAAAAGCATGCATGCCCGCACGGACTGAAAATCGCAAAGTTAAGATCTTATTTTTTAACTTAAAATCAATTATTAAACCTCGGGTTCTTTTTGTATTGACAATTTATTATGTACACAACAATATTTGATGATAATTCACGTTTTATTCTATGCCGAAAGCTTAAATATTAAGATATTTCTTGTCAGTGGCCAAGTTCTCCCGCAATGGCCAACTACTGGTACTTAGTACGCGAAGGGCTAGACTTTCCCTGAACAGATAATGACTTTAAAATACAAATTAAACATTGATAATTAATTATATTAATAAAATACTGAAGTGATCCATTATACGTATTATAAAACAGTGCAATCGCTCTATGTCCGGGTGTTTCATAATTTATGTCCCTATTATGAAACTTAAGAAATATGTAAATATTACTTTATTTGACTGCTTTTACTTACAATTGCTATATCTGTCGTAAACAATGCGCCTAATATACACGAGTAATAACATCAACATAAGATTGACATCCTTTTTTAAAAAGTTTTTAATAACAACATAATGATCATATTTAGGGTTATGCCTCATAGAATTGACTTCGTAATCTATAAGTTACAGGTTTGGCTGCTAAATTCAATAAATATGCTTATTTTACATAGTTTTCATATGTACGGGAGCTATATCATTAAAATGTAGTATTTATTGCTTCATAATACAGAAAATAATATGCAAATAGCTAAAATTATTAAAAAAGCCCTTGCAAAGGTGTTTCATAAATACGGATTTCCACTACACAACTCGCGCACCTATTATGAAACAGCTACATATTTAATAAAAATCGGATCGACATTAAAACAGTTTGTAGATAATTGAAATCTACGGACCGAAATCTACAGTTTAAGCTATTGCGTATGGTGTCAAGTCATTTATATTTATAAATATAGTTAAAAAACAAAGTCGTATAAATTAGCTGCTTCGACTCCCAAAACCGCCGATCTGCACGGGTTTGGAGACATGCAAAATTGAATGATTTTTTATAATACTACTTATTATATAACAATACTCATGTTCGTGTATTTACAGACGAAAACATTCATAATTAGCAATAAAAATTTTATATTCGCTTATGCATGTTATAATTATTTCTCAGTAAAGAGGATGTTTCATAATAGGTACTTTTACCTTATACTGTTTTCAGATTTATTTGAGATTTATATTTTACAATTCTTGTGATATTTTAATAGTAGGTATTGGCATTAATTAATAACATTGTTTAAAAATGAATTTTCTATAGCGACGATTGAATGACGAAGATTCTTATTTTTTTACACTTCTTTAATAGCTCTTGTGATAGATGAGATTATAACATTTGATAAGCAAGTGATTGCAGTTGACAACAAATATGAGCTAGTTAACAAAGGTTTTGTTGTAAACATTTTTAAATAATAAATCATTTTATGCATTTACAAGTCTTATAAGGTTATTTATTAGTATTTTAAGTAACAATGAAATGCTAATGTGCGGGAAAAAATAGTTTTTACGGCAATAAATAGGTGGTCAGGTACTCGTACACGAAAAACCGTGTTTGTCCCATACCTGGCCACCCATTTGAATTACATTATTATAAATAAATATTCGCATAAAACATATTTTGCTTCATATAATAAGGTTCTCTATGGTGACTATTGTCAGTTTATCAATAATAATTAATTACTGTTGATCTTTGGCATATTGGCGTTGTCATTTTTGTTAATTGCATTGTTAATTTTAGTATTAGAATTTAATAAATAAGCTCGGCTGCTACAAAGCGTCCAGGTACTGGTATATTTACCTTAGCTTCATATAGTATATACAAAAACGTTAATAAGATTTTTAGTCACGTATACAACTTGTAAATGAATTTATAAACATCCCCCCTACGTAAATCTTATGAGAAACTCATGTCCCCGCGGTGTTCATCGCCATGTTTTTACCCAATCGGAAGAGATAGATAGTAGAAGGGGATGCAAGAGCAAATTTATTAATTTATTTGATTGTACATCTCATGAATTCGCACACGCCGCCCGGAACGAGCGAGACACCAACGGCTCAACGGTTTCTTTCTATCTTTTTCTCCTTCTTCTTCTTCTTCTTCTTCGTCTTTCAACGTACACGTGCTACTGGTGAAATACAAAATCAAGCAACGCCACTTAATTCGTGCTATTATTAGTAGACAGTTGTTTCGCTTACAGATAGTTGTGTGATACTGAATAGTTCGTAACAAAAATATTTTTTTTTTAGATTTATTTGAGATTCTTATTTTACAGATTGTGCGATATTTTAATTAATAGAATTGACATCTAATTATTGTTTAAAATTTAAGTTTCTATAATAAGGATAGCAGAATGACGAAATATCTGATTTTTTGAAACTTTTTCATATTTTATGTGATCAATGAGATTATGCCATTTGAGAAGTAAAAGAATGCAGGATATAACGGGTATGAGGTTGTTAATAAAATTTTCTTTGCAAAAACACTTTTACAGTGGAAATATATTGCGTATTTGATTGTATAGTAATAGTATATTTTAACATGAGTCATAGTTGTGTACTATTTTTGACAAGTGCATGTAAGGCCGTTGTTTAAGCATATATGACGAATGGGGAGTTGCACATTTTGAGTCGTGCGCCATTTATTTGCACAATTAAATCACAATTTCATCTTCAAAATAACAATTCTCCAAAATTTTCCAAAGTTTGAAAAATATTATTTAGAACCGGGGGTAATCATTACCTCCCGCTCCGGCGAAAACGCTCAAACTTTCATTAATATACTCATCACCATCATCATCGCTTATCTTACTTAGTTTTGTGCAAAAAAATAGATAATAAACATATATACAAAGAATGTATGAGTCAATTAGATAACGCATAAGCAATATTAAATATGAAAGAGTGAGAAAAATGCCAATAATTACACCTAAAATTATTTATGCGACATAGTAAATTGTCGATTGACAAGTTACTGTCATTTTCAGTTAGTCAATAATTATTTTCTAAATTGTATAACAATTTTTGGACAATAATATGTTCATAGTATTACGAAGAAATGAAAGAACATTTGATTTCTTACCAAAAAATATCTTTTCGTTAGTTTACATGCACATAATAAGATGAAACTTTAGAAACATCGGTGAAGCCCCTGATTACCTCGTGCCTCGCATCTCACTCTCTCTTTCTTTCATCCTATAGCTGTACTTTCTAGAGAGCAGCAGCCCGGCCAGGCAATACTGTACGCTGATTCGCGAAATATTTCCCTCCTAAAGGGTGGTAATACCAGGGTTGGGTTTCCGACACGGTTCAGAGGTTTCATACCGTAAAATACTAAAACAGGTATTCCCGTACAGTAAATCTCATGTAAACCAGACCCGATTCAGACTAGATTTTCGTAGGTCAGGTAGGAATCGGACGGGAAAACCTCACTCGATCCGGACTCCGATTTGCATACAATTTTGTATAAGATTCGCTCTAGAAATCTACGTCCGATTCCTACCCGATTTTCGGATGTTAATCCCCAGCAAAGAAAAAATTATATATCTCCTTTAGCTTAGGCACTATAAGCAGTAGCTTAGGCAGTGTAGTTTAAGCAGTATTTTATTTTTGTAAGGGTACTATAATTTAAATTAATTTTTACAATATTGATCGCAAATATAATTAAAGAAATTTGTGAGCTATTTATGTTCGTATGGTCGAAGCAAACTTGCGTATGCGCAGAGTATTCAGTACTATCTTATTTTGCACACTACAGGTAACCTCTGCTCTTTTTGCGAAGACGGCTGATAACAGCTATAGAGCCAAGTTCTTGTAGGGAGTTTATCGTCGTTTTGTTATCACACGCCAGCAAGAAATTAATATCTCGTGTATTCGTTTATATATTAGAAGACCGTCTTATTTATAGGTAGTGTTAATGCTCTTAAAAGTAATCTGTTATAGAAATTAATATTTTTAGATTTATATTTAAAATTTATATATTTTTTTAATATTTTTGCTTCCTCATAGAGGAAGCTTTGTGATAGTAAAAAAAAAGTTTTTCTAAAAACACGTTAGAAACATGTTTTGAGACATTCGGGATCAAAATACACTGTTATTAGAAAATGTCTCTATGGATGTGTATGCAATATGTGTGTGTGTGTACATGTATGGATGTGTACTGGAATTACTCTGAATATACACGGTGAAAATTAATTTTTCGGGGCTCATCTTTTTGATTTCTTTTTAAAGACGGCGGCTAATTTTTTTTTATTTTCGATGTGTTTTTGTTTGTTTAGCGGTTTTTCGATTGTTGAGTTTTAGTATTTCGGTTTTTTTATATCTTATGTTAATATTTGGCTTAAGAGTCTAACATTCTTTTACTACATTTTTTCAGTTTATGCATTTTTATGAAAAGTTTAAGATGTAAATACTCAAATTTTAAACATTAATAATACTTTGGCAATTCAAGGGAATGTAAAATACTGACCGATTTCTACTATACCGGCTTATTATTTATATTTTTTTCCATTTATTAAATAAATATTTATATAAAACAGCATTATACGTCTTTACCAGAAATCTTTAGTTAATTTTTCAAAAGGTATCAACTTGGGTTAAAAAATGTTAGGAGGATGTCATAATTAAAATGATCGCCATATTCATTGCTTACCTTTTAAAAAATTTAAAACTGTTTCTGCTTGCTAATAATACCGGAATATTTTGAAATTTCATCCAAACAATGCTAATACAAATATGCAAGATATACTAAGTCATTTTTATCTACAAAAATTGTTTAATCTCGAATAACTGTTTTAAAAGTAAAAGGTCGGAACTCAAAACTTTGATTAATTTATAGGTTTTATAATACAAATTTCACTCCAAACTAGTGTGAAAATTAAAGTGAGTTCTTAGTCACCCACTAATTTAGAGTGGTCAAATTCACTTTTTAGACTTGAGTGATCGCATTCACTCTTTTATGTAAAAAGTCACTCTTTTTTATAGTTGAACTCTCGTTCACTCTACATTTAGAGCGAAAAAATCACTCCACAAAATTTAGAGAGTTGTCATAAACGAAAAAAGTCGAAAAAAGTAGAAATCTATAATGGAAAATCGTTAAAAATTTTTTAGATGATTATGAATACAGTGAATCTACGTACTAACTACGTCGTAAGAGGTACGCGTTTACCACTTGAGCCATCGACCGTTCTCTCGAATTTATATAATTATTTATATAAGTATCTATATGCATGGTTTAGTGACAAAGCAACTTATTATTCCAACTTTTTTATGTTTCATCCGATAAATGATTAGATTATGTAAATTGATAAGTCGCTATTGTAGTCGATAACAAATATTAGATATAACTAACAAACAATATTTTACAAACAATCTTGCACAATAATATCACATGGCAAATTTGTATTGTATAATTATATTGTTCGTATATTGCATGTAATTTTTATTCAATACAATAAGTATTCAGTACATTAAAATTAATAAATTTTGTGACAAAAATTTATTAGACGATCACAGTCAACCGCTCTTTGAACTGATAACAAACAAGCAATTTAAATACGGAAATGTAAATCAAAAATTTATCGTTCATAATATATTTCCTATTGACAGGGTACCGTTGCGGACGTAATTTAGGATTACATATGATTAATCCCTGATTAGCTCTATTTTAAAGCTTACTTTAAATTTTTAAATAATAATCAATATTTTTTGCTCAAAGTACGAAAGATTCACCGTAAAAGTATCATTGAAAAATGGGCGTTTTGTGCAATACAAATTCTAGGGAAAAATCTATAATACATGAATAATGTTTGATGTGTTAATGTTAAATGTGATCTCTGATTTCATTCCGACCTTTAGTTAGAAAACTATGAGGATCTAAAGATTGTCAATTGATGATAATATTTGAATATCAGATTCGTAATCAGCAACCCCAAAATTCTTATAGAACTAAATTTCATTAATAAAAAATTGTGAGTTTTTTAAAAACTTAATGACTTTAAATGATAAATTCAAAATATAAACTTTGAAGTATTTAAAAGCTTATGCAAAAGATTTTAGACAAATTCATTCTGCGAGTCATGATTCCGAAATAATGCATATTTTTCATCTACCTATACTCTACTAGTTCTTCCACAATCGATATTTAAACCTTCATAGCTTTTGAACTAAAAGGCTGAAAAGTCAAGGTTATGTTTGAACTCTGTTCATCACATATTATCCATGTATGTCCAATTTTTGCTAAGAATTAATGTTGCGCAAAACAACCGGATTTTCCTGTCTCTCTTTATGATTATATAAATATTTTTTAGTTAAATATACATATTCAAATTTATATATGTGGCTCAAAAATATTAATTGCATAATTAATTAATAAGCGCCAGATAGATTAGTTTTCTCACTGAACAACAATAATCATTATAATAAAGTAGATATTACCCTATATACATTTCTTTTAGCGTAAAAAATACTATCTGCGTTATACCTAATTAAGTAAATGTCTGTATGCAATAGCCCGGTGAAGGTCCATTATGTAGTGTAAGTTACGTTTATTACGCGAACGGGAATTTTCTTTTCTTCCTTCCTTCTTCTTTTTTACTGCTCTCACTCTCATTTTTGGGCTACACGATAGGTTCACGCTGTAAGCGCGAGTGGGTCCACTTGCGAAACAATTTCGGGCATATGCGTTACGAGTCCAGTGAGCGGTGGTATATAAAGTTTAAGCTGGACGCGAAACGGCATGAGTCTCAATCCAGACACACAAGCAGACATGGCTTTTAAGGTAAATTTTTGGAAGTTTTAGTAATCTGTGTTTAGTTGGCTAACGAATTGTTTAGGCAAAGTGGTATAAGTTTTGGATGTGCTTGATTATGTGAAAAAATTATGAGAAAAAATGTATAATAATTTCGTTATTTGCTTGTAATAGTGATTTATTAAATATTAACATTTTGCTATTATAAATAACATTATTAAATTATTGTTATATTTGTATATTATTAGTACAATTTATCGATATGAATATACACATTTTCTTAATTACCTATGGCTATAAATACATAAAATAAAAATCCACCATTTTAACATAAAATTTTAGTTTAACATAAAATCTTCTAGAAATTAATACAAAATTTCGTTGAATGCGTAAGCAAATAATAAATTATAAAATTAATTGTACACCCTGCGCAGTTCATCATCCTCGTAGCTGTCGTCGCGGCGGTAGCTAATGCCGGTCTCCTGCCGGTGGCTTACCAAGGTCATGCCGCCCCATTGGCCTACCACGCCGCCCCGTTGGCTTACCACGCCGTCGAGGACCACCACGACGCCCATCCCAAGTACGACTTCGCCTACGAGGTGCACGACTCGCACACCGGCGACATCAAGAGCCAGCACGAGAGCCGCGACGGCGACGTCGTCCACGGCAGCTACTCGTTCATCGAGGCCGATGGCACCAGGCGCACCGTCAAATACACCGCCGATGACCACAACGGATTCAACGCGGTCGTCCACAAGGAGCCCGCCCACGTTGCCGTTCACCACGCTCCAGCCGTAGCCTACCACGCCGCACCTGCCACCCACTCTTACCACGAGCCCCAGCTGGCCTACGCCACGCACAATGACTACTCTTACCATCACTAAGCGTTGATCTAGTGCATTGCAGTATTAGTTAGATCAGTATCCGCGTGAATGTGACTTTGAAGCTTTGTAAATATCGACGATGAATTGAGTTTAGTTCAAATTTGTTAGTTTCTTATGTAAATTTGAAACGATTTAGTATAATAGCAATAAAGAGAATTTTATTTTACCTCTAAAACTGTTGTTTTTCCTTTTTTCATTAATGACACAATTTTAATACTATAGTACTTTTGTACTACAGTGTTAGTAATATTGTTATAGTAAGAAAACACTGAGTATTAATTAAGCCTTAAAATGGAAATTATATATATGAGTTCAACTGTATTTGATAGTTTGTAAATTTCATGTCTTTTTATAGAACATATCAATACGTTAAAGCTGTTATATATATTTAATTATTTATTTAGATCTGTTTTGTAGTATTAAACCATAATCGTTAATATATTTGCTTAAATCAAACAAATAAATTTTATTGCACCCACATTCATTATTGAAAATTATGTTATTTAACCCATTTCTTCCGAATCGGCCATTTTATAGTCGATTGATTTTTTGCCTAAAAAATTGTCGAAAAAAAAATAATAATAACCAATAGCACTTTTCTGAAGTAAAATTGTCCGTTCTTTCCGATTCTGAAGTCAGAATTTTGAAGTTTCCGTTGGAAAATTTAAAAATGGCGGTTTTAGGCAAAAAACCAATCGACTATAAAATGGCCGCTTGGGAAGAAATGGGTTAATGCTAGTAACATTAGGAAACGTTGAGTTTCATTAACTGTATTGCTTACTAAAGAAATCTTAATAAAAATCTTATTAAAAATGCCAATATAGTTGTAACTTTCACAGGTTCCACTTTAATTATATTGATGAAAGTGTTAATGCAATCAAATTTCCTTGTTTCAGTTGTAAAGGACAGTGTTTTATGTCAAACGTATTTAACAAATACAAGTTTTATGGTGGTCAGCGATAACTAAACGGGAAGAAAATAGATTTAGAGTATTAAAGAACAGGGTTCTACGATATTGCAAGATATTTGGGAGTAAAATAGGCGAGATTACCTGGCAGTGTAATTAAATCTTGAAGACTAGAGTGATCTGGGCATGTAGTTAGAATGAGAAAATAAATGAATATTTAAAATAACAAAGAACGCTAGGATGAATAACCACCGATTTGCTTCATTATTTGGCATCAGAATTTTATCCAAATCCATAACCCGAAAGCCTCTGATATTTTCCTTGTTACAGCTAACGAATGTTCACTGTAAAGGCCGCAGTAGGTTAAGATATATGAGATTTTGCCTAAAGTGGTTTTGATTGAAATTTTGTAAATATGTATGTTAGGCATTACTAAAAACTATTTTACGAAATATTTCAGCCCTTAAAATTCCTTTTTAGGTAGATATGAACTATAACATATCTTTCAGGTTTTGATTTATATCTTGGATATTTCTTGATAAATCTTTTTGAAAAAATTCAGTTAATTAAGGACACAAAATACCTTTAAACCCTAAAAAGATTTTTTCTATGAACCCATAAAACTTTTTACAAGTAAAAGTAAACATTTTGAAATTTTTGTACTATGAAACTTTGTAATATATTCAATTTAACCGTTATAAAACCTCAAAATCTTGATCATACACATTACATTAAATTACCATTGTTAATACCTTATTTATTGAAGGAACTTTTGTGCGTGTACTATTCCACGTCGTACGATAGACGAAAACTCTTTTGTACAAGTCATTTTTTCACTCTATTTAGTGTGAAAGAATACGCGTATAGAAAAAATAATTATTCAAGTTGTTTTACATTTTAGAAATGTTTTAACGGATGATACAATATAATCGAAAGGTATGAAGTTGTGAAATAAATTTAAAAAACCGCTGTCAATTCATTGGCACTTAGCTTCCTCCAACCTTGTTAATTGTTTGAAAAGTCAAACTGTCAAGTCCTTTTTTATAAATTACAAGATAGATGTAAACTTTTAAATTACCATTTAAACATATGCAAAAGTATAATTTATATTATAAAAAAATTAATTGTTCCAATATGAAATTCTTTGTTCTTATAAGTTACCTTAGTTACTTTCTTTTGTTCGCCTGCCGCAGTTAAATAAAAAATTAATAAATAAAATATAACCTCAAATATCTTGAAAAATTAAAGATCTCATATTCTGGTCAAAGAGCTCAGCTAAGACTGCCAAGGTATAGTGAAAACCTTTTCCATCTTGCGCAAATGCGCGCGTTGAAATAATTTGAAACTCCACAAGATCATTGTTTTTTACATTATAAACATATTTACAGAGCGATTTTTCATATAACCCCTGTATACAAATTTTACTCACGTAAATTGAAAAGTAATACATATATTTTATAAGTTCGTGTGAAAAATGTGTATTCGAGGGTTTTACGAAAAATCGCGCTGTAAATATGTTTATAATGTAAAAAACAATGATCTTGTGGAGTTTCAAATTATTTCAACGCGCGCATTTGCGCAAGGAGCATTTTTAAGGTCAAAAACTAAGTTCTGAGAAAAACAACTTTAAAAATTACATTTTGCATGTAAGCCAATGTAATTATATACCGTAGAGCGGGGTGACTTTGGACCACTTTGAAATTTTACACTACTCAGGTTTGCTTCCTGACAAAAATTAGGTTGTAAAACAGGTGCTAAAAGTTTAGCCTTGAGCTATATTATATATTAACACCCTAGGAATAAAATTTCAAAATCGTACCTTTTAGTAATGTATGGAAAATAGAGTGGTCAAAGTCACCCCACTTAGAGGGGCGACTTTGAGCCACTTTTTTTATTTCTATATATCTCATAGCTAAATCTTCGATTTTGAGCACTTACAAGTCAGTTACAAACTCATTTTATGTTTAACAAGATGCTCCGATAGTAAATAATAAGTGAAAAATTTATATACGAAAACCAAAAATGGCAGAGTAGTAGTCCTTTTCGCGCTCTAACAGAAAAAAGTTTTCAAGGTTGGAAATTTGGTAAAATTTTTATTTACTTTCAAAAATAGAAAAATCATTTTTAGATGTATTTAATAATTTTCTTTTTGGTTCATTTTGTATTTAAAGGATCTGACCTTCAAATCTAAATACCTCAAATCGCTTTAAAATGCATACTTTCTGCGGTGCTGGATATAAAATCATATATTTTTCATTTGGCCCAAAGTCACTCCACTGAACTAAAGTCACCCCGCTCTACGGTACTATAAATATTCAAAATACTTATAGGATGCTTTCAAAAACAATTTGGAGTTTTCTAGCGTATAAAGTAAGCTTCAAGGAATAGTTTTTCTCAAGAAAAAAGAGTTGATCTTTTGACCCCTGTGAGTACTCTAGCCTTAAAAAGTGGCTTGCGCATGAGGTTTTCATGAATCTTTTTGAAACTTTAAGAAAATACACCTTAGTATATGTAGAACATAAACTAAAGCGCAGAAGTAAATAACGGGTCAAACAACAAAATTTTTTTTTTAATTTTTTAGTTTAAACTGTACTCTTGAATATCGCCAATGACGTAAAAATACAAAAATCCAGGAAAGTACTTTGCATCAGTAAAAAAATTACCCCCTCCGTCCCTTCTTTCTTTCTTTCTAACACCGAAATGGGCGCACGGGGCACATAACACACTAGCTTTCCGCATTTAAACGCATTTATCTCTGAAATTTACATTTACATAAAAGTAAATTTACTGACATTTACATTTTTTTCTTCTTATCTCATTTTATCAATCAGTCATTATTAACAAACGTGATTATTTGTAAACTGATATTCTGTAAACAGTTCCTTTTGTTGGTCAGACAAGGAAGTGACACATATTTTTTTCAGAGCTTTTCTTCAAAATGCTATGCGCGAATGACATTTTAAAAACTTGTTATTTTCGTTTAAAAAAATAAGTTTTTATTAATAACTTTTAAAATAATCAATATCTTGCTAAAAACTAATGTAGAACCTATTAATATCATCCTATAGAAGTCTTTAAAGTTTTTGCTCATAAGACTGAACAATAAAAAAGTTTGTCTTTTCACTATAATCCTACCGTAATCAGCTATTTGAAGCTCATACTCGTATTTATACGATTAATAAAAGGTTTAGTTTGTTCAACTCATAAAGCCTATATCTTTATTTAAGTGTATGCATTCTTCGTACTTGCGGATTCAAAAAATTGTAGACACCGAATTTATGCAAATTTATTGGAAATTATTTACGTAATTTTTTAAACAAGTGCGCAAAATATCCAATTCCCATACTGTTTCAAGCATGCGTGAAGTGGCTACTTTGCACACTTAGTGCGCAAAATATTCACCTTGCGCACGCTTGGAACAGTGACGCGATTAGAATACTTTGCACATTTTGCAATTACTTTGCAAATGCTTTGCGCACTTATTTGAAAAAATAATATACACAACTCATAAGCGTACATGATTCGCCCACTCGTGTGAAAATCACCTACTTTGCGCACTTATTGCACAATATACTATTATAATAATTCATTCATGGAGTGTCCGTTTAGGTATATGGATTGATTGTATTTTCAGATTAAGTAAAAACAGAACTTTTAGAGGTAGAAATAAATGCTTTTTTATTGCTATCATACGAGCTCGTGTGCAGAGAAACGTCTCACACATCGATTTACAAAAATACAAAGCAACAACAAAATTTGAACTAAACTCAATTCATCGTCGATATTTACAATGCTTCACAGTCACATTCACGCGGATATTGATCTAACTAATACTGCAGTGCACTAGATCAACGCTTAGTGATGGTAAGAGTAGTCATTGTGCGTGGCGTAGGCCAGCTGGGGCTCGTGGTAAGAGTGGATGGCAGGTGCGGCGTGGTAGGCTACGGCTGGAGCGTGGTGAACGGCAACGTGGGCGGGCTCCTTGTGGACGACCGCGTTGAATCCGTTGTGGTCATCGGCGGTGTATTTGACGGTGCGCCTGGTGCCATCGGCCTCGATGAACGAGTAGCTGCCGTGGACGACGTCGCCGTCGCGGCTCTCGTGCTGGCTCTTGATGTCGCCGGTGTGCGAGTCGTGCACCTCGTAGGCGAAGTCGTACTTGGGATGGGCGTCGTGGTGGTCCTCGACGGCGTGGTAAGCCAACGGGGCGGCGTGGTAGGCCAATGGGGCGGCATGACCTTGGTAAGCCACCGGCAGGAGACCGGCGTTGGCTACCGCCACGACGAGGGCTGAGAGGATGACGAACTGCACAGAAGTCACAATTTATTTTATAATTTATCATTTGCTTGACAATTCGCGGAAAATTTATTTCGGGAATATCAATATTATATCATTTTTTGTCCTTCATATAGTAAATATGTAATATATCTACTATATAATGAGATATTTAAAAATGATTCTTTTTTATGTTGATAATACAGACAATGAAACAGTAATTGTAAAAAAATTTCATTAAACTTAAAAGAGAAAGGTTAAAAATGAATAATTTATTATAATTGGCAAATGAAAGAATTAAATTTAACTTTTTCGTAAATTACAAAAACCGGGCACAGTTTAGAAAACTTCCACTATATCACTTTGCTAATACACTAGTTTTAATTCAGCTAAACACAGAATACAAAAACTTCCAAAAACTCACCTTGAAAGCCATGTCTGCTTGTGTGTCTGGATTGAGACTGATGCTGTTTCGAGTCAAGTTTAGACTTTATATACCACCACTTCCCGGGCTTGTAATGCATATGCCCGAAATTGTTTCGCAAGTGGACCCGCTCGCACTTACAGCGTGAACCTATCGTGTAGCCCAAGAATGAGAGTGAGAGCGGGGAAAAAGAAAAAGGAAGGAAGGAAGGAAAAGTCCCTGTTCGCGTAATAATCGTAACTTATACTACATAACGGACCTTCTCCGGGCTATTGCATACATGCATTCATTTAATTAGATATTATATACTTACAACATTTTTTACGTAAAACTAAAAATTAATGTATGGTTTAAAAGTATATTCATTTATAACTATTATTTTACATGCTACTAAATAGGTAGTTAACCTAAATGCTTGCTATATGTAATCGATATATTTAAACCACATATAAATTCTAAACTAGATATTCACGGGCACCAAAGCATTTTCACATTAAAAATGAATTAGTTATATATTCTTGGGTGAAAATAAATGCTACATGGTATGTTACTTGTTTTTTAGATAAATGGGATTTTGTTTGATGAAAAAATAGAATTTTATTGTTTTATTGAAGTGTCAATAATTGACCAATAATTGTGTTTTTTAAATTCCCATATTGTCAAGTCCCGTATACGTCAAGAAATGTCATAACTTACTTTATGGCCGCTTAAGGTAGAGCTCTGCTGCTTTTTCTAAATCTTTCAATTTCGTTTTTTGTGTAAAAAATCGATAGCGGTGTTCACTATCAAAAAAGACAACAATTCCACCGACTTAGAGACCAATTAGTGCAGTAATTATTTTGTTACTTATGGAAATACAAATTTGTTTTCTTAAATATAGCATATTTTTAAATGTTCCAGTAGTCAGTCCTCGCAACTTAAAATCTTTTTTTTTTTATTTCTTTGTACCATAAATTTAAAAAATTTGCTCGTTTTTCTATTTTTATACTATACTTATATTTCAGGGAGTACTATCGGTATTAAGTGAGTCAAATGCATGTTTCGTCGCTTTTGACTTCCATGGTAGGCCAAATAATGTGTGTAAATGGTTGAATGAGTGTGAAAAATTGTATTCGTTTGCTTATAGGGTAAGTGTGGGTATACCTATATACTGCGGAGTTTTCGGTTAGGTTAAGTTTAGCATTGAAAATATTGCGCGTAGTAACAAATAATGAATTGATTCTAGATCAAATCTAACCATTTCAAGACTCGATTGGTAAAAAAGAAAGGTTCCAGAACGTGGATTTTTTACTAAATGCTTTAGAAACATTCACTGTCGCTAGTTTGTCTTATTGCGGTTTGGCATGTATTACTGCTCCCCGATTACTGTGTATACAATTCACAGATAAGGATCCGCAGTAATACCAGCATAGGTGTAGTGTATATTACTGCGGTCAACTTCTTTTGTTATACAGATATATAAAAGAATATAGGTTTTTTCTTACATAAACATGCATATTATCAAAAGCTTACCGCAGTAGTACCCACACTTACACGATTAGCACACAAAATTCATCAATTGACATTTGGATTTTTGCAGTATATTTATGGGATATTAAGTAAATATATATTTTTAAAGTTTCGTCGAAATCAGAACAGCAGATTTCACGAGTTTCAGGATTGCAATTGTCAGAAACGTGAGTTCCCATAAGGCTACGTGTTAAAAACATAATATAAAATTCTTAATATCTTTTCTCTGAGTTGGTGTAGTTTTCTAAAAATTTACATGGGTAAGTTTGAGGTCGAAACACACTAGTATACAAAATTTCAGAGTTTTCTGAACACTAATTCCAAACCGACAGTACTCCCTCAAGAAAATACGATGCAGTTCAGTTATACAAAAAACCTGTAAAAATAAGCTATAAAAATGGTATTTTCCATTACATTGATAATTTTAGATATCTAGACATATATTTTTGAATAATTAAGAATCAAGCGCATTTTTTGTTGTTTAAGGTACAAACAATTGAAAGTCATTTGTTTCAAAACTTGAATAATAATGTACGGAAAAAAATGCATTGTTAATTTAACAAAGTCACTTACAAGTACACTTACCAAGTAATTTGTTGTTTCTATAAAGTGACTTGTTAATTTTACTTACCCATTTGTTAAATTAACAAATTACTTGATAAGTATAATAAAGAAAATAGTTAGTGCGTATTTTACCAAGTGACTTTGTTAAATTATCAAATCATTTTTCCGTGTATATTCTGCTTGATTAGCAAGCGAAAACATGCAAAAAATGTGCGAACAAACTTGCATTGTAGTCTGCAAGTTTTAAATGTTGTGTAGAAAGTTGTGAAGAAAATTCTACAGTAAATCTTGCAAATTTGCAGAGATTTTGCATATTTCTGCAAATTTTTTCCATAAGAGCAATGCCATTTAATCCTCTCGCATTAAAGCAGCTTTGTGAGATCATCAAAAGGTTTTGAGAGAGATAGCTCTTTTGTATGCTACATTGCCGCCATGTAAGCATTGTTTTCTACATGAAAAACTGTGTAAATCAAGTATAACATTTAAATGTCACATTTAAAAGATTCACATCTACATACATTGAGAAAATCCATATCGTACAATATTTCGATTATTGATATCATACAAAAATGCTGATAAAAAAAGTTTACGATATTGAATATCGTTTAAACAAAATTTTTTATTTGAACCTTTTATGCAAAAATATATCATTTTCAAAAAATGATATATTATTAGCATTTTTTACGATATAAATATCGTAATATTTTACGGTGTACTTATTGTAAAATTAAACGAGGTTAGCCGCAAGATTGCTTGTAGATCGCCTGGTTGGTTGCACGTTGGTCTGCAGCACAGCGTATAGGTTCACATACAGCTTGACATGTAGGTTTGTATGTAGGTGAAGTTTGGAACGTTCGCGGAACTATTTTCAATTTTTGTGTGAATAGATTTGTTAAGATCTAAAACAAAGTATCTGACATGCATAGAATAGAGCTGATCCTTATTAAGGTTAAAAACAGCCTAAAAGTAAGGAATGATTTTTGTAACCCTATCTAGATGTTTTATCTCGCTATTTTTTATGGGAGTGAATGAGCAGCCTTAGAAACTACATACACAATTTTTTTTATCAATTTTTTTTATGAGGAACCAAATTGAGAATCGAAAAATATAGAGAAAATCGATTTTATTTTCTTATTTGAAAAGTCGGCGTTTTGTCTCGATAATTCTTTCACATTCAAGTAAGGATTATTTTATTAAACATGTGTAAATTCTTTTAATGGATTTAAACATGAGGAAAACTTTGTATCTAAATAATAATAAATAGAAAACATTATTATTTCAAGGTTAGAATAATAGATTTATACGTATTAAATTAGTTGGTCGCGTTATATCTCGTTAATTCGTTGATCATGACAAAACGAATCAAAAACTGCACTTATATTAATACTTTCACGAAAATTTATTATGAGGAAAAAATTTCGTTCAGATATTCTCAATTTTAATACTACCGAAGCCATATTATGCATTCGATTCATCTATTTAAAATAATATTGCCAAAGTTATATCCCGCTCATTTTTATACAATATTTTACATTATAGATCTAAATATATTCTTGACTTTTTAGGCTGTTTTTAATCTTATTAAGGATCAGCCCTATTTTAGGCATGTCGGATACTTTGTTTTAGATTTTAACAAAACGATTCATGCAAAAATTGAATCTAGTTCCACGAACGTTCCAAACTTTACCTAGATAGGTTTGCTTGCACGATAGCACGTAGGTTTGCCTTCAGGTTCACATACAATATGACATGTAGGTTTACTTGCACGATAGTATGTAGACTCGCCTGCAGAACTACGTGTAGGTTAGCATGTAGGATTACCTGCAGGTACATATACAGGTACTGATGCAGGTTTATATGCCGAATATGTCGATTCGTATGTTATTTTATGTACAGCTACGTAGGTTGATTTTTGTGTAGATTAGTATGCATGTGCACATGAATGGGAATTCGCAGGTCCACGTACAGATTTCTTTTTGTATACGATTATATTATGTGCCTGAGATTCTAGATTAGACGAATGCATAGCTTTTTCTTATAATGAAAGGTTATCATTCTACGCATTTACTTTACTGAATAAATCAATTAACCAAATTTTCGATAATTTCTTTTTATATATAAACCATTTAGTCTCTTATGAAGTATTCATTTCTCCTGCATCGTGCGATTCAATAAATTTTATACACCATGTAACTATTTTTTTCAAGAGAAAGGAAAATATGAAAAATAATATATAAACATATAAGAGGTAAGTGTAATACTTTCTTTATTATTATAAAAACATCATCTACAACAAATTTCAGTCGCGAAATTAACAAGAAAAAAGTACAGATGAAACTTTACAATTTAAACTCATCTTTCCAATTACTCTCTTCAATTACAAAAAAATACACTCGGATAACAAAGCTGCAATCACTTCGCTATAAACTATACAATTGCTGCGTAAGCTTGAAGGCTCGTGATGAACTTAGCGTGTGATAGTAAGCCGATGTGGCGTGGTAAATCTTAACCAGCCATTGTCTTCACAACGCAGAGGTTTCTTACTACAAATGCCAAACAAATTGTTTACTTTACATGTTATTACAGTTGTTTCATAATCAGTTCTCAAAAAATGAATTCTTTTATACCTTCTAAACTCTTAAAACTTTAGATTAAGTTCTATTTATATTTTTCATTTATATTATATTTATGATTATATTATATTCACAGAGATTCAGAATTATAGATCTTTTTTATAATGAAAGATTAGTACTCCAGTTACTTCCTTTTATTAAACACAGCAATGTTTTCTGATACCAGTATATACTCCTCGTTATATTTATGATAAATTTAAACTCTCAACGAGTATTTGTATCTAAAATGTCTACCAGACTATCATAAAGAATCCGCAGCTACAGCGTGCGAATCAATAAGTTTCACAAGAAATTCATCCAGTATTCTCATTCAAGGACAATCACATCTGGGAACAATAACAAACAAAGAGGCATATAGAGGTAACGTAATACTTTTATTATTTCTACAAAAACATCATCCGCGACAAATTTACAAAGAAATCCAATCACTCTCCCACTCATCTCCATACACCCGCGTACACCAGTCAACCATCCACATTACCACCGCGCACTACACACCGCTCAATGATGGTAAGCATAAGCGGCGGGTGCGGCGTAGGCCAGAGGCTCGTGGTGCGCGTAGTGCGCCGCCGCAGGCTGATAGTAAGCCGGCGCCGCGGCGTGGTAGGTCTGAATGGCGGGCGCAGCGTGATGGTAAGCGTGGACAGCAGGTGCGGCGTGATAGGCCACGGCCGGCGCAGGGGCGTGATGCACGGCTTTGACGACGTGATGAAGGGGCTCCTTGCGGACGACGGCGTTGAAGCCGTTGTGGGGATCGGCGGTGTAGTCGACGGTGCGCCGGGTGCCGTCGGGGTCGACGAGGGAGTAGCTGCCCTGGACGACGTCGCCGTCGCGCTGCTCGTGCTGGCTCTTGATGTCGCCGGTGTGGGAGTCGTGCACGTCGTAGGCGAAGTTGTACTGGGGATGGGGATCGTGCTCGGCGTCGACGAGCTTCGTGTGCACCGCCAGGGGGGCGGCCACGGAGTGGGTTTGGTAGGCTACCGGGAGGAGGCCGGCGTTGGCCACCGTCGCTACCAGAGCTGAGAGGATCATGAACTGCGGAGGAGAGAGAATAGTTTTGTGATAATTGGGCTGGTTTGCTTTTGCCGTGGAAATGTTTGGATGTACCGACGTTGGAAGGAAGTGAGAAGATTGAGACATTGGTTTTCGATGGGGTATTTTACTTTGTATTTATAGAAGTTGGAGCTTGTTGAAGTGAGGCGAATGTAGTATTTTTCAGTTATAGAAATTTGTTCTTGGAGAAATAGATTTTACGTTTTGAGGTTACATTTAAATAAATGTAGATCAAATATTTATAGCTTCTGTAACTTAGTTCATTTTCAATTTTCTTTTATTTTTAGCATTCTACAGGTCTGAAAATATTAATTTATTTACAATTATCAATAAGATGTAATATAATAAAATTATACTTTTGTGCGAAACTCAGTAGAGCTCTGCCTTAAGTACGAGACTTGAACATTTCTTATCATTATGAAATTATTATATAAACTAGATTCTTTACTTAAGGAAATGTTGGTGTAATGTCATAAACAAAACCTGATCTAAATAGTGCATTGTACACTGAGAGAATAACCGGTTCGAGGTTGTTTGAGCAACAGGTTATCCACAAAGCACAAAATTCTGTCATTTTTATTACGTAATGAGCACGTGATACGTTAGCTTAAACGTTACAATATTTTTATAGGATAAAGTTTATAATGTGAATTAAAATATTTTTATATTTAAATGTATATTGTTTCCCTGATATCGATTTCTTTTCAGTAAATTGTTCCCGTAAATTTTATTTTAGTAGTTTAGTTTTATTAAAATCCAAACAATATTACATTGACAATTGAACCCTTAAGCACTACTATATATTTTTAAGTGGACAATCCAAAATGAAAATGAAACAATTATTAAAATTGAACATTCAATCATTAATTAATGAACAAGTAATGAAAAAAGTAAAAAAAAATGTATTTCTCTTTCCGTATCCTGCACAATTCTACTAAAAGGTAACTTCACTCTGCAAATCACGAACCGAACACTACGCGCCGAATATAACAATGCCACTATAAAACTCGCCGCTAACCGCACAACTCCACGAATCACAACAATCCAAAACTAGATGCTCCGAAAAATCGCTCTCTCAGCTCGGATAACTCACCTTGAAAGCCATGTCTGTTCGTATAATCGTCCGGATCGAGACTGATGCTGTACCCAGAGAATCTTAGACTTTATATACCCATTCCTCCACCTGCGACTCGCGATATAGTAGGCGCATGTACGCCCGAAAAATATGATTTCGCAATGACACTGGTAGCCCGCGCGCCACCACCGCTATACACACTATAATACCCGGCGACGCCGTATCGCGGTGAAAAAAAACAAAGGTAGAATAAAAAAAAAACACGAAGAAGCAGGCAGGACACGAGAGGAAGGAGAGGAAAGGAAAAGAAACACCGCGTAGCCCCTCCCGCCCGAAAAGTATTTACGTTGGCACTCGCTGAGTTATTATTCGCGAGATGCTCGTATGCGCACGCATGTACTAATGCCAGGAGAGACCGGTTGGCTGGCTGCGGCATGGGTCGATCCACTTGGCTCGCGGGATTTCACATAATATCCAGAGCGCTTGGAGCGCAGACGGATTGAGTAATTTGAGCGACGTGCCGAGTGCGCGCGTGGTGTATGGCTTCATTCAGATTTTTCGGCTGCAGCTTGGTCTGTTTTCTTTTTTCAGTTGGGTGCCAGAAGGGATTAAGTGCACGTCTCGTGCAGGAGGTGTGAGTCGTGATTTTGCGCGCAAACTCGTGTCGTCGAGGCGCCTGATGATCTTTTAACGAGTGGCAATTTTATGCGTCGTAATGCGCGAGGAGTGTTACAGCTGCGCGGCGAATCGGTAATGTATCGAGGGTTCGCGGGGTGTGACGTAGGCTGCTTGAGATAATGTTTGCTTTCGGCGAGGTTGCGTGTTATGCGGCTACATGATTGATGATGACAATAATATCGAGTGATACAAGATTTATGTTCGTAAAAGGAATGCCCTTATGGGAAAAGTGTTCAGAGATGCCTGCAAGATTATCCGCAGTATCTTGTGCATGATTTTCTGCAGAGCTTTTAGAACTTGTAGAATTTTCTCCGTGGGTTTCTTTGGTTGCAGAAATATATTCTGAAGAAATATTTATTATCTGGATGATAACATCCAAATGGGTCATATCATCAATGTGAATGGGGGTAAACGTTTATTATAATTAAAAGAGGTTTCAATATATATTCTGCAGGCAAATTTGTAGACAAAACCTTGCAGAAAAACCTGCAGAAAAATCTGCAAGTTTTTAAAATATTGAAGAAAATCGTGCAGAAAATTCTGCGAAATATCTTACAGAAACTACGGACTTTTTCATAAGAGTCATGTAGTATAAATTTTGAAAAACAAGTAAACTGTCAGTTTTTCAAAGATCTCATCAATAATTCAAAGATTGCATAGTAACTATAATCTGGACCATTTAAAATCACAATGAAAACATTTATCATGAATGTTACATTAGATCGTAATTATAGTAATAGAAAACTATAATACTTCGAAAATTATTATTATAAATACTAGTAGAAAATTATATAGCTTCCCTGGTGGAAAATTAATCTAGAACTATGTAGATTTATCTAGTTTGTCATGGGAATAATCGAGGGCCTCGATAAAACTAAATAATTTTTTACTAGGGTTTGTTTAGATTTCTTGCTTATAATCGTGGCTCCTAGCCTAATAATCCGGGAACCTTGATACAACTGGATAATGTTTTATCAAGGCATATTAATTGTGTATACGTTGTAAATTTAAAATAATTATGAATGTTTGCAAAAATTTTCAAAATACCCTTTTTCGCTCTGGTTTTAAACAATTCATATATTTCTTATAGATGAAAGAATTTTAGGATTTAGTATTGATTTCGATGTTGTATTAAAGTTTACTTCTTTGGATTATAAAGGCTTTTTTCGGATTACTTTATAATGTAGTGCATTCCTGAGATTCAACCCGGAAAAATGCAGTATGAGTTTGTGTATTTATATAGATCAACTTTTCTATATTACATTATGTTTTTGTATTTAATTTATTATATGCTTAGTAAAATTTGTAATAATTTTGCTTTATCTTTATTTTTTATCAAATTATCTACATGGGTATAAAGTAATAATTTATTTATAATAATTGAATCGTGTAAGTTGTATTCTTTCACAAATGCATAATGGCACGTGACAAAAATTATTTTTCAACGAAAATGGGCATTACGCACTGCGCCAAAATTCCAAAATTTAAGGTGATCAGCTAAACCTACCCGTCACCGACAATCACGAGGACCCACTTTCCTCATTTCACTTTCAATTTTGAATATCTATATATATATATATCTGGAACGTTGCTGTCCCAATGAAAAACATTAACATTCCAGACAGATATTTCCAATATTGAAAATTAAGTAAAAATAATGGTTCTCCGCATTTGCCAGCTACACGAGGGTATAGCATCACCTAAAAGCATAATATCTGCAAGACGTTAACTGGTTGAAACTACTTAACGTAATTTTAAACTGTACATAAAAAATCGTAAGTCGTGTGCGAAAGAAATGTGCACGAATCATAAATGAGTTTCTTTTAGCGCGAAGATAATTACGAAGTATAATTCGTTTTTCGTCACATTATATATTTACAAATTAGTTCACGCACGATTGCAATGAGTCACGACATACACAATTACATATGTAAATATATGTAAAATTTGCAGCCTAACATAATGATGTTAATAAGCGTCGTTTATAGGTCTAGGTGAGCGTCCGCCTAATCCGGGAAATAACCACTTGCGAATATCGCACGAGTTTGCAGTAGTAGTAAGCGCCTCGTTCGATCAGACGTTGTTCAAGCGAGTTTCCTCGCATTTTCCAATGCCTTAACGTCTTTACCTGTCATATAAAATATAAGGAGGTTCAAAGAATTTATTTCTATATCTTATTCACAGTAGTACATACGTGCAAGTACTGTACGGGTACTTTAGTGGAACATAATATTTTTTAATAGATTTTCAAATTATAAAGTGTAGAAAAAACATAATAAAAGAAATATATACATATGGGTCGTTCTAATATTTTTCGAACAAACCTTGCGCACTCATATCAGCGATATTTCCGGCGATTTGTTATATGAAAGTACTTATCCTAAGGCGACTTAGTAGAGTGTTCTGAATTTTCAGATGTGACTAAAAAACAGCTATTTTCAAAAAATTCGAGACAACTCCCATTATTACCAATTTGAACGAACCAAAAAAAGATTTTTTCATCATTTTACGAATTTTAAGAAAAAAGATTGGACACCTTTGAGCTGTCCAGGGCTGTCATTTTTTGAGAGCTTATTTTGATGAGTACTATCATATAAAAAATCGCCGGCAAAATCTCTGAGATGAGTGTGCAAGATTTGTTCGAAAAGTATTAGAATGAGCCATATATATATATGACCCATATATACACACATACACACACACATATATATATATATATATATATATATATATATATATATATATATATATATATATATATATATATATATATATAAAATATTAATAATAATAATAAAAGAAATGCATAAGAAATACTAAAAAGATGAATATGAAAAAAAAAATGAAAGAAAAAATTCTAAGAACTTCATTTATGAACTTATAATGTGCAATGTGTCTCTATCCATCAGTCTGTTTTAGGTAATCTCAAAAGCTGCTTAATAGATTTTTATCGGGTTTTAATATATATGTAGAGAATGTATATTCTATTGTTATACCAATATGTAGACAAAGCCGGATGCTAACATCTAGTATTTCATATTCGTGTTCTTAAGTCAGTTTTAGACTTTCATGTCAAGTAATATATTGGAATTTTCAATTGAAAGTGAAATTGAATTTGTGACGATCGCTTAATATCTTTATTTTTCTTAGGCAAGAATATCGTCTATTGTATTAATTTGCTTCCTTCGTGATTGGTCGTTCGTCGTTAATTGCTTATGGTAGATGAGTCACCATTTTCCAATATTTAACTTTATGTGCGTGTATGTATTATATATGTATATATTATGTGTGTGAGCGCATGAGCGTGTGTGTATGTGGGCACGTATGTGTGTATCATCACTGTCATCATTCACTGTAGTATCAGTTATCTTTTTGGAGTTAGTCTTTTAATAATTCTACTTTTTTTCTCATTTTTCGCACATTTTGCACTTTTTCAAAGACTAACTCATCCTAAAACTTTTCTCTTAATAAGTAGACTTCAATATTAGAAAAATAGACCCGAGCAAATTACAGTAAGTAAGGAATATTTAGCTAGTATGTATTATTTAAATTAATAAAGTAACATAGCAATTATCTGCTCAATTAATTTTGAAAGTTAATTATGTTACATATTTACTCAATGAACTTATCTAAAATTTTGTAAAATATTGATATTATCAGTATTATATTTTAATTTCACGTGATTCCCTTACTTTTCACATTCATGCAAGAACTACCTCAAACATCACGTAAGCCCCAACAACCTGCTCTTTCCTGTACACCTGCCGAATAACTCCACATTACGTAAAAGTGCAATCAATTCTACCCAAAAACTACACCGTCCAGAGCATTCTCCCTCACTCTATCAAATTACGTAGAGAAATAAAAAAGAAAAAGCCCCGTGCCCACGCACCGCATCACGCGCGAAACGAGCATCGTAACGAGAAAATGTTAATTCAAACACGATCGGAGGCAGTCCCGAGCTGATTTACGCATACGTATAGGCGCGGTTACGAAAAGCGCCGAGCCAAACGTATTGTACTCGTCTAACTCTCGCGCAGGTTCTCTGCCTTAACACTCGTTTGCCCCGCGAGATTTAGTGGGCCGCGCGTGTGTACGCAAAGATTCGCGACACGCATAAATCTTCTTTCGCCGCGCGCGCGTGGACGGAGAGTGAGAGAGAAAGGGACTACCGTAAATTATCGGAGGATATAAATAATCCATTAATTCGCGTGAAATATGGCTCGGTTACGCGGCGTGTCGGCTGTCGATCAATAGCCGTATTCTTCGTCTTTCTGGTTTCACTTTTTGATTAGGTATGGATTGATAGGGAAGGATCAACATTGAGATTTACTCGAATATTTGGATTATGGAGAATCGAGTTAGTTATAACGGTGGAATAAAATGTATAGTACATACTTTAAATACGTACGTAAAGGAATCTGATTGATATCTGACTATGATAGATATCCATTTGTATTGCTAAAGCTATCTATTACTAAAGCTTTCATACTCCTAGCTTTGAAAGATATCTCAAAGATATCAGAATTACTTCTTATAGTTCCGTGGTAATATAAAATATTTATCGATAAATTAGAGAATCGTATTTACTGATTCCATCAGTATACAATAGCTCATGACAAAGAAGTTTAGGATACGTTCTCACATATATATATATATAAAAAAAATGCATGTCTTGAGAATTTTTTACAAAGGAACTATAATCCATACAATTAAACATCTTTTTGATATTTAATTGTACTCATTTTAGGATTATAAAAAAAATTCTAATTGCTTTTTTGTTCACGTAGCCTTGAATAAATGTCTAGTATAAGCCGATAAAATGAGTGGTATAGATGATTTAAAAAAGAACTACTGAAAAGATTTAAAAAATTTTTTGTTCATTATATTCGTAATTATATTCTTTGATATACGAGTATCATACGACTTGCAATCAAAATGTTTAGTCAAAGCGATCTTTTATATTTAGCTTTAAAAAATCGTGTACTAGTGAAATATGCACCAAATTCATAATTTCCAATGTCTTCTTTCGACTTCAGATTTGTTTTTTGTTTCTTTCAAGTGTACCTTATCTAGATTGTATGTATATTCTATTTTCATCGCCATATATGTAGATCTCTATTCATGTCAATATGTTCATCTTGCTTAATGATCTTCTGTTGCAAATGTATTTTGAATCTTTTAATTTAATTTGCTGTTATTATTGGTGATTTTTGAGACATTAAGAAAAATCGCGATAGAATAATATTACGAATGGTGTGAATTTTTTTAGTATCTTGAAAGATGAATTTAAATAAATTCCAATAAGATTTTTAATATTTTTGTGCTATATTTACAACAGGAGATCATAGAGTTTATGTCAAGAATTTTTATGAAACATTTTAAATCGTTTTCGGGTATTTCATAACTATACGCAACGTTAAACATTCGAGATCGTTTTCGGATATTTCATATACGCAATGTTAAAAAAGTAAGATACATAATATAGAGATACTATCAACGTTAATGAAATAATATGATATATTGTACTGTGAAGCAAAACCCCTGTTATTGTATTTTTCTTGTATATGCATACACAACTGCACTGCCGAAGCCTCCAACAGCTACAACCCAATCCAATCGCCGATGCACATCGAACATCGAACATCGTCCGATAAGCGATCGCGCGTCTCATCTCGGATCTCGCGAATACAATCGCGCGGTTGCAGCCGCAATACTCGGGCCGCGCGAGCACATACACCATGCTCTCATTAGGAAAGCAATCGGCGTAGCCGAAGGTCGCCGCCGCATTACGCGCGCATTGTGTGTTATGGTGGGTACACTTTCGCAAGACCGCGGCGTAACGGCATTGCGTAACGGCAAAACAACGAGCGCGTGGCGTGTAGGCTATGTACGAGATGTATGCGCATGTGTGTCGCGAGTTTTTGGGCCTTTTCGCGGAATGTTCGAGAGCCGGTGTATAATGGCGCGAGCGAACGATTGTGCGGAGCTAATGGGTTATTTATGAGCGCGCGATCGCTTGACAGCTTGATTTTTGTCTGGGTGCGTTGTTACTCTTTTCCTTTCGTTGAGGTTCAAGTTTACGAAATTACGTAGGAGGAATGCGTGTTATGCTGGGTTTGTTCTACTTAAGATTCGAAGATAGATTATATTAAAAAAATTCTAATAATAATATCGCACCCCCAGACAACTCTACATTTTTTCACTTTATTCTTGTATATAAAATAGTTTATACAAAAATGAAAACCTCACGTACACCTGGAGAATTGGTCCAAAAAGATTCAGAAACTTACTTGATTTTATAAAAACATAGAATTTTGATATGATTTAATCTTGTTCTTGGGGTGCGATATGATGCAATGTATGTATAAAGTGTTTACTGATTTTAGCTTGTATTTATAAGAAAAAAAGAATTTCGGAATAGTTTATCAAGTTAGAAGCCCTTATAATTAAAATATAATACATTTGCATCCTTGGTAGAAAAGTGATTATTTTGTAGTTAGACAAAAGGCTAGTGACTAGCGGTTTGTTACCTATTTCTGCTAAAATGGCTAAATTTTTAACCTAAAAGACATTTCATAAATGGTCTAATTTCTATTAGAGAGGAATTATCATTATTTATTATATCATACACATTGCATAATAATAAACTAGTTTCGGAAAATAATTATCGAGAAGTACGACTAGTATATATATTCGATATATGCTGGAAACAGTGTGATTTCGTTATTTTTGGGCGTGTCGATCGTCAATTTCGGTAAAACGTGACAACTGCAGATCGAATGGCTGCGGCTACACAGCGTTCGTAAATGCGGTACCTCTCCCAATTCCTGAAAATTAATTAATGCTCGCTTGTAGAAAGTTTGAACGAAAGAGTGTAATTTAATAGGCGCCATTTTCGTGTATCCTTGACCGATTGATATCACATGATGTTAATGTGTTCTGCGGCGGCGCGTAAAAGGGTATTGTGAAATTTTCATGCTGCAGCTGTGTGTAGCAAGTGCATTTTGAGAAAGTAAAAGAATTTCTTTTTTTTTATACTTGTAGTTTCAAAATCGTCGTTACCAAGTGCATGGAGATGTTAAATTTACAGCTGTTGTTACTTTTATTGTTTTACATTTATTTTATTGACTGTAACGTGTACTTGCATAAAATTATGTAATTGTGAAAAAAAATATATATTTCTAAAATACAAATAATAAGATAATATGTTTCTGAGAAAATTTCGGTTTTTATGTAATAAAAACAATAATTTGTAGAAGAATCATTATTAAGTTTATTTTTCTTAGGGTACGTGAGCCAATTACTGTGCCTTGTTGTGCCAATTACTTCGATATTTTTATTAATAGAAATATAAAATCATACAGTAACACGATAAAATAATATTTTAATATTGAATACTATTTATCTGAGTTCCTATATGATTTTATTATTTTTCATTTGTTACTGAAGGGTACAGTTATTTATGGAGGGTAATGTAATTGACTCACGTAATTATTATCTATGTCTATTTAATTAATTAATCTCCTGATCTATATTTAGTTATATTCTGGATTTATTTTTAATCACGTAGTATTTTGCTCAATTTAAGATTTCTACTACTAACCAGTTTCAAATTCAAGTTTATAACGTCTACTTTCCTTTCTTTCTTATACGCATTCTTTCTATAAAGCAGATTTCGTTATGAAGGCCGTACGAAGGTCAATTTTTATTGAATGTTCCGAAAATATGAGTACAATAGCTGCTGCCTTTTTCTTTGAGACACACGGGAATGTAGTGCAGGTAATTTTTTTTATTATTTGATATCAGAGAACAGTAGACAAGGTTGTAAGTTAAGAAACTCCGTTGACATATTATGTATATTTAGTAATAATTGATTATTGCTTTTGAAATAAAATTCAATTGAAAAATTAGTACAATTCGACACGGGTGCAGAAGTAGATGATTTACCTCATGTGGTGTTTTTCGCTCAAGCGAAGCGAGAGTGAAAAGTCACATGAGGTAAATAATCTACTTATGAACTATTTTCGAACCGTATTTTATACCACGAGCGCCGAAAAATCATATCAATGTTGTGATTTTGAGGTTAGAATGGTATACAAAAATTTCTTTGAAATAATAACAATAATAATAATAATGAACTGTTTAGTTGATTCTGTATTAATATTATATAAACAAATTTAAATATCTCTTTAACTTTATCTATCATAAGCCTTACTTTCTGATTCTTTTATCGATGTTCAAAATTTAAACATGAAATGATTCTTGCGTATAACAAATTTAACTATTCACTTGAAACTTGCTTTGAAGACTTGTAATATAATAAACTGAAAAGTGCATATATTTAGAACAAACATTTTAATTTTATTAATATTTCTTAAATCAATTGTTATCTACACATTAAAGTATTAGACTAATTATTAAAATTAGAATGTTTTCAATTTGGTGAGCGCAATTATCTTTAAATAATAGATTTTTCTTTTTGGGATATTTCTAATCAAAACTGTAGCAATAATTCGCAGCATTTTAATTGGAAATGAATAAAACTCTCTAAATGACCTTATTACATTATTCCAAATTATAAAAAAATTTGGATTTCAAAAGACCGAATGAAAGGTTTATCAAAATGCAATCTTAATTTTACGAAAGGAATAAAGATCAAGCTCAAATATAAACCGATAATACCCGCATACAAAGCCTCACTACAGATCCCCGAAGATCCAAACGCAAACTAAACCATCCAAGCTCCTCACCTCCCATCTTATATATATGTACATCCATCCACTCTTCACTCTTCCACCCCACCATATAAACGACTCAGCGAAAAATTTCGTCGCCTCGTTACGCGCATCCTCCGAGTATTATAAGCATTGCCCAATGCTTCATACCATTGGTATGTCAGAGCCCGCGCGCGAGACTCACGTGTGCGTCCGCATACCAATGCTTCGAAATTCAATCGGCTATACATATAAACCCGACTGCAGAATATATGCTAAGGGGATTTTTCCAGACTCTTAACTCTTTTCTCGCGTTGCAGGTCTCTTTTTCATTATGCACGCGCGCGCGCTGCTTTTCAGCGATCGACCACGGGCGAAAGTTGGGCTGTAATGCGTCGAAGTGATTATAATATCGGAGACCTGGGAAAAATATGCGCGTTTGAAGTTTTTCTGGATGGGAGACGAATTTTTGACGGGTATTTCCATAGGCTGTTTGGTGGCGTTCGAATATGATGGATTGGAGGTTCGACTGTGTCGTCATCTGGGAAAGTATTGCGAGCAAGTGTGTGTTTATTCTAAGTAGTAGTATGTTCCACAAAAAGCATGAGAATTTTGTGTTGTCATGGTGAAGACAGTATTGTGAATATAATACACTGCATTCTTTCAGTTAAAATAATGGGATGTAATAATAATTGTTGACAACAAAATTACAATGTTGACGAAAAGGTTGTTTATTTGTTAGTTTTAATAAGAAGAATGTTTTAAAAAAGTATGAGAATTTTTATGTTGTGTCATTACACGGTTTGGCAATTTGCCATTATGAATTCCGAAGTACAATGGGTATCGGATTCTATAATCTATATCAATAGAAAATCTAGAAGATAACTACCAATTAATAGTTATCCGATTAGTCAATATTAGGTCCTTTGTCAAATTTATATATATTGAAATCAACTATACAAAGCAAAGGATAAGAAAATACTGAAAAGAACACGGAACATTATTGAAATTTTGAATACTCATCTGAAGTTGAATATTGTACACACTCAACGTTAAAAATATCTGATTTTGTTTGAATTATTTGAAATGCTCCAATGAGGTTTGCGAAAACGAGCATTCAACCCAATGCAATAGCAGCATTTCAACAAAATTCAAATAAATTCAAACAGATATTTTAATGTCGAGAGTACATACAACTCAGGGAATGCACGGTTACATGATTTAACTCGAAAAACAGCTTTCAAAAAGAATAAGAAAAAGTTGGAAACTATGCTACAGAAGATTTGAACAGCACACATTAATATTTACTCCATAATATTTAATAGAGTATTTAAGAACTTCATAATAATGTACTAGTTTAATTTGCGAGAACTAAGAAAAATTAAATACCAATTAAAGTACTGCCGGTAAGAGACTGACGGTTCAGAAAAATCTGAAATTTAGCGTATGAGTAGATTTAAGTTTAAAAGTGACTCAGTTAAATTTTGGTAAACTTTTGGAGCATGAGAAAAAAGTCACAAACTTTTAAATTTTCATATGTAATTTGGCAGATTATTAGTTAAAAAACTAAAGAATAATGTGCGTGCTTATAATAAGGATTTGAAACATATGAGCGTAATAATAAATAAATGAAAATAAAGAAAAGGTTCAGTTAACCTCAAAAAATGAGCCAAATCAGCTTCCATATGAAACTTTTAATTGATAATTATCATGATAAAGAGAATTGCTTAATGAGAATGTATAATCATTATTTGATGTAAGTTGATTTACGCAACTTCTGTTATTAAGTATAAACAAGAATAAACAAGAAATAAAAAGTGCACTTATTTTTACTAGCTACCTACCGGTAGTACTCCATTATGATAAATAATAAGAAATGAAAATATTGGAAATGGGTGTTAAATAAATGATAATACACAATGTATATTTCAAATAAAATAACTTTCGTTTATTCAAACTCGCACAAGGAAGGAACAACGTCAGTAATGTGCGACTGCTCTAGCTAGATGCTCTAGTACGTTTAGAAACACTTGACAAAAGGGCATAAGAGAATATCGGGGCTGACGCATATAGTTCCCCACTCTTTTCTATATCTCGCATTTCAGTTTATGTCTTTGGGACATTTCTTAGTAAGCCGATTCAATTTTGTACAAGCATGTAGTAGTGTATAACTACAGTTACACACATACGTATGCTAAAGCATAGAGATATTCCAACAGAAAATTTTCAGCTATACCATTTTATCATAAATCAAGTCCATTTTTTAATTATAATGTCGATTTTACTGCAGCAAAAATATTTTAACAAAGAATACTGATAATGTACAATATTACGAGAAAGTGCTTTATTTTATTATTATGTGATTATATTGGAAATATATATTTTTATAAAAGAAATATATACCTATTTTATGCCATTTCGGAAAAAAGTGGTATAACAAATGTAGATATATGCCTTACTACGCATTCTAAAAAAATTAGTTTTTTCACGCCCTTTATTTTTTATTTATTTATTTTTATAATAAATTTGTTTTTTATATATAATAAATTTGTTTTTTTATATATAATAAATTTGTTTTTTTATATATAATAAATTTGTTTTTTTATATATAATAAATTTGTTTTTTTATATATAATAAATATCAGTTTTAATAACCATCATTTGTATACAAAACAGCCCTCATCCCTTACATCGCATATTAATAATTTCAATTCAACAGTCATCATACATAATTCATTTTTAACAAGCAGACACGATGATGATAAGACATGATCATAAGACTACAACTTACATTTTTAAAAAAAAATTTTTACAGCAAACTATCTTATCGCGCTGTTAATATAAACACGAGCGTAAATATCGCGCGGAACATGACTCCACGGGATTTCACGAGCCGACTTTTAATCAGTGCACTGGTCTGCGAAATGGTCCCCCGCACGCCGGATAAGATCAACCCGATATATACCATATTCCTGCCTCGAGAGAAAGAGAGACGGTAATTGTCTCCCGACGGGAGACAGCAGCGACGAAAGGAACCGCGTGGAACAAAGGACGAGTGCAAGGTCGTCGCTGCGCGGTCGTGGCTGACGCGTCGAGAATGACTTTGTTCATACGTGTGTGCGTTAATTCGTGGCGCGGGTGTTGTATATCTGTTGGACTTTTGATCGTTAATCGCTCTGCACTATTTAGTATGAGAGGATATTATATGTTGGATTATTGTATGTTATTAATTATTATTAGTTTAAGTTTTATTATTTGATAATTTGAGTTATGTTGCCTGAATGTTGAATAAGTAACAATGAAATGAGAGTATAAAAATTACGTTTTTAATCATAGCTTTTAATTGAATTGCATTGAAAAGGAACAAAGTAATCCGCTTTTAAGATCACGCAAAATATTGTTTTATTGTTATAATAATTTATAAGATGTTTAACTCTTTTGTTTGGATAAACAGTAAGTAATCGATACTGTTAGATATAAAAAAAATAATTATTTGCCGTAAAATTCAAAATAAAAATGCCGCATTGATAAAACAATACGTACCTATGGCAATTAAATTAAAATTAAACATTTTTTTGTAATTCTATCGATTTGGAGTCCTTTAAAAACAAATATCTATAACAATAAATTAACATGTTAGTGATTAAAATTTAACTAAATTAAGGGCAGTTTTACTGTAAGTCGATTTAAAATTTTACCTAAAAATTTATATTTAAAACTTGTTTTTACTTGAATAAGCTATTCGCGGTAGCTTGAAGGTTGGTCGAGGTATTTTGAAATTATTAACAAGCTCTTTCTTATTTATTAAATGCTTATTATATGAGTAAAAATGAAATTATGAAGCGTCATAATATTCCTTATGGAAAAAATCTGCAGAAATGTCTGAAAATTTTTTTCTATAATGGATAACTTTGTTTATTTTGCAATCCCGCAATTAATTTTAAAAGTTTTGAAGACTATAATAAGTTTACAATCCAGCCTAAAAATATTTATGATTGAGGAAAAATTAGAAGAATCCATATTGAAAACTCTATAAAACTAATAACAACGAACTTGCAACTTTTACTGCAAGGAACTGTACGTGAAATGCTGCAATAAATAATGAAGAAAATTCTGCAGAAAAATATGCAGAAATCTCTGGTTAGGGACTGACAAGGAGAGTCTACAACCTTCGGGAAGCGATTTTCAATGAGGCTTCAAGTGGTTTCTGGTGCCGAAAAATAATGCATAGCACCCGCAGTTTCATCTCACAGGGCCCTAGGGTCAAGATCTGACCCATTGTAACCAAATATGCGTTATTTTCATAAAAATGGAGATGAGATAAAAAAGTTCATAGAAAAATATTATTCTGTTGCAAAGTTATTAACAATCAAAAATGAAGACGAAAAATGCATAGAAAACTATTCAATTTAAAGAGCTGAAAGTCCTCAAATTTTCATGCATTTTTCGTCATCACTTTTTATTTTTCATATCCTTAATATTGTTATATGAAACAAAGATCAAATTAAAGCTCTTTTCGTCAACTGCTTTTATTTCATTACACTATTTCTCTAGCAATAAAAACTTGTAGAGTTGCGGGCCCAAATACTTATCTCATCAAATAATAATTTTTATAGTAGTACAAACTGCGTGTGCCTGCAGGCATACTTGGGACCTAAAGGTTTAATAAAATGTACCTAGATAACGGTTTTGGCATACGTATACAATAACGAAAGTATTGTACGTTGTATGTGTACACTGTAAAAAATAACATTAAATTTAATGTACTTTTAAAACACAAAATGAAAATTTTTTCATGTAACACATAACAAGAATGTAAATGATGTACATTTGCATGAAATTTAATATACATTTCATGAAATTTAGTACACATATGCATTAAGTTTAATGTGAATGTGTATTAAATTTCAGTAATTGTAACATTAATTTCCAGTTATAACATTAAAAAAATTTAATATACATCAACAACTTTTGCTTCCATTACATGTACTGTATTGTATTGCTTACATGTAATGGAAGCAAAAGTTGTTGATGTATATTAAATTTTTTTAATGTTATAACTGGAAATTAATGTTACAATTACTGAAATTTAATACACATTCACATTAAACTTAATGCAAATGTACACTAAATTTCATGAAATGTATATTAAATTTCATGCAAATGTACATCATTTACATTCTTGTTATGTGTTACAAGAAAAAATTTTCATTTTGTGACTTAAAAGTACGTTAAA
The DNA here is from genome assembly GCA_949152435.1 of Gastracanthus pulcherrimus. Lineage (NCBI taxonomy): Eukaryota > Metazoa > Arthropoda > Insecta > Hymenoptera > Pteromalidae > Gastracanthus > Gastracanthus pulcherrimus. Next base: position 17,937,548 of record OX424573.1, read on the forward strand.
TTTAATGTTAATTTTTACAGTGATTGTATTCATATAAATTGAAAGATTTAGTAAGTATTAATAGTTTTATAATTCGGGAATGAGTACTCTTTATCGAATAATTAATGAGTGCGCGCATTCCTCAATATTCCAATTAACCTAACCGGTAAGGTAACCATTACTGACTCTTCTTAATAGCCATAACTACTTTTTTTCTCCGTGCATAAATGTCTGCAGAAACTCTTACTGAAATTTCTACAGATTTTTTTCGAAATGAGCTGAAACTGTCCCATTCCTGATTCAATTCTGCAAAAAGTAGTATATTATAACACATCATTATCTGTTACTGTGAAGTAAATGAAATAATTTTTTTTTCAATATTTGATCGTAACAGATAGACAGGCATAAATTGAAGACATAAATTTAATTGTTATGTATATTAAAAACATAATCCTTATTTCTTTTACAGAATTTACGCCTTTGAACGATACGAAACTATATTACGTGTCTCTAATTATTCTTTCATAACTGTCCAAGTTACGTTCATTGACCCCATCATATTCCCCGAATACAACCGCGCAACTTACATCCTTTTCATTTACAAAAATTCCTCAACCCATCCACCAACACAAAGTCCATCCTTCTCCAAACTACGCAGCGCTTCTCTAAGGCTTTGCACGCTCCGCCAAAGGAAAGCCGCCGCCATGAGCGGCTCGTCAACCGCACCTGTCACCACCAGCAGCCATTAGAAATGCACGCGGCACTTTCGTCTTCGCCGAGTCTCTCGCGATCGCGCAATAGCGAAAATCACGACGGCGGCGGCTCCCCAACTTGACCTTGCGCTTCGCGTGCCGCATACTTGCGCGCGCTCGACCTTAGCCAACTACCCTTGTGCGCCGAGCGATGTGTCGCGCAAGCGTTGCTTGCATCCTCGATGAAGAGGAGAGTCTTGAGGCTGCGTGGAGGTGGAGGCATAGCGCCGGCAAAAGAGCGTTGGGACATCCTCGGACGATAAAAGCCACGGGCCGGACTGTCGGTGTCATCAGTCAGCTCATCCTCGCAGCTACAGCAGCAGTCAGCTAGCTCTCTACCAAGCTTATCCACTCGCTTCGTCACAGACACCAAACTCAGTCGAAATGGCCTGCAAGGTATTTGGAAGTTTTTCCTATTTTCTTTTTCTTGAGATTTTTGGTTGTAAAGTGATATTTTGAACGTAAAAGGGATTGGCTTAAATTTAAAATCTTCTTTTAATGAATTGGACGATTATTATTAAAGTCGAGTTTAGATACTAGAATTTTATTCAATTATAGAAATATTTTGCTTGTTATTATCGTGCATTTGGAAACAATGAAAATGTGATGCTAATAAGTCGCTTGATAAACAAATTCGATCACTTTATATTAATTTAAAAAATGTATTTTAAATTATGTGATTTGAAAATTAATCTAATTTCAATTACGTACATTACTTATCCACTTTTATACGTTTAAATTTAATAAATAAAGGCATACACATTTAGATCGTATTGAATTTCAAACATAATTTTCTTTAACTCTTTAACGTTGCACGATTTGGATCAACGTTAATACTCAAAGGGTCTGAAATATCCACCAAAAGTATCATCGCTCATATCTTAGCGTGAAACGTATCAAATTAAAATAATTTATAAGAAACAAAATCAAAATTTTACAAACATTACGCCTTATAAAATGACTATGGGACCAAAATTCGAAGTGCGGTGTTCGAGAGTCAACGCTACCTACTCCTTACCAAAAACACATTGAATCATCCTCATTTTAAAAAAAAATCCTCTGCCAATCTCTCTTCCAGACCCTCGCACTCCTCTGCCTCGCCGCTGGTGTCAGCTGCATCCAAGCAGGAGCGATCCCCGTCGCGACCGGGCCCGTCCTCGCCAAGATCGAGAGCCTCGACGCGCCGGCCCAGTACTCCTTCGCCTACGACGTCCAGGACTCCATCACCGGTGACTCGAAGGCTCAGTACGAAACCCGCAACGGCGACGTCGTCCAGGGCAGCTACTCGCTCATCGAGGCCGACGGAACCCGGCGCATCGTCGACTACACCGCCGATCCCGTCAACGGATTCAACGCCGTGGTGAACCGCGAGCCCGCCGTAGCAGCCGTTGCCCCGGTAGGATATGAGAATTAAAAATTCATTGGTTAATGAATTTCGAATATTTTGAATTAACTCCTGATTGTATGTGTCTACAATAATTTATAAAATGTGCGGAAAAAGCTTTTAAAGTGTTGATATTGTGAATTCTGAAAGAATTTATTTGAAGCTATTATATTAATTTACTGATTATAAACAGTTCATGAAGAAACCATTTAACATTTTTTAATCGTGTGGTATTCAAGAACAGCTAATGAACTCGTTTACTGAATTCTTTTCGAATTTTTTGTAAATACTGGTGCTATATCTAAACGTTTCAAATCTCAATTTCTTAAAAAGCCGTGGCAAAGTTACCGAATGGATCTTTAAAATTTTGAATGATCCTTAAGAACAATACAATTGAAATATTTAAAACAAAGGTTTATAAGTACAATTTTTACAAGGATCGAGAGACTCTTGAAACCTAGTTCTCTTTTTTCGTTAATTTGATTATAAAACCCAACTTTTAGGTAATAAAATTACCTTTAAAATGATAATTGTTTAGTTAAGACCAAATTTCAACTATTATTTATTAACTTTCGTTTGTAAATTTAAACATTCATGAAAGTACCACATATTAATGTATACTAACATTTCACGTCTACGTCTGGACCTATACCCTATCTAACCCATCGAACATAAATGTTATCTTTACAATAGGTATCATATACAAATCACAAAAAACTGCCATTACCAAAACCTAAAACATCCTTCCAGGTCGTGGCCAGAACAGTCGTCGATGCTGGCCCAGTAGCCGCCGCCCCGGTCGTCGCCGCCCGCACCCTCGCCTCTGCTCCACTCTACGCCAGAACCGTAGCCGCCGCCGGCGTCGCCCCCGTGGCTTCTGCGCCATTCTACGCCAGAACCGTAGCCGCCGGCGCACCCGTGGCCAGCGCTCCGGTCTTCGCCAGAACCGTAGCTGCCGCTCCCGTGGCCGCCGCCGCCGCTGCCCCGGTCTTCGCCAGAACCGTGGCCGCCGGCCCCGTCTACCAGGCGTACTCGCTGCCGAGGGCCGTCGCCACGCGGCTCCAGGGCGTACCTCTCACCTACGCGGCCTACGCCGTTTAAAATTGTTACTCGAGCGATTGATTTTGTTGGAAGGATGACGGGTGGTCTTGTGAGACGCGTGTATAGGATGGAAGAGGGACGACGCGTATGCTTTATATCCGATTGGCGGCGGTATTGTACATAGAGGCCAGGAGGATGGTTGGTTTTTGTTGTTTGTTAATAAAGTTGATTGGTGTTGTAAGATTAATTGATTGCTGGTGTGCTTTATGATTATCCCGATCTCCTGACCCTGTTCCTTAGAAAATAGAAATTTTAGTTTGTAGAGCTTACGAGAGATTAGATATATCCTTTTGTGTGATATATACCTCATGCTTTTATTGATTTTATCGTGTAATTTAATAATAAGTTTTTATTCTTAAATTATAGTGTGCAACACATATATTTGCTAATGGATCTTTACTGTGAATTTCTACCATCATATTGTGAAATTCTATTTTACTTGATAGCATTATTTTCGAAAATAACCTATTAATTAAGATGATACTACTCGTTCTAAAGTAGAATTTCACTTCATGGTAATGGAAATTCATAGTATAGATTTCATTAAGAAATATAGATTTATTACATTACAATGCGAAAATAATATCTTATATTTAAACTATACTGTTTTACTAATTAAGCAAGAAGTATATTCTATTATATTTTTAAAGGATTTAAAATATAAACTATTATTATTATTATAGATGCATATTTTGCAAAAATTTCAATTTCTCTATATAAAAGTTGGTTTGTTATTCATAAAACCTGTTATTGTCCGATTAGGCAAATGATACAGTTGAAAGCGATTAGAAGCAATTATACATTAACTTTTAATTATACTACACACAGGTCACGAAGATGTTGGAACTCACTCAACATCGATGTTCTGAATTTTTCTAATATACATGCATCGAAAAAATCAATGAAAAGCAAATTACTACAAGTCTATTAAATTGTTCATTTTTGAGTGCTAATCATGCGATTATTTCTCTCGAAATTTTTGTAGCCCAATTTGACCCGTTATTGTAAAAGGGGAAACCCGTTTATTCAATAAAATAAAATAAAACTAAAATAAAATAATGCAAACGTGTTGAATAATAATGAAGTAGAATAAAAAATGGTATAATTATATAACAGTTAAATATTAGCTTATTATAAATTTTACTAAAATACTTGAATAGAAATTTAATTTCAAATAAAGTGACGACGTATTTAGAACAAACAGAATTTATAAATCATTCAACGATCAAGTACCATACTAATAATACCTCTCAAAAGCCTTAAACAAACAATCCATATTAGTGTACTACAGTACGCGTACCGCAATAAGTAGATCGCCGCTCAAAATCTATTGCGCATTAAAGAAAGAAAACATTCTCCAATACTCCAGTCATCCATCCTTCAACTCAACTTGCACCGCTCCGCAACTACGCCGTCGTCGTGTCCTCGAATTCACCAGACGCTACATACAACCACAAGCCAAACAAACATCTCCATTACGGTGCGCAATTTTCATACCTCCCCAATACCATAAGAATAACAAAGCGCGCGGGATTACGCAGACGACGACGTATCCGATTTTTAATTCCAATCGCGCGCTTGACAGCTGCGTGTAGTCACGAAGGAGACGTACACATATATCTATACGTGGGGTAACGTAAGAGCGCACGTAGTCGCGTTGAACTGTTACGCGGGCGTTATGTCACTTTATGAGTTTGTGACCTTTGTGCAGCGCTGGGCAGAGTGTAATAGAATGCATAATGGGCGTTGGCTGCTTTTGGAAAAGCGCACGTGATAGGTTACTTGGATGATCGGTTGGGTCATTTTTGGGGCGACGTAAATGGTGGTCGACTTGCGTGTTTTTAAACTTTTTAAGTTTGGGGTGCAGTTAAAATTATTTTTAGAAATATAGTTTTTAGTAATAAATGTTTGCTTTTCTTTCAAATGTTTTACTTACTTTGGATGATTGTGTTAAATCACAGATGAAAATTCTTGAAAATCAGAATTTAGTGCCGGAAAGAGGAGATCTTTCAAAAACTGTATTTTTCATCGTTAGGTTGATTCAATTTACATGTTTTTTACGCGACAGGAACTGATTGTCATTAATATGATTGCTTAGGATTGGATTGCATTTATGTCACAAAGAAGTTTCTTTGAACAGTGACACTTTTTCTTAGATTGGTACATAAAGAAGTTTCTTAGAACAGGTATTTGGTTTCTTAGATTGGTACATAAAGAAGTTTCTTTGAACAGGGACACTTTTTCTTAGATTGGTACTTACCTTTAATTTGATCCAGACAGATGCATGCACTCTTCATAAAAATGAGGTATGTATATAATAAATATAGCTTGTATAGGAAATAAATTCAATGCACTTTTTATTCTTCAATTTATTTCTGCTTGTCACCAGGTCAGACTTGTTGCAAAGTAAAAATTCCCACTATTGTCAGTTTATATACATTTCTAATTTTATTGCATTTAAAATTGAATAGAATCAGTAACTTGTTCATGAAAACTTAATTTAATATGCAATAATATAATTCAATATCTGAAATAATAAACGTACTGAGGGTCCTATAAGTGTCTTGATAATAAACAATGAATATCATATTTTGTAGAAAAGAAAGAAGCAGAACCAGCATAAATTATGTATCTGGTTTCATTAAAAAATGAGTGACAGATCAACAAAATATGTTATATCTATCTATCCCTAAGCTACCGGTAAACAGGATGACTTAATCTATTATTTATAATTCTTATATGTAAAAAATTAAAGTATATCACACATGTTGATTAGTATAAGAGTGAATGTATATTTTATTGCTCTTGTTTGTATCTTATTTTTATTGTAATTATTCACATTTGCAAGAAATTAATCTGTATTATATCTTTTAAACATTTTAATTTGTACCTATATACGAAACAAATGAATGCAAATGTACTAATCTTTAGAGCATGAAACGACTTTAAATTTTAATAAATTGACTTGAATAACCGATGGGATAGTAAGAAAAGTATTACTGAGTCTTGTGCCGTGTGATATCGATACCTAAGTAGATCCATATCTTACATAGTACGGCAATATTCTTTAGTCAATTTTCTTATCTTTCAATTAATTCCTGAGATAAAAATATATTTTATGTATAGTATCATTCAATTCTTCAATTTATGTTTTATAGATAGTATGATTTCATTAAGGTGGTTATTCAACGACAATTGGCGTTAAATATAAAAATTTATACAACAATTTGTTTTACATATTGCATTATGAGAAACGTTATAATATGAAAGGAGAATATGACATGAACAGAAAAAAATCATTTTCATAAAAATTCGACATTGTGACATTAGATATCGCGAAAAAAGATCCGAATCTTTTTCATTTTTCATACATTTTTAATTTAGAACGTATCATTGTGCTCCTAAAAAAATTTCATAGAGACTTACTGATATAAAATTAAAAAAATAATCAAAATTTTGAATTTGACAGTTATATTTAAGGTCGATTCTCGTGGTAGAACTACTTTAAATTTTCAATTAATTATAATACTATAGATTTATGAATTATATCTATATGCGGACTGTTAAACCCATAGTGAAATTAGTAATTTCGTGGTAATTATTAAAGATACTTATCATATCAATTTTCGAAAACGTCATAAATTTTAAATAAATAATAGTTCTCAATAGTCTACACAATATCTATTTGCATATATAAAGGAATAGGTATACGAGTACACACAAACACAGTTATTTTGTCTATCAGTTTCAAGCAGGCTCACCATTTATTATCACATCATGTACAACAATTCCAGGCAACGCTCCCAATTACACCAACAACTCGGTAACAAATCTCATCCCCCGATCGAATCCCACTATTTCGTCCACAACGCATCTCCCAACGCATCGAAATTACGAGTAACAACAAAAGACAAGAAAAACATTAAAAAATAAAAAATCCCTCCTCAAACAACGGTGGTGTACGCCAGTCCACCGATCGGCGCCTGATAAGCCAGGGGCGAGCTGTACGCCGCGGTGTAGGCCGTCGAGTAGGCAGGATAGCCGAGAGCCAGGGTGCGGACGGCGGGCGCCGTCGCCACGAACCTCTGGTAGACGTTGCTGGTGACGACCGGAGCCACGGCGGCTGCGGGCACGGGCGCGGCAACGGCGCGCACCGGCACCTCGCCGACGTTGATCCTCTGCTGCTGGGCCTGGATCCTCGCGCTTCTGAAGTTAACCGCAGCCTGCTGCTGTTGTCGCTGCTGCTGGGCCGATCGGAGTCTCTCGGGTTGCTGGGCCTGAGCGTGGGCTTCGGCTTGGACTTGAGCTTGATCTTGGTTCAGGTCGTACTGCTCGTTGTTGTTGTAGGTGTTTTGCTGCTGGAGAGGACCGGAGCGAGCGTCGAGGACCTCGACGTCGGAGTCGGGGCCAGAGCTCGGGACCTGGGGGACTGGACCGCCAGCCTGGACGGGATTGACGGGAGCTACGCCTGGGGCTACGCCGACGGGCCTGGCGGGGCCAAAGCCAGCTACTCCGGGTACGACTGCACAAGGTGTAAGGAAATAGATTTGTTGAGTATACTGATGTTCTTAGACGGTGAAGATAAACTATGATTGTTAATTTTATAACAGACAGTTTGTCGTTCAAATTGTATTTATTTTATTTTCATTTTATCGTTCATATGGGTGCGCCTAAACACGACGTAAAATGGAAGCAAATTTGAAGTTCCCTGGTATTTAACCCATCACATTTATGCTGCAATTCTGTTTCTGTAATTCAAAGAAATTGCAGCAAGCATGCGTGATCTGTTTCGAATTTTGACTAAGATTGACTATCTATCGCCAAAGGAGTGTGTCAGGCACTTTGCAGAATCGCGGAAGAAATTTGGAGATAATTTGCGTCAGAATTGCGATAGACTAGTGGTAGATAAAGTACGGTCACGCAGTTGACATGAAGCGCCTGCACCAGAAATGCCACATAATTGCAGTAAGACACGTATCTGCAGCAGATTTGCGGAGGAAATTTGAAATATTTAGTAACAAATAAATTTTGTTCTACAGATTAGCTGCCGCAATTCTACTGCATTTTTTCAGGGTGCAAACATTAATAGTCAAACGACTTATTTACACTTCTCTTTCACAAGTCTATCGCAACTCTGACGCAAAGTTTCTGCCACAACTTCTGTGTACCTCGAGCCTGCACTTTATCTGCCACAAAACTGCAGTAATTCTGACAAAAAGTACCTGGCTCAATCTCGACATCCGGCAGAAACATAGTCAAAGTTGCCCACAAAATCAACTGACAAATCGTCTGTCATCCAGTTTCGACGAACAAGCACTGTTAAAACTCTTTACCTTGTGGTACGACTGGCGAGGCTACAGCTACTCCAGACACAGCGGCTAGAGCAGGCTCGCGGCTCACGACTGCGTTGAATCCATTCACGGGGTCGGCGGTGTAGTCGACGATGCGACGGGTTCCGTCGGCCTCGATGAGGGAGTAGCTACCCTGCACGACGTCGCCCTCGCGGGTCTCGTACTGGGCCTTGGAGTCGCCGGTGATGGAGTCCTGGACATCGTAGGCGAAGGAGTAGCGAGGATGAGCGTCGAAGTCCTCGGCCTTGACGGCGACCGGTACGGCTGCCGCGGCGACTACGGGCTGAGCGACCTGGACCACTGCGCCCCGGGCGAGGGCCACCACTGCCAACAGGATGAAGCACTGTTGGGGGGAGAGAATGCGAGGTCGATTACGTGATTTGTTTGGATGGGTAGTTTAGGAGTAATGGTCAGTGTTAATTCTATAACCATCGAGCAATTTTATAAAAATAAAGACACTTGCGAAGTTTAGAGTAAATGGTAATTAATAATGATAATTTAAAAGCACTTATTTAAAATAACATTTCTTTGGGAGTAAGATAGGCCATATGAAATTAATATCTGTTCAGTGATTTATTTAGAGTTGTGCATAGAAAAGAAAAAAATGTATTCTACGGGCAACCCTAGCAGGGTATCAAAGTCAATTAAAAAATTCAAATGTTTCGATATCAAATATTATCGATCGAATAATAAATAATAAATAATTAAGTATAATTAAAGAAAGAGATCAAATTATGAAAAATCAAGACATCATTGTTATTTATTATGTATTATTAATCATTATTCAAAGTTTTAAATAAATATTTCAATACCTCGATGAATGCCATTTGAACTAATTTTTGATAATGATGATATGGTTTTACGTAAATTGATCAATATTTAGTTAGATCAAATTACTTATCGTTCGATCGTATATGATTGACTCGATCGATAGAAATTGATTTTGATACTCCCTTAATGCCGATTAATTGTTAGTATATTTGTAATTAAAATTTGTTTCAACTACGTAAATAATTTTATAAGTGTTAGAAATAATAATTAGAAAATAACCAATGCTTATCCAATTAAGCTACCATTAGTGCAATTTGATAGTAAAATTTGAATGTTAGATAAAATCATGCATTTAACATTATAATGTTGTCACTTCTAATACACCCACCATCCATCTTAGACCAAATCCAATATAAATCTATATACAATCTGACATTCATAATATAAATTCAATCTTATTATTCCTAAATAGGACAATATTCAATTGTCAACAGCTACCATGCAAAATATGTGTCACTACTTCCTTTATCAAATCAATAATGTCTCAATAACAAAGCGGTATATCTATAATAGAATCTCCACCAAGCTAATCTCAATAACAATAGAAACCCGAGACAAAAAGCAAGAGAAGAAAACAAACACCGTTGCTTTTCGCTGCCCGAGCCTACCTTGCAAGACATGTTTCCTTAGCGAGAGGATCACTGGAGAACTGATGACTCGGGTTAAGATCGCGGCTTCTTATATACTCAAGATGCGTCGCGTCGCCGTTCGTCAACAGCCACACACGCCGTCACTCTCCAATACACGCACGCACGCACGCTAAGGACGCGCCTAGGCCATCGCGGCTAATCCTTCTCATGCATTGCTCCTCTCTATACACCACACGCACTCGCATTCGCATTCGCATTCGCGGCTATATCTCCGTCTCGTTCCATCTTACGCCCCCACCATGTATATGTGTGTATGAGTGTGTACGATCGGCTCCTAGTGCGCTTTTTTTTTGTTCGTCTCTCTGTCGTTCGCCGCGATTTCAGCCGACCTCTCCTCCTCATAACTATGTATGTATACATACACATTGCGCGGGCGGCCGTGGTTCTAGATGTGTCTTTCTGTCTGTAGACACACTCTGCGTTTCTTCACATGATGGGTATGTGTGTGTGTGTGCGAGCGGTCGACCCGCGGCGCGACCCGCCTAATACGCGACTCGAAAACCGATCGTTCGTAGCCGCCGAGGTATAATCGATATGCTGTTGCGATGGGTATCGTGGAGAGGTCATTCGCGAGCTGGTGTCCACTGCGCGATGATGGGTGCGCGTGTGTATAGTCGTATTGCGATCATGCACGCGGCGAGGGTGCGGTTTTTTTTTTATGTGTGTGTTGGATTGTTGGCGAGCTTGAAGGATAGAGGTGCGCGATGAGCCAATTTCGAGGGATTTCAAGGAGGTCCTGCGAGGAGATGGGTGTGTGCCGGTATGTATTTGTAATTGATATGATGTACGATGTGGGAGGTGTTTATTGTGTTAGAAGAGAGAGAGAGGTAATTGAGTAAGATGCAATTTGAGCGACGTGCGTTAGGTTTTAAAGTAATTCGATTACTTGTTTTTATTGAAATTGAGGTGTTCATTTGCAAATAGTTATGAATGCTATAACAGTTCATTTTAAACTTATGAAAATTTTAATAACGTTCTTCTTAAATTTTAATAAGTAAAATATTTTAAGAAATCAGAATTTTTCCAATTGTATAAACCATTAACAGTTACCCTAAAAGGAAAATAAGACTGCTATTATAAGAGTCGTGATATAAATTTTAAAATTTTTCGATAAAATAAGAATTACTCTGTATCGCGATATGCGACATTGGAACGGAAAATACGTAATATAAATGAATTAATTTATTATTATTTATTTATCTATTTATTTATTTATTAATTTATTTATTATTATTTATTTATCTATTTATTTATTTATTAATTTATTTATTATTATTTATTCATTTATTAATTAATTTTTTATTATTTATTTATTAATTAATCTATTATTATTTATTTATTAATTAATTTATTATTATTTATTTATTATTAATTTATTATTACATACCCTTAAAATTAAAACTCCCGAAACTAAAAAAATCATGCACTCTTCTATTCTGTCCTAAAATAACGCCGTCCTAACTACTAACGATTCCATCCACTATGCCTACGACCCCGGATTTTACGCCGCATACCTGCTGTTCTCATGAATTTCGCGTACAGTTTTAGCCTATGTGACTATAACCGTGTATTCACGTCGAAAAAGGTATTAAAAGTATGCCAGAAGTTTATGAATAAACACTATAACACTGTCATATGTAAAATATGTCATATATGGATAAGTAGATGAATGTTAGGGTTAGTCAGACGCGGCTGGTACGATTATAACTTTCCATTTATAAGGTGAGTATCAAATTTAGAAACTAAACCGACGCTCCTAAACCTTTACCGAAATACGTTTCTCAAAAGCCTGATACTCCCCTTAACATTGATATCATCAATTTAATATTATCATGGATTCCTTTATTAATATTCTATACTTTCGGATTATTCAAAATCTTGTAGACTAACTAAGCTATATGTGATTTCGCCTCCCTTAAAGTGGTCTTTATATTCCTCTAACAAGGACAGTCCACACTTTCCGGGTTACGGAGTTTGATGAAACTTTAGGGTCTCTTATTTGTACCTTAAAATGAAGCCTAGCATCCGTAGTTTTTTCCAATGGGCCTTTTTTCTAGAGATATAAGTCATTACATCCGAAATGCGTATAGTTTTAGTAAAAAGAAGCATATCTTCTTCTCAAAGTAACTCTGCGTGTTTTTACAGTAAAAAATGGCCTTAAAGCACAATATAACTAGGCGAAAGGAGTTTTAATTTAAGCTTTGTTGCATATCAAAATACTAATCAGCGTAAAAGTTATTATTAATCGAATATGATGACTGAAAATGCATGAATATTGCACGAAACTTAATTGTTATAAAGTCGATAACTTTTCACACCACTTTAGTTACCATTTTTAATTTTTAATAACTGTTCCTCAGATTAATATTTTTATACGCAACAAAGCTTAAATTAAAGCTCTTTTCGTCTTGTTTTATTGTATTTTTGGGTCATTTCTTTACTGTAAATACATGCACATAAGTTACCTTGAGAAGAAGACGTGCTTCGTTTGACTAAAATTATACGCATTTGGGGTATAATGACCAATATCTCGAAAAAAACGACCCATGGAAAAAATCTGCGGGTGCTAGGCTTCACTTTAGGTACCAAAAACACCACCTAAAGTTTCATCAAATTTCGTGACCCGGAGGGTGTGGACTCTCCTTGTAAGTCTTCACTAATAATAATTATTAAGTTTAATAATTATTATTAGTTAATTTAATCACTTTTACTATTTGCTATGAATTTCTGAATTAGGTGGTACATATTTCAAGGCCAGCAAGACTTTAAACTATTCTTCAAAAGTGTACTGGTGGACTTTCTGATTTACATTTAAGAGAAATTAGTACATTGTGCAACTAGGGGGGAAAATTGGCTTTTTCTATGTGAGGATCAGTATTGACTAACACGAGTGCTTAAATCATCATCCGTAGTTTTTTAAATTAGTGCATGAATAAGCCCTTTCTTATGCATGCAAAGCGGATGGGGACTTTCCGCTGCAGTGGAAGGAAAGAGGCTTATTTCCACACACTTTACAGTTTTTTCTCAACCACGCTGAAATGCACAATTTCCCATCCTCTTTGTATGCACGAAAAAGGGCCTATTTCATGCACGTGCTGAAAAAAATTATTTCCTATTGTTAGACACACATAATATATCAGTAATAATAGTATCTTCATGATATTTTTATAGTATTATTGTAGATATATGTATATGTATCTAATAATTAGAAACAATTTTTTTAACAGGAAAGTGCATTGTATCATTCAGATACTAGTGATAAGTGGTAAAAATAATGGAGATTAGCGAATATTGAGAGGACTATAAGAATACTTAGAGACGAAAACTGGGAAAATGGCCCTGATATTTTGAAGCCTTGGTCATAGTGAAGAAAATGGTGCATTTGACGCTTTAATGTGTCACTTGTCAAGCGCAAATGCAACTTATGCTCTTTAGCTACAGTGTATAGAAGCAGACTCTGAAGTGTCCTCAATCATCCAGAAAGAAGCGTGAAAACGACGCTAGCACCGTGCGTGACTGGACGATACAAACACGTCAGCGCTCGGCTTGTCTGACTCAACCATATTGCCTAGCTGTAAAGCCAGAGACTTTTGCTCTCCTATGTAACAAAAACCTTTGCTGGAACTGCAAACACGATTGCTAAGTTTAGCAAAATCGTGTCTAACGAAATCCAAAATATTCGGATGTAATAGCCAAAGGGTTTCTAGCCGTACTGAGTCTTCAAATTGATACTACACGTCACGATAAATCACTGTTGTCAATACCGCTTTTATTGAGCGGAATTTGTGGCGTGTACACTTATAGGTGACATGATAAACGTACATTTTCTTGACAGTTATTCGCCTCCTATTAACATGTACCAAAAATAAAGTCGAGTACTATTTGGGTCAGTAAATTTTTAACAGAGAAATCAACTTTAAAAACGTTTCCTATATTTGCATAATTCATTACATATGTTTGAGTTCAAACAATATAACAGTCTAACTATTCGTTATTTTATACTAAAATATAATATAACTATACCAAATATTTGGTATGCAAAGTATAATAGTACAAGTAATTAACTAAGTTGCTATCTAATAAGCAGTGGACACTGATCTTTTCTGAACAGTGCAAAATTAAACGACACATTTAAAATCGCTTCTTAACGAAAGAAGGTACTCATTTCTCTCAAAAGTATATTTTGACCACTTGCTTTGCAGGTCTACGCACTTGTTTTTGCTTTCTTTCCAGTATATTGGGAACAAATATAGAGAAAGTTCCTTAGGTTTTGAAGAATTTTTTTAATAGTTAACAATAATTATAAGGCAACATTACTCTATATTTCTCTTAAATTCAATATAAAGAATACATAAAAGAATTTAGAGACATATTCATCGAAGCCGCATGCACAGAACGATAATATAACATACTTATGTCGTTTTTTACAACACGCCCCGTAAGCGGCCCTAAATAACAGCATTAAAATCACCATTGATGAAATTTGATCTCAGCGAATTTTTTTATCATGAAAGAACACTATTAAAGTGAATATCAAAACCTACCTAAGAAGATTTTGGATCACTCATATTCGTGTACGGTGGGGTCAAAAATAGCAAGAAAGCGTATTTTCAGAAACTTAAAGAATTTTTTCCGCGGAAACTAAGCATTTTACGAAAAAATGTCTAGGAACATTTTCGTCGTAGAAATGCCTGAAAAATACGGAAAATTTTTTTCCAAAATGAAAAATCGAAAATTATTCGAATTTTCCGGAAAATTCGTGGGAAACCGTTTTCCGATCATTTCCCGGAAAAACACCCTCGATATTTGTGTTCAGCGCCCCAAAATACGTAAGAAAAACTTTGGTGTAGCCGTGGACATCAATCGGCTACGGGATCTCACCCGGCGCCTGGACTATTTGGGAAGGTAATAATTATCCGGTGAATTTTATCACATATTGAGCCGGAGTGGAGGAAACTGCACAATGACGAGCTACATAATTTGTACGCGTCACCAAATATTAACAGAATAATAAAATCACGGAGACTAAGATGGGCAGGGCACGTGGCATGAATAGGCGATGATCGTACGGCAGCGCGCATAATGAAAGGAAAATTGAAAGCAACGCGATATCTAGGTAGACCTAGACGCAGATGGGGGGATAACGTAAAAGCAGACGTAACTGAAATTGGGCGGGAGAGCGCGAAAAGGATGGGGTTGGCACAAAATAGGGAAACGTGGAAGACTTGCGTAGATGAGGCGATGAACTTTCGAGTTCGAAATGCTATTTAAAAAAAAAAAAATTGAGCCTTATTCCAAATAATATATTTCTGATATTTTCCAGCTTAATTCGAATCAAAGGAGGTAATAATTACCAAGAAAAACATAGCGCGAAATAAGACTTAAATTTTTTGGTGATATCGTAAGCTTTAGGTCCCAGTGAATGAAATATTATCAAATAGATAACGTTTTTAAGATAGTTTATTCTTTTTTTCGCAAATTTTAAAGTCGGAGAAAGAGCTTTGACGTAATTTGTGATTATCGGAATATAGGTTATGTTTGAGATTTATACTTTATTTAGTCTTCTTTTGAAGACTTGTAATTTGCATGCCATTCCGTGTTGTAAAAAAATCAAAATATTTGTTCAGATTCCCTGGTAGAATCGTTCAGCAGTGGCTCGCCAGTCCATACCCAGTTAAAAATGAACTGGCCAGTGAGTTCAGCAGTGACTCACCAGTTGACGTACGAATTTCGTCAGATTTTTTACTAGCGTCACTGCTGAAGGACTGCCGAACGAAATAAAAAAGAGTAAACAACTATAAATTGACTTATAATTAATTAAACAAACTCATGAAACCAATGAAATGGCTTATATTACCATATATTGTATGTATTGATCTGACTTTTATATTTTAAACCTCACAAAAATAAGTATTCCATAGTACAAATATTTGTAGGTTATGTAACTCGATGCATCAAATATATTTTTATTTACTTCCAATTCTTGTTGATGCATTGTTTAAAATCCACCTTTACACGTTTTTATCTTTATTAAATGAAAACATATAAAGACAACTCGCAAAATAGTATATACGTATGTATGTCTTTTTCGAGGTTAATCTTTTTTGTTTACATTTCGCATAATTCGGAATCTTAGCAGTGATTAGCCAGCGCTTAAGCAGTCATCATGTTTTGAACTGGGCAGTGGGTACTGACTAGTGACTAGTCTGATGAGCAGTTTCACTGCTAAAATTTCTACCAGGGTTGTTATGCAGGAAAATCCTAAGCGATTTTATTCTATGTTAACTAAATTTATTTTATACTTATTCATTTAATTATTTTATTTCTGTTTCATTCATATGTTGTATGGTATGAAAATTTGAATTCTTCAATGCCTATATAGCGTTAAAAAAGTATAAATCTTCACACATAACCTATACTTCGAACAACACAAATTACGTAATAACTTTTTCCCCGTCATTAAAATATGTAAATAATTAATATAATTAATATTTTATAGGTAATGCTATCCATTTGATAATATTCTATTCACTAATTGGATCTGAAACCTACAAAAACTACAGAAAAGCAATATCGTGTTTTGTGCTATGTTTTCCTTGGTAATTATTACCTTCCGCAATTTGAATTGAGGTGGTTATAATCATAAACATATATTATATACTTTTACATAAGGTTCAAAATATAATGAAAATGACTGGGGTCTGAGGCCGTATAGTAACCTTAAAAAATGAAAATCGCATATCGTACTATATTTTCCTTCGTGATTATTACCTTTCCCGAATTGAATTGATCTGGAAAAAATTCTAAACATATAATTTTACATAAGGTTCAAAATGTGATAAAATTCAACGGGGTCTGAGGCCGTACAATAACCTTAAAAAATTTGATTTTTATCGATTCAAGCTGCCTATACTTAAATGATTATCTGTGCCCACTATAGGTTCAATTTTATTTACAATAATTAGTAGGAATACGTTAATTGAGTTTAAGAGAATGTATTTAAATCCCCGTACCACAACAACCTTCTCGATGCTCTCGCCGCCGTTTTGCATGTCTGAATTATATTCAAACTTAGAAATTACCATACAAGATGCTCTTAAAAATACTTAACTATATATGTTTATATCGTTTGCTGTCATCGAGTAGAAGTTCGTTGCGAAACATTAATAAAAATACTTAATATATAAAACTTATTTCTGGCCCCTCTATTTTTTATTAAATTATTGTATTGTATAATATACTTTTATAACGTACCTAAGTTTGTAAAACGGGAAGTAAATTATGGGTACACTCCATTTTAAAAATGAAATAATAAATATAGTCCTCCTGTTTTTATTTTGAATTCATAATTTTATTTCGCAATATTGATTGAATATAATATAACAACCTTGCTGAAATTCATAAATCAATCTCCTTACATAAAAATAATATATAACTACAACAATACTAAAAAATAATACAAAAACACTACCCACAAAAATCGCACAGTTCAATTAAAGCAAGATCACTCACTTCGAGCAAGCTCTAATTAAATATAAACAGAACCGTCCCTTCGATCACCTGCTCGCTATCATACCCTGCAATCAAGCTCCATAATCGCCGCGAAATCTGGAGCAACGCGCGCACGTAATCGATAATCACTGTGCGCTCGCGTACAAAACAACAACTACGCCTATGACTGACAAGCATATTCAGTGTAACGGGTGAAAGTTGTATCAAACGTGCGAAATAGTCAGTCAGTCAGTCAAGTGCGCCATCGGCCCCGGTAATTCAATGTCAAACAATCGTGCACGTACGCCTACAGTCGGCAAGGATGATTCTAGCGTGTAATGCCCAGTGCGCGAGCAGTTGCGTAGTCGAGTTTCGCGGAACGTATATAAGTATAAGTCGGCGAGCAAAATGCCCCTCACGATCATCGCTGGCGCTCAAAAGTCGCTGCGTTATACAGGCATCGGGAAGGGAAGACACGTGCCACTTGTGTGGTAATTTTTGGCTCGGTTTGGCGGTACATGAGCTGCGAGCCGCCTCTTTTGCTGCCCGTGCTTTACGTGATGCGCGGAGCCAGTGTCCCTTTATGATTCGCCGGTTCGTGTTTTGATTTTGAAGGTGGCGTTTGATGGTTTGCAAAAGATTGATTTCTATTTTAGTTCAGTTTTGGTATGCATACTAAAATGCATTTTTAAAATAAATATTTAGGTGAATTAGATAAAGCAATTGCAAAAGTTAAATAAAATAACAATCTAATCAAAGGTTATGTAAAATCATTTCGTATAATCGTAATGCCATCGATACTAAAATATAGTTATATTATACAATATTTTTATATATATTATATATATTATAATATATAATATATATTATATTATTATTATATGTATTATTATAAGTATTAGAAATTTATAGAAAGTAATGTTCTAATTGTTAGAATATGTCAAAACATATATGTATATTGTACAAATTTTAATAGCGAAATTCTTTATTGATATTGGCATGAAATCATTGTTCTTGGTAATTATATGATACGAAATATTATTGAATGTACTACTTTCTTTTCTAATGTTTAAATATGGTTACATATTTTATTTCTTGTAAATGATATTAATTAATTTAATCAAAATTAGTGATAGATAAGATTAAGTATTAAGTAATACAGAATACCTAGTTTAAATATCAATATACATGCATATACAATTTTAAATTAAATTAAATGAGTCTAATAATATAATGCTTCTTTATTTGCTAATAAAACTTAATTTTATAATTGTTTCTGACCAAAATTAATTATTTCATATATAATTGTATATAATTAAATATAATTATATATAAAATCATGTGTCACTGTGTAGTTGTATTAAGGTTTAAAATATATGTAATTGTACTTGCCTATATATAACTATGAGTAATTATGTATGACTATAATATATGGTTATATATGGCTTGGATCTGAATTATATGTAATTATATATAACCATACAAAATCATAGTTATATATATATATATATATATATATATATATATATATATATATATATATATATATATATATAATCATAATCTACATATAACTATATATAATTATACATGATTTTATGATCTTTATATATGTAATTTTATAAAACTTTCTATAATTACATACAATTATATATAGTTTATATATCCATTTCTTACAATTATATATCGTTGATATATCAATTTCTTACAATTACATATAGTTTATATATAATTATACAATTACATATAGTTTATATATAATAATACAATTACATATAGTTTATATATAATTATACAATTACATATAATTTATATATAATTACGTATAATTATAAATAATTTATACATAATTAAATACGATCGTATATAAAACCACATTCACTCTAATTTATAACAATTAATATCTCAGGTTAATTAATATTAGTTTAAAATTCAGGAAAGATGAAGGAAACAACGAGACAAAAATATAATTCGTATAAAAATTTAATAATCGATTACACAGTGATTACATTCGAGCGCTAAGCGCGCCGCGCGCAACGCTCGTCGGCCAACCAGCCGCTGCATACCCAACAATATCCGTATAATCCAACGCACATAATAATATATTATATACACATCGCGCGTCGCTCTCTGACTAGGGGACTAGGCTGCTATAAGCGATATAACTGTATACGGGGAAAATTCCTCCAGCCTTCTAGGCCCGTCAGTGATGGTAGGCGAACGGATGTCCCTGGACCTTGAAGGCAGCGGGCACCGCCGCGGGAATGGCGGCCTTCAGGACAGCCGGCTCCCTGTGGACGACGGCGTTGAAGCCGTTGACGGGGTCGGCGGTGTACTCGACGACGCGGCGCGTGCCGTCGGCCTCGATGAGGGAGTAGCTGCCGCTCACGACGTCGCCGTTGCGGGTCTCGTACTGGGCCTTGGAGTCGCCGGTCAGGGCGTCCTGGACGTCGTAGGCGTACGAGTACTGGGGATGGGGATCGTACTCGTCGAGCTTGGTCAGGACCGGGGCTGGAGCGTAGGCTAGGGGAGCGGCGACCGGGGCCTGGCCGATAATACCGGCGTGCGCGAGGGCGAGCGTCGAGAAGAGGACGAGAGCGATGATCTGAAAGAAGAAAGGTCAGGTGAGTTAGAAATTGGACGTCGTAGTGGCTTTTTTATTGATTGTTTGGTTGTTAGACTTTGGATTTTCAATTGAAAGAACGTAGTAAATCAATGAAAATTATTCGCAAGAAGTGACTTTTGCGAGGTTATTATTTATCTACTCTTTCGAAATCTGAGATCAAATTTTTAATATTTTCTCACTAGAATTTAATTTGGGTGCTCAAAATCGATTGTAAATGACAGATTTAAAAATGATTTTTAATCAATGTTGAGCAACCATATTCAATTTCAGCGAAGAAGAATTAAAAATGCGCTGTAGGATTCCGAAAGAGCAATTATTAAACCTTCGAAAAGATTACTTTAGCGTAATAATTTTATGGATTTAATTACCTTTTTTAGTCGAAATACTAATCGGTATTTTATAAGCGATTGAATAAAATTAATTTAATGATGAAGTTGAATAAGGAAAATCAACTCTACTTTTATATCACGAGATTGATTCTTAAAGCTAATCGGATATTTTTTAAATTTAAAGAATCTATAAGTAACAATAAAACTCAAATTTATAGAATCAATAAATATTTCTATATTGCACTATATTTTCGTAATGAAAAATACTAAACAAAAGATTTAATTTGCGAACAGCATGATGTTCTATTTCTAATCACATTATTATTTAGTAATTTTGGTTCCAGTAAAAAGTTGAATGTAATACTTGAGTGCAATAAATTCACTAGTATATTAATATTTTCTCCAAATATTTAAAAAAAGCAATTTCTACAATCAACTTCTTATATTTGGCACATAAACTTTTCAACTGCGACAGCTGCGCCCTCTATGTCAATTAAAAACCCAATATAATTAAACGAATCCTGCTCTCAGCGTGGATTTCCCATACGTAAAATTCACTTTCTCTCTAATCCATAATAACACTCTCGTTGTATTCAGTTAACGGCTAATTACACCCGAACTGTATCACAAAAATCACACAATTTCACTAGAAGCGTAGCCGACGATCGTACAATCGCACGACTCTCGATCGATAAGAAACTTTTCCGATAAGAAAAATCGTATAGCGTTGATCACCTTGGCGGCCATTTTCGTTTTGCTTGGGTGTCAACGAGGTGGAGTTGAAAGAAGAAGACTCGAACTCTCTCGGAGGTGCCGAATGTAAGACTGATGTCCGGATGATAGCGCGGCTAAGTATTTATAGGAATGCGAGCCGGTGGCCGGCCAGCGCATCGCCTCCATTACTTGCGTCGTACGTGATCGGGTCACGCAGTGGCTGCCCCGGTTGGAAAAGTTTCGCCCGTGACGTGCCTGGCTGTGTGCTCGTCTTCTTCCGAAATCCTCGCCGATGAAAGTGCCCGCAGGAGAAAGAGTAAGAGAGAAAGACACTTTTTGCGCGTGACCGAGTTTTCGCTGGCACAATGGTCACGCATGATGCGAATTTCTCGGCTTTTAATTTAAAGGTACAGATTCAAAATGTGCACTGAGTTGGTAATAGAGTGATGTTTTAAGTCGCATTTCCAGAAAAGAAGAATAATAACTCGAAATTATATGTTTTGGAAACATCAAGCTAGTAATGTAAATTTTTCACAAAAAATTTTTGTTATCTAAATTTTATTATTTCATTGTAGTTTTTTTAACCCTTTTAAACTATTTTCCGAAGCGTATAAATTATTTTTATTTTCGGATGAGCTGCGACAATTTTTGTAAACAAAAATGAAGTTCACAAAATTTTGAGTTGCCATAGAAGGGGTTTGCGGGCTTGTTCTATGGGTAAAAAGTAGATACAAGATTACTCTGATATTTTTATGTAGACGAAATCAATATGATTTACGAAAAAGGATCTAAGTACATGGATATAAATTATTATACTACGTAGTATTTTTCATGTATAAGAAATTTATAGGATTTCGAGGGACGAGATCACTGGTGACCTTTATCTAAACCCTTTATCTCGTCTTAAACGTTATTTAAGATCAAATATGATTTTTCCAGTGAGAATTTTTGACAACAAAAATCGGAATATATATACATCTATACATATACATAAGGTATATAAAAAATATATTTAATAGTACATTATGCAACAAGGGAATAAAATCGAAAATTATTCCCGAGGGTGGATTTACTGCCCGAGCGACTCAAGTCGTCGCCTCTATTCCCATGTCGCATATAGAACTTTATTTCCGACTTAACTGTGGCCACTTTATTAACTTTTATTGAAAATTTATATTAATATTAATATAAATATAAAATTGAAAAAAGAGAGAAAGCCAGAGAAACTGATAATTTACTTTATTCCCGCATTCTGCTTGATATCCTATAAATTATGTATAGTGCGTTTATTTAGAACCGTAATTTATATGAGATAATATGGCATTTCAAAACAAAGGGAACATTTTTTTCGCACATATAAGCCCCAGACAGCAAACTAAATTCAAAATGAATTTTTTCTAAATGTCCAAATTTTAAAGAATTTTTTTGGTTATTCTGAAAGAATTATAAAAGAATTAAAATTAAAGTATGTACTGTCACATCGTGACGAGTTCATAAAGAATTCGTAAATAATTCCTTTGATGTTAAAAGTAAGTTTTAAAAAAGTTATTAAAATTCCTCAATATTAATTTATTAAGAATATATAAAGAATACATCAAGTATCAAGATTTTTTTACAATGTATAGAAAATGATCTGAGATAATTATTTTGGAGTTTATAGAAATGTTCTTGAGTATTCTAAAATAATTCATGAATACCTTCCCAAAATAGTTCATACTAAGGTCTTAAAGTATTTATATTAAGACTTCTAAAAGAGTTAATTTATAGCTTAGTAAAGGATTCATTAAGTAATCATAAAAGTTCATAAAATATTTATTTAGAATGTCTAAATCGTGTGACATTCAAGAACTTTTTATGAATCCTTATACAATTCAAAATTTATGAATTCTTTATGAATTTTTTTATGCACTCTTTTCAAACTCTTTTCCAATATCGATATTGTATGGGGCATCTAAGAGGCTGGGATGTAAAGTGGGCAAATTACAGTGGAACCACGTATCCATGGACAACCCTTTTATTAGTTTAGTTTATATATTATTTTGAAACATATATATTATCATTTAGTGCAAGTTATTCATAATATTATTTATATTATACATTTTATTATTGAATGTATTTACAAAAATCCTTTAAAAACTTCTTCCTTATTTGCTGTCCGATTTTCATCACTCTGAACCGAGAAGGATAGAATACATAATACGAAACCTCGCAAACGCGCAAAGCAAACAAATCTTTCCAAGGATACATTAGATAAGAATTACGACCTCTAACGAACGGATTACGAAACCATTAGACAATATCCCCGAAAGAAATCTCGAAAATTAACGCACCAATTATATCACAACTGAAAACTGTAACGATAATCCCTCTCCCAGAGAGATCCTCTCGAGATAATCACATAATATCCCATCGGATCTCGCGCACAGCCAGACAAAAAGGCGTGCCTCCCATCCATCTGAAAAGCGCCACGACATCTGTCCTCCGCGCGGACAATACTTTTCCTAACGAGCCCGTGCTTTCACCGCGCTCGACGTACGTTCTATACAGGTATACAGTTGCGTAAGGTCCTTTTGGCCATGCTCTCTCAAGTACGAGCGTAAGTGTAGCGCTTCCGTCATGCGGCCGAGGCGCTCTCGCTCTCGCGGAAAACTCCGAGGGAATACGGAATGAGACGGCGGCGATGCGCCGCGACGACCTACTAACGACGCGACAATTCGACGGGTGGATGCGCGGCGGTGGGTATATAGTACGCGTGTAGCGCGCACTCTCTCGGGCTCGATCGAGCAGGATTTTCACGCCTTCTAATGAGGAGCGCGGGTGGCGAAACGAGGTTTTAATTGGAGGCGCGCGAGTGGCTTTGGTAAGTGGATGAGGTAGAGGACAGTGTTAGAGTGAAATTTTGTAATTTTTTTATTGGTTAAGAGAAAATTGAGAACGATTTAAGAAATTGTTTAGGGAAGAGATATAGTGATTAAAAAGAATGTTTTTATATAATTTATTTAATTAGTTACATTACACTTTAAATTCTGAAAAAGTAAACGTGTTTAATTGTTGAAAAATATTATAAAATAAAATAAACTATTAAGTATGTATTCAAGTATAGTACTGTTATCTCCTTAGGCAAGTATTTTTATATGCATACGTTACAACATCCTGAAATTTAAGTTAGGTCAAATGTGTAAATGTTTAAAATTTTGGTAACGACCATTGGTAGTCATGTATAAATTAAGAAAAACACGGGTAAATTTAGATTAAATAAAAACTGTGAAATATTATACGATATATATATATATATATATATATATATATATATATATATATATATCGTATAATATATTGCAGTTTCACATTCAATTCTTATTTACTCTAAATTTTCCCGTGTTTTTCTTAATTTTTGCATCTACAATCTACACATTTTGCCTAACTTAAATTTTTGATGTTGTAACGTATGCATATATATATATATATATATATATATATATATATATATATATATATATATATATATATATATATGCTTCAAAAATACCAATGGTCGTTACCAAAATTTTAAACATTTACACATTTTACCTAACTTAAATTTTTAGATGTTGTAACGTATGCACACTAGTGTTCGTTATCACACAGACATGGATAAAACAAACATATAAAATATACAAAACAAACATGTAAAACATATTATATGTTACATATTGTGTACATATTGTTACATATTGTATATTGTAAAACAAACATTATTTTTTATAAATTATTAAATTAATAAATTAATTAATTTAGAGTTATATAGGATAACTCAATAAGGAAATAAGTTAGAAAGTGTATTTTATCATGATAATAGTAACAGTCATTGGTATTCATGTATAGAATAAACATGCAAAATTTTAGATTGATTCGATAAAAAAGACTTGAGAAAGTTTACGACAAATGAAAACTTAATGGATTTGCATCGACGGGAATTTATCATTAAACAATTGATAGGCTTAAAAACGGACTATCTACGGAGAAAATAGTACTTGAATGTATTAAGAAACATCCTCAAAAGTTTATTTTATTTTATAATATTTTTTAACTATCATTAGTAATATTTAATTTTTATAATTTTCAAGGTGTATGACGAAAAAATAGTGTATTACAATAATTTCTATAAGTTGTTTCGACCTAATGAAAACTAGTTTACAAAACAAATTGAAATTCTCTTTTGCATTAAAATAGATCCTATAATATAATCAATAATACTTCTTCACATCTTAACACTCACTGGTGAAAAGTATTGTAACGATTACCATGCAAATTTCAATAGCAAAAATAAATTAAATCATAGCGATATACTTTCTGCGTATCGATATCACTTCGCATAAACAGTGCAATCTATAATCATGCAACTCAAGTATAGAGCTAGAGCTTTTCATTAAAACGACACGCGTGCGTACATGCGATAAAATCACTTATTAAGGTGTCAAAAACTGCGCCCGGCCGAGCCAAAACTGTCGCGTAAATAATATTATAAAGGTGCGCAGGAGCGCGTGCATTAATATTCATGAGCGAACCACTTTCACGTCCTGTCTACGATTGCGCGACAATGAAAGTAGCGGGCTACCGTCGAAATCGTCCGCGTGCGTCTCGTGCTTTGCACGAATCGATTATAAAGATAGAAATTTTTCTGATTCGTTTGTAGGTACTGACGATGAATTTGTCATCGATGCCGGATGAATTGTCTATTGTGTTATTGAGAATGAATGAGGTAAATCGAGTGAGGTACGATTGTCTATCTAAGTTATAGTATAAATTATAGTATTGTGTATTTACTTTATTGGTGAGATTTAATAGTAAACTTATACGGTGGAATCATGATTTTGCTGAAGTTATAGATAAAAATTATGGAATAAAAACTGGAATTGTGTTTTGTATACATTTAGCTAATATTAATGTAGAAAGTTAATAAAACATTCAAATAATGATATTAGTAAGCACTGTGAAAAGAAATAGAATACGAAACTAATTGAAAAACATTCTACAACATATTTTGAAACTGCAGTTTAGAGGAAGGTGTCATTATTATATTAGAAGACTAAAAGTGTATAAGTAGTTACAGATCAGTATGGTCAGACAATTTGCAGTATATTCTGCTTGGGCAAGTATTCCGTTGATTTTACTCTTTCCTAACAATTCACTCATTTCAACATTATGTGTTAATCTTATTCTATGTACATGCATCATTTGTCCCGTTGAATATCTGTTATTATTTTTAAATATAGAGAACAAAAAAATTGTTTACTTTCGCAGTCATTAAAATAAAGAATCGAATAAATTATTTTGCACATAATTTTCATTCCGATTGCATTGCTACTTACACAATGAAATTTCGACAATTTTCTTTTTCTACAGCAAAAAACTTTCACTTGGCAAAATGTTTTGTTTTGTGAAATTTAAATGGAATTGGAACGATTCGAATGGTTAAATATAGAATAATATATTTTATATATCATTTTTAAAGGAGACATCATCATTAGTGAAAATGATGAAATAAATATCATACATGAAGAAAAAAGTAGCAACCATACTAGACAATCTAGTAATACTAGGCATAGTAGTAATTTTAATACAATAAGATATTTGACATATTACGCTACGAGATTCATTATAGGTAACTCTCTTAGATTCATTAGAAATTTGGATATTGAGGTCTACGTGGGGTACTATATATGCTCCTGTACAATTACATATGGTCATGAATGCCATTTATATATATATATATATATATATATATATATATATATATAAACTGAAATATTATGTTTCATTTTAACGTGTTTTCAAGCTCTAGAGGTGACGTGTATGCAAATATGATTACATATTATTATATATGAATACATTTCAAGATACACAGTAAATATAAAGAAATGTCAAGACATGTTGAAAAATTTCGTTTAGTTATATATATATATATATATATATATAACGCAAAATGATGTATAATAATGTTTTATTACATCTGTTTATATAAAAACGTTTATATATACATCATTTTGCGTTATTTTCAAGCTTTTAGTTGACATGTGCTCTAATGTGATTATATACTACCACATATAAATATATTTGAAGATACTCAATTATATATAATTAAATGTCAAGATACATGTCAAAAATTTTCGTTTAGTTATTTGTGTCTATGCGTACTTATAATGCAAGTGCAATTACATATAGTTACATGTAAACCATTTTTGCCGGGTACGTTTATATATGGTATTTTATATACCCGGAAAAAAATGTCATATGTAACCATATATGTATTTTGATCTAATGTACAATTATATATGCCTATATATAAAATTATATATGAAAATAATCATATATGGATACCATTTTGTATAGCATCATATATGATTCCATACAATTATAATATATATGAAATTTATATTGAACGATATACGGTTCACATATAAGTAATATTTTTCCCAAAAAATGAACTGGAACTAAGCAAAAATCAACGATTTCATCTATCAATCCAATCTCCCCTATCAAGTATCACCCAAATCTCGCGTCAACGACCTCCGTCCTCTTCCGCATTCCTCGTCCCACTCATCCACGACTCATCCTCGCGCTCCATGCAAATGTAAACAAACCACTAATCTTCCGCGTCCCCATCACGGTTCATCGCACCTCGATTGCGCAACGTCCACCTCGCGACGAGCCCGCAGCACGGCGAGAAGAAGAAGCGGCAGCGGCTGCTCATAAACCCTCTCTCTTTCTCGCGAGCGCGCGATGATTCAGCGGCGAGAAGATGTGCCGCCGGCTTGGCCTTGACCGTGTAACACCGCGAGCCGCGGCAGACCCCCTCGGGCGTCCACTGCATCTTCTTTAGTGAGCTTCCTCCTCCTCTTCTTCCTCGTTTCTTTGAGAGAGCGAGTGTGAGTATGAGCGTTCTGCTTACGTAAGCGGAGAGGCGTTGCTGCTGCTGCTGCGGCTGTGGCTGCTTGATCGTCTTTTATGGGAGGCCGTTCACCTGGCGTGCGATGAGTACCTTGTGTTGTGAGGAGAGTAGTTGTTACTTGGGACAGAGTTTCTGTGGTGTTATTGGTGATTTTTTGGAGCTCTGTTGGGTGGGGGTGGAATAAGGATTGATTTTTGTTTGTAATTTATGGGGGTGGAATGTGAGAGACCGGGATAATTCTATAATTATCCAGCTAAGTACATTTTCATGTGAATTCCGTATCCTTCCAAATGTGCCATATGGATCTATATTATTTGCAATTGGATTTGGCAATTCTAGCGGATTATATACGGAAATCCATATTGAATTCATCTAGAATCGGGTAATATTTCTATAAATTCTTGAGTAATACCTATAATGCTTCAATATAACATATATATATTTTCATTTTTGTTGGTACTATGCAATTGAAACATCCGATATACTTTATGGAATCCATATCGTTGTTAACATGGAATGCATAAGTAGAAACAGTTGAATGTGGTTGTACATTTAATATGTACGAATTGACATATTTTTGTGTTATTTCATTTGCAGGAAAGTAATTTTAAATACAAACATTATGATGATTATTATAATTATTCAGTTGCTCACATATTCTGTTAAAAGAACAATAAAAACGTCATAGTCTCTTTCAAAGCCTGGAGTTCTATTAGAGTGCTTTCCTTTTTAGTACTAAGTAAACTTCCAGTCCTTCGAGTATAAATTTACAATTGTTCTGATATTAGAATCCATTGAATGTTTTGGATAAAATGCGGTACAGTTAGAGTAACCATTTCACCAGATGACCAAATTCAAACAATATTTATAAAATTTTATAATTATATATCCAATTATTTATCTGTTATGTTCAGTACTTATAATAAAATTATGCACTGTTTACATTTGAAATGTATCAATTGCAAGAGCATGAAATATGATCACCAGTTTCGTGCAAGCCCGCGACCATAAACAACAGAGAGAATCACTTGTCAAAGTATGAAAAATGTACACCGTTTTACCTACAACGTAACATATCGATATACTTAAAAATAACGTTGTAAAGTCAAAGTACTCTTCACAACCAAAAAAATAAAAAAAACAATTGTTTCAGCATCACCAGGTATAAACGCCATTCAACCGGTCAATAAATTACCCGCCCGCAGTAAACAACCACCGGGCCAACATCGAACTCCAAAATAAAAAAAAAACAATCCATCCCAATAAAGCAGAACACACTGAGTTGCGACGAG